>JBAIZZ010000249.1:220663-306663 GCA_037355905.1 Heliconius aoede | reverse complement strand
TATATATATATATATATATATATATATATATATATATATATATATATTTATTTTTTGAATATTATTTTCCCGCTGTTTTTCTTTTAATTTCTTATAAAATTTCCACCTAAACCAACAGTGAATTATTTCAACGTACAGTATAGTATTAAACAATATTGACTATTTTCTATAAAATCTCACGGTTTATTACTGAAAGACTATATATAGCATAGTCTAGTAATTTAGCAATACGTAACGCTGCATAACACTAATATGACAAAATACGTGGGAATTTTTCACACAAATTGTCTTTCATTGCTGACATTACGTGACTGTGCATCGTCTTGCATTCCGCGAAATATGAATTGAGACTTATGTAACCAGTTTGTTTTAGCTTCACGCTGTATCCCGCATGCGACCCGCATTTCTTGGAGTGGGGTCGAACCCACAGGCTGTCGCGTATACGACTGGCCTGAAGCAAGCAAGCCTATTTCTGAATAGGCTTATTTTTAGTGACGTAAACACAAATGAATGTTAATGTACTCTTATCACTCTAACATATTTTATGTTTGGTTAACTAAATGTCTATTGTAAATCGTTAGGCTATTTGTTCATCGATAGTTCTGTATAATTAACATTTTTTAAATAACTCCATGGATATTAGTTGCACTGATTTCAGTTGCTTTCTCGTTTTGTGAGACATTTATTGTTTTTGTAAGAGCGCCAGAAAAAAAAATTATATGGACATTAAATAAATTTTTTTTTTATTTATCTCAAGGTTTAATAGTATTATTAGAGTTACCATACTTTTATACTGATTAATAAGAGTACGTTATAAAATATTTTTTTAAAATATTTCTTCATTCCATTAATATAAAAAAAACAAACTACATTTCTTTATCTAATATTAGTAAACTGTGTACCTGTAACCATAGTTACCCCACATACCACTTGATCACGAAACAAACCAAATCCCTACATTCTCTTCCTCGCGCGTAAAAGCAATAAACACAGAGGGAGAGGGAGAGAGACTGACAAAAGAATTATTTAGCGTCTGTTGTACGTCAGCTCCACAACATCACGCCAGTTGCATTTGCATTTTACGAATCACCATATTTATATTTGTTTCCATATTAAGTGTAAAACAAAAACTGCGTTGTATATCCACAAAATAATAATCAAAAAATAGGACAAAGCAAAAGATGAACGAATGAAGTAGTGACTGTAAACGCGACAGATTGTGGGTTCGAATCCAATTCGAGGAATTCAAATTTGTAATATAATTTCATCACTTTCGTCACACAAAGTCTCCGGCTCCAGAATTCGTTGGTAAATGGGGAACTGAGTGTCTTAACACTAGGTTCCTTTTGTGGTGTTCCTTGCTGTGTGTAAAATATTTAATAAAATTGATTTAATTTCGTAGGTACATCTCTATACAGGCTGTCAAATATGGAAAATAATTCGATTTATGTTTCTAACAATGTTCCAAAATACTAGGTGGTTGTTACTTATTGTATGTAGAGTATGATAGAATGAGGCCGTCGTGACGCAGGCGCACGAAGGTGACTTGCGCGACGGTTGTGGGTTCGATCACCACTCGAGGCAATGGATTAATATTTATCAATATAAAAAAAAATACAATAGGTTCCGGCTGTTTGCGGGACTGTGTCAAGTTGATTTAATTTTTTTTTTTTTAATATATAATTTAAGCATATTCGTTTCATTCAGTTAAGTTATTTAGTTGCTATATTAGGAGAGCTTATATTAGATATTTGCCAAGGTTTTGTTATTCGTAGATACATTTAATTTCCGTTTACTTGTCAATTGGTTTGGACGACAGCATGTTATCCACGTATGTATATTGTTGCTCTATTACAAAAGAATACATTGTGTTTGTAATAGATTCAACAAATATAATAAACCATAATAAATAAATCAGACGAAACTTAGTGTTAAGACACTCCGGCGTAATTCAACGCCGCGCCTTGCCTCGACAACAGAGCGAAAAAATGAAAACATAAATTTAAATAAATATTTTATTTCTGCTAGTCTAAATCGAACCCACAACCAGTCGCGCTTACAGTCACACACTTGTGCCACTGCGCCACGACTGGCCTCACGAATATAATAAAAGGTAACAATTCTCCAACAAATTTATTACAAAAATACTACTTACACACTTAAATAATCATAAAAGATGGGCGCAGTCCTTATCGCGTGATAGTACAAGGTTCGAGATTGTGCGAAGCAATGATAGCGTACACGACCGCCGGGTACACGTGCACCGGACCAGGTACGATGGACCAGACCAGACTAATGGACCGGTTCTGTGCCGTTATGTGAGGTGATGATGAGATTTAGCACAATTTTGAATGGTATTACCGTGAAAGAGAGGCTATATTGCGTTGTGTTCAATGTTTATTTTATGGGTTATTTTTTTTTATATAATAGCTTAAGAGCAATGCCCTTAAAAAAGTACATTAGATTTTGAAGATGTACAAAAAGTAAGCATCAAGTTGACTATTAAATAATAGGTAATGTTTCTATATAACTATTAATACACTTATATTTGGTCTTATGGGCTTCACGCTGTATCCCGCAAGCAGAGGGAACATAGTGTTGTTTCCGTTCTCCACTTTCCGCTGAATTTTCAAAGCATTGCGTGTTGAGTGGCGGGACTCAATCCAGCACTTTGTCTTACTTCCAGAGCGAAGAAATGGAAAATATTAATAAATAACAATTTATTTCCCAGATTGGAATCGAATACACAACCGTTGTTTTTACATTCACACGCTCGTCCCCCTGCGCCACGATAGCTTCAATAGAGTTCTTGCTATCCAATATACTTGTATTTGTACGCAGCTTCCAGAATGGTACTACTAAATTAGCATCTCAATGACAAATTAATTAGATAATTCAAATAATAGCTCATTCATATGTATGACACATCGCCGAATTAAATCAACGCCGCGTCCGTGTCAATTAGACCGAAACTTGCAGTTTATTTCAGTTCATTCCCCAGATTTATTATTGTAAACGCGACTGGTTGTGGGTTCGATCCCCACCCGAGGAAATGAAATATATTTTTAAATTTATATTTTCATTTCTTCACTCTGAGTTTCGCGACTCAACACGCAATGCCTCCAAAATTCGGCGGAAAGTGGGGAACGGAGTTTATTAATACTAGGTTCCCTCTACTGACCCTGCTCTCGGCGGGATACATCGTGAAGCTGATTTTTTTATTATTAAATTCTCAATTTATGGCGTGTCGAGCGTGCCATTTGAGCACTAATCACTTGTCAATGCCAATGTCACGTTGTATAGAGAGAGCACGAAGGCGAATGTACGGTAAAAAAGGAGATAGAGTCGTTCAGTTTATTATTTTGCTAGCTGCACAATGTATCCCACACATAGCAAAGTGGGTAGAGGAAAAATAGTCTTAAGACACTCCGTTCTCCACTGTGCGTATAATCTTTGCGTGTTGAGTGACAGAACTCAAAGAAGAAATGAAATTGTAAATGAATAATTATTATTTTCCCTGAGTAGGGATCGAACCCACAAACGTCGCCTTACAGTCACAGCGCCACTGCTGGTCTCAAATATAATAATCATTTAGTATCCTCATTAAAACATTACAGGCACACGTTAATTGACCGGTGACAGCTGCTCTAAAATTGTTATAATTATCTGCCATAATCAGAGCGAAGGATTTCAGATTTAGTGGAACTAGAAGTTTTCTTTAGTAAAATAGTTTATAATATTTATATTAATTATCAAAAAAAAACATATTATACGACCAAATCTAGAGTAATATTTTACCTTCCTGCTATATCCTGAAAATAGCAGAGAAAAAACCTGGCAACCTAGTGTCAAGGCACAGCTTTCCCAATAAGACACTACCGTTCCACACTCTCCGCCGAATTCTGGAGGCATTGAAAGTGGAGTGACGGAACTCAAACCCGCTGTTTGTCTCGTTATCAAAGTAAAAAAAATTTGAAATATTAAATATAATATCATTGCCCCGAGAGCCAATCGAATCTACAACCGCACGCAGATATCCCTATCTATCTAACTATCACTAACCTAATTATCACCTACCCTCCAAAGCCAAATTAAATACATACGTGTTACGTATATTATATTACATCATTCGCGTGGCACATTTGACGGCTCAGCGGGCAACATGATGTCACTGTGCCATAACAGCTGCTTTCCTTGCCAAATGACATCACTTTATAGCGTGCATAGTTTCAGCGCGCCCATCTCGCCAGTAGTATTTCTTGGCTTCTCTTTGCTGTCGTTTGTATGATTCCTTGCATACTTTTTTTGTTGCAGAGGAAGCCTAGTGTTAATTTTGGAGACATGACATGTTGAGTGGTAAAACTCAACGCGCTTTGCCCCGACACCAAAGCGAAGAAACGAAAATATTTAATTTTCCTCGAGTGGGAAGCGAACCCACAACCTGTCGTTGATAATTCATTTAATATTTATATTCTCTTAGGAATGTACAGTTTTATATACGAATATTATAAATATACAAGGAGTGTGAGTCAGAAATCATTGTAATTAGTTAATTACAATATATGGTAATTGTAGAACGACTAATTGTTTTAACTGTCATCAAATAATAACTAACCATAATAAAAAAAATATTTGAAACAAAATTAAATTCAAATTAAGATAACTATGTAAACACTTAATGTCTTGTCTTTATATAAGAATACGTTTACGCTTGTGGTCAACGATTGGCCGCCATTATTTATTTATTTATTTATTTATACAAAGAAATACAAACAAATAGACACAACATTATCAAAACTCTGTACAGTCTAGAAAAATGTTTGACAGGCTTCACGAAGCACATGCTCTGGGTAACAGACTAGTGGCTTCCTGCGCCACTTCCGGTTGGACAATGCGTTTGCGTCCATTGTGCGTACTGTATGCGTGTCATCGATGGAAATCGCGTCCATGACATATACTACGTAAATACAACGTAATAAATACAGTGATTGTGTATAGATTGTGTGTGAAAATATTTAATATTTTCATTTCTTTGCTCTGGTCAGTAAAGGGCGGCGTGGCGTTCGGCCACTCCACGTTCGGTTAATGGGAAACAGTGTCTTAACGCTGGGTTCCCTACCTTGCTATGTCTTGGGTATAGCTTGAAAATAAAAAAAAATGTTTTATATTTTCATCTGGTCGGTTACAATCTTATGTATAGAGATACAGAATAGATGTACAGTCAAAAAAATCCTATACTTTCTATGCAGAGACGAATTTGCTGTAAGCTTATATAAGCACGAACCAACAAATACAATTAAAACAATTATCATATATTAGTAATTAACTATATCCATTATGTGGCGTTTAAGAACATTATTAATAAGAAAAAAAACATGAATAACTCAGCGATAATGATCGATAAACATAAAAACTAATAACATCAACCAGTAAACGGTTGTAATCTAAATACCTGCTCAGTACTTTACATGCGCCAGCGCTACGTATTCATTGAGATGAAATCCAAAGAATGTGTAATAATTATCTATAAAGTATTAGGTAAAAACTATAATTATTGTGATTAAATAAGACAAGGATAACATTATATAAAATATACGTTACCTTCACGATAAGCAAAGAATAAGCGGAAAAATAAATGAATATAAGCTTGTTTTTGTCGTTGTCGTCACCGCCACTCGGAAATTTGGTGACAGTGCGAGTCATCGATTGTAAAACTATATCAGTATATATTATATACATATCATAATATATAAATCTCTTCAATATAATTACATATACTTATCTATATAAAACAAATATAGACATCCTCAGGTAAAAGTGAATCAAGGTTGTTTTGGAGTTTTAGAAGACACGACAAACATACTATTACACCAAACTAACGCTAGTTACTGAAATTATTATAGACTATAGAAGATAGAGATGAAACAAGTCACTCTATCGTATGACGAACCGCATGAATCAGTCCTCATTGTCATGATAATAAACACACGACAAATTGACGTGACACGCTTTACAAGTGCGTCTGTACCTTACTTTAGTACTAGAGAACGTATGCACAACCGTCAATGTAAACAGAATAGGTAAAAAAACTAACACCGCAAATAGCGAGGGCGAGAGATTATTGTAGAGTTTCTTCATGACTCATAAGTACCTGGATGGAATAAAGCGCCGCTATTATTATTATTTTTTTACCTTAACACGTTTTAGTATAAGTATTGAAATAATTGTATTTATAATATATCCGTTTTTTCGTCGTTGGGAAAACACTGTAGTAAGTTGGATCGGTATGTATGTGGGTACTTATCTTCTGGAGGACACAAATGTGAAATTTTCAAACGCAAATCAAAATTTTCCTTCTTTTAAATTTTAATTTAAAAACAAATGTTGCGTTGAAAGAAAGTCTTTTTTTATAAAAGATTTTCTTATGTTTTGAACAAAAAAAATAATAAACATAAATTAAGGTTAGTGATATCATTTGTCAAATATTTCTTTGTTTTAATATGAATCGAAAAATTTATATCGATTTATACGAACACAAAGAGAAAATACATTTTGATTCACCGAAGTAGTTCCACAACCTCAATAATGAAAAAGCTCTGTACTTTGTATAGCATTGCCGTCCCACTCTATTTCCATACAAAAAAAGAAGACAATCTTCATCGCTATAATCACGATAGCTTGCAATTAATTTGTAGATATACAATTATATATTTACATATCTGAAACAGTCGATTTTTACTATAAACTATTAAATTTTTATTTCATATTAAAATCTATTTTGAAAATATTATAGTTATTATAATTAAAGAAGTTTCATTTAAAATGAGTAATAATTGAGAAAATCTTATTATCTAATTCTTTTAAATTTAAGACATCTTTATTAGACAAACCAAGAAAGAAAACTATGACTAATTCAGACGACCACTTTCACACCTAATGAAAGTGAAAATCTATTACAATCTAAGAAACAGCAGTACTAGGAAACGGAGCAAACACTATCGACGTCGTCATTGTATCTGCGGATATAATACCTACCCACTCGGATTCTAATTACCCTTCACGTTTTATCCTGTACACAGCAAAGTAAGCAGAGGGAACCTAGCGTTTAAACACTCAGCTAAATATCTAATTCGTTTCCTCGAGTGGAATCGAACCCACAACCAGTTGAGTTTACAATCACACACTTGTGCCCTTGCGTCACAACTGGCCTCAATGGCCTGGAAACTAATTACTGCATAAATTATATCGAGTTCACGCAGTATCCTACACAGCAGTCAGTAGACGGTAGTGTTAAGACACTCGGCTAAATAAATAATTCATTTCCTCGAGTAAGGATCGAACCCTCAACCCACATCCACAGTCGCGTTTACAATCACACACTTGTGCCCCTGAGCCACGACTGACCTCATTATTATAATTACTGTATAATACTATTGTATATTAGTTACTTTTAATGCTTCCTAACTACATCATATAATATTTATTGAATTATATGTATACAGATATTAAACGTGACCATCGTATAATATAAATAAAAATAGACATGTAATCTGAATAATTCGATACTTACATCGATGATATTTCATAGCAGCTTAAAATGATATAAAATAATAATATTTTTATATAACCTCAGAAACTGTATATATTGTTGAGAGAAAGTATTCACAGGGTCCGTCGCTATAAACCCTGAAAATAATATGAACCTTTTTCCCTAATTTCCTTCTTATCCCTCCATTTTATGTGCATGATTATCTTCACGCCCACACCAAATCAATATTAGGATAATCGATCAGGTCAGTTCCAATTCATCACAGCTCCTAGTTCGTGTAATAAAACTGTAACGGCCCCCCATGATTTTTATGAGCGTACAGAAACAGGCAATCTCTGGATCGTATACGTATCGTAAAATGCAAGAATCAATTCTCAAATAGGGAAACCTCTGTATACTGGTATAAAAATATTGAAAAGACAGAAATAAACTTACGTATTAGATATTTTCTCTTGAAAGAACATAGAATAATATAAAGTTATATAAAGATATTTTTAAGAAGTACAAACAATAAGTGATTCCTTTTAAGATTGATTTCGTGGTTTTAACAACACGCTATGTTGAGATAACGCCACCTAACAGGCAATGGCCTCAGAATACGGTGGAAAGTGGAGAGCGGAGTGTCGTAACACTAGGCTTCCTCTGCCTACCCTGCTACATGCGGTATACATGTACATGTGCGTGAAGCTAAAAAAATATTAGCAATTATAATGTATATTATTAGGTATAACTTGGACAGTCGTTCGTCGAACCTGTCACGTATGAGGTTTCTAAGCCTGGATGCAGGTTGTCTGATATCGCAGTTCCTGCGGGGCTTCCGTTACGGGAGCTTAACTGCATTTAACTACCATTTAGTTTATATCCGTTTTAATATAAATATGTGAATGCATATTTTTACACCATTTCCATTTTACACCATTTTAACCATTACATTGGATATTTATATTTTTTACCAGCTTTTATCAAATAAAATAACTAGGCATTAAAATATACTATAACAGATATATAACTTATGATAGAAAACACCATCTCAAGATCGATCTCACACCTGAGAGCGATTTATAAACACGAGCCTTAGCGTAGTAGGTATAAATTACACCTTCAAATAAAATTTAGATCACGTTTTTTGAATATGCAAAAAGAAGTCTGGAATATGTTGAGGCAAACGATTTATACGACCTTCGTGAAGGTGAGTGTCCGATCACAAAGGAACCAAACTATCTATAGAGTATGGGGATACATTCGAAATACTTCTATTAACGTTTGTGTAAAAAGCTCAAGAAAAAGCGCCGACGCATTTTGTAACTTGATTGTGGTTCATGAAAAAAATTGTAACACAAAAAAAACGTATAACTTCAAGAAGTGTATATATTGTATAAATAAATTCTTTATTATTTACAAGGTAAATTATAACAATATAGATTGAATATATTAAAAATATAAAGTGTAAGATAATGGTGGATATTGGGAAACGGAGTGTCTTAACATTACGTTCCCAGGTTTTCTTTGCCTATCCCGCTGATATCGGAATACAGAGTGAAGTTACAACAAAGCACTTCGAAAAGTAATGTATAATAAGACAGACAGACAGACAGACAATACGAATAGGGATTATCAGCCGCCGCGACCATCGAATACGTTTCAATTAATTCAAACCGTCAAATAACAAATATTGATACGTGACGTTGCATTAATCCTAGAAATTAGGAGGATGTAGAGTTTATATCATTTGAATACAAATTCATTCATGTACATCAAAGGTACAAGTGTGTGACTATAAACGTGACAGGTTGTGGGTTCGATTCCCACTCGAGGAAATGAAGTAAATAATATTTTCATTTACTCCAAGCTTAACAAATTCAAAAAGCGGGGCGTCGAGTTCCGTCACTCATATAGCAATACCTCCAGAACTCCTTACCTATCCTTGCGTAATACACCCTGTATGTATTGTATAATACTAGAAAATAATTTTTATATTCTATATTAACATAAAAAGAGACACAAGAGAAAAGTTAGCGTAAAAACTGAATAAGTTGAGTAAGTTAGACGAATAAACCTAGTACATCCTTGTGTGAATGAACTTAGCAAACTTGTCTTATCGTACGCCAGATATCGCAGAAATTGAACAAATATTAATTTTGTCCTGCAACGACATTATAAAAATACTCCTCCTACATTGACGGCATTAAATGTTTTCGACTATTAATAGTCAAACGGCTGTTTCATATTGTATTCTTCATATCGCAGATTCCCACTCTCCGCCGAGTCCTTGAGGCACTGAGTGTTGAATGGAACCTTGGTCCGGAACGAAGAAATTAGACCACTATGACCGCGTTTAACTTACTTAACAGGCAATCAAGTAAAATATTATAAATTAGATAAATAATAATTATTATCATTAATCTGGATCATCTGGATATTATTTCAAGTAAAATTTACTACAAGGAAACGAACATCTAAATTGCACAAATTATACAATAAACAAGCTTGGTGAGTGGGAGGTCGTACAAAATAGGACATGAGCCAAAATAGGAAACGCCACCCTCGAGAGTAATATCATCATCCCGAATGTTTCTCTACATGATGCAAACTAAATTAATGTCTGTCTTGAAGGAGGAAACCGTGGGTGATGGTATACTCGGGCAATGACGCGGCCTAATAGAGGTTAAGCTATTTGTCTCGCGCCTTGTTGTGGACTAAACTATGCCATACAAATTGGATGAGTTGCAGGAATCACCCACCCGATTTGTTTTGACACATAAATATTGTCAAAGCTCGACACCGATAACTTTTTAACCAACTTCCGTAAGGACGAGGGTATCAAATCGATTGTATGTTTTTGGTGTATTTCCGATAACGTTATCCATGAGAAAATCTTAAATTTGCATCTAGTATGTACGCGACAAAAAGATGAATAACTCTATATCCCGCCAACAGATTTCGATGATTCTTTTTTTTATTGGAAAGAATACACTTTAAGGGTAGTTTGATGATAGTTTGGTTAGGTTCTGATAATGAAATCCGGTGGAAATCGCTTTTTTTAGTTAAAAATTATCGGTATTCAAGAAAGATCATAACTGAAGTTTCACTTGCCATTTTTGCCTTTTTTTTCTTCTAGAAATGTTGGTTGACGACAACACTTTATGACCGCATACCGAAGTTCATTTTTTATTATAAAATATTTACAAGTGAAGCAATAGGCATCTGTTCAGTATCGTTTCTCAAGATGCTGCGGTGTTATAATTTATTTAAATATCTATCTATAATAATGGGTGGTTATTTTAGGGTGATGATTTTTAATTCAGATATTTATACAAACGAGCTTAGAAGTCTGCTCTATTGATCATTATAGGTATGATGTAAGAATTCAAATATATATTTGTGGGGGCCATGTTTAGCTTCAGCTTCACGCTGTATTCCGTACACAGCAGGGTGGGCAGAGGAAACCTAGTAATAAAGGCACTCCATTCTCTATTTTCCGCCGCATTCTGGAGGAATTCCATGTTTAGTGGCGGAACTCAAAGCCGCGCTTTGCTTAGATGCCAGACCCCAAAAAATGAAAATATATACTTATATATAAATAAATACTCCATATCCTCGATTTGGGATCGAACCCATAACTAGTCGCATTTACAATCACACATATATTTTCCTGGTCCTGACTGTACTGACCTAATGTTATCATGTTATAAATTAGAAAATATAGTAGTTCTAGCTTTACATTGTACATAAGTTACAATAGAACCTAGAGGATGAAAAAGCGTATTTGTTATTAGACACAATAATTACATCGATTTTTGAATACGAAATGAACATGCCTTAGGCCGGAAACTGATCAAATCTAAGGTTGCCTGTCTTATTCTTAATTCGTTGTTTTAATAGACTTCTGGTTTGATTTTTTCCACAACCAATAACTAAATCTCTAGTCTCCTAAAAAATTGCATTTTATGTATTTTGAAAAATAAATACCCAAAAAAATTTAAGATATTAATTGGAATGTAGAGACTAAAGTCACACAAATGATTGACGATATAATTACTGAATAAACAATAAACAAAAAAAAGATTTGAAAAAAAGATCTGATTTGAACGTGACGCAAAAAGAACACTCCAACAACGGTGTCGGCATGAGGAATGCGGTCTCGTCGGATACGATTATAATAGGTGCAAAGCAAGTTAGATGAGTTAGTAGTGATATTTCTAATAAAGCAACAATAGATTGTAAATAAACTTTAATAAAAATTATTAGAATCATTGAATATAAATTCAAGATAGAAAAAATTACACACAATAGAGTAAATAAAATTATTATAATAACAATCTAAAGACAGACAGACAGACAGAAAGATTAGATGCTCTATACGTTAATTTTATTGTTTTAAGAATATCGGTTACTATACCATTGACAAAACACAAAATACAATAATTTATTGACATTTAGAACATTTTATTCTCTTGCAAAGCAGAGTTAGAACAGGTTTGATGTGGCAAGTACGTAGGTGGGCGATAATTTTAATGATGCCTGGGAATTTATACAATAACCTGACTTGTAAATCCTTGCATGAACCAACATTGAATTATGCTTTATAAAATGTTAAAAAAAAAACAACTCCACGCTGTATCACACACAACAATGTAGGCCGACGGAAGGTGGTGTTAAGACACTACGTTCCCTGTCACGTGAAGAAGAGCGAAGAAATGAAAATATTAAATATTCCATTTCCTCCAGTGGCAATGGACACCTATTGTTTTTACAGGTACACGTTTGTGTCTTTGCATTGTAAATCTTACATTGTATGTATTTTTGGGGTTATTAAATGAAGGCCTGCGGCCTAACACAAGTGAGATAGGAAGTTTAGACAACTTCTAAGAATAACTTGAAGATAGTCGATAGGTAGAGAAATCATTGTTTTCTACCCCCGTCTACGGTCATGCCTATCTATTATCTTTCCGAGAGTATCCATAAGTACAAGATGTCTTCTAGCTTCATCACTTTCATAAATATGAGTCAGCTGATTTTCTCAAATTATTTAATATTAATAAATTAATATAATAAAATTCTAAGGAACGCTTAGCTATGTGGATATCTGGCGTTACATCAGCTTATAGATAATAATTAACGGCACGGGCGAGGTCGGGTGTGGCGATTTATTACTTTACAAGATATCGATACCGTTTCTGCTATAAACACGCGCGAGGCTACAAATAAATATAAATAAATCTATTTTACATTGCTCTTGTTACGATATCAATTGACCGAGTATTTGTTTCACATTTTATTTAAAAGAAAAATTTGAAAAGAAAACTTTGGAAGCCGTCATGGCACAGGAGCATGCTAATGTAAAAGGTTTCTAGGTTCGATCGCAATCGGGGAATGGAATATTTAATATTTTCATTTCTGAATGTTGCGTGGCGGAACTCAACGCCGCCCTTTGCCTCGCGACACCAGAAATGGAAATAAACATTTTAATTAAATATTTCGTTTCTTCGAGTGGGCCACAGCCAGGCACACCACGACTGGCCTTTATGTAAATATATTTTAAATATCCATTGTTTTATAAAAAAAATTGTGTTACATTATTCGGCTTGCTTGGTTCAATAGATACATACATATATTGATCGAACACTATCGTTATCGTCTCTTATCACTATCGACCGATAAGCCACAGTAACGTTTCCAACGCCACCTCATCTATAAATTAATTTACTTGAAAATTGTCGTACTAGAAAATGGTTACTAAAGTAGATAACAATATTTTAATAACTGTACTTTTAGTAGGCGCGAGTTAAAATCAAGCTGCGTTCATATTTCACATGAATAGAAAGTTAATGTAAACTATTATAGATCTATTAGATAAATACATTTTTGGGAAATTCAGTTTAAAATGTCGTTACCTGTTTGTATTATGTAAAATAAATATAAAAATTATGTCAAATCATAATGTTCATTCTTTAATTATTATAAACATATTTTTCCTCAAGTAAAAAGTGCATTTATATTATAATAAATAATATGTAGCAGCGTTAAACTTATTCATTTATTTAACTGTAATATACACATGCGACATACTTGTTTACCATATAAACCAATAGTACTTAGTAGCTATTGAATAAATAAAAAAACAGAAATAAGAAAAGAAATAGATATTTTAAAATTTTACTTAGTCTATTTATTATAAAATTCGATTAAAAAAAACTTTGACATAAAAGTTATCCTAATATACGTATTTTTTGGTTCAACACAATTATTAACCAACTTTTGTAAAAGGAGACTATCAATTTAACTGTATTTTTAAATTCAATAATTTCCTTACTGTAAACAAATAATAACAATTCTTGTAATACTAAGAAACGCGAAAGAATTACATAAACATAATTGGCAATACACAATGCCTTGATTCAGCCACTTGTGGAGCTTAATAAGTGACAAATTGAAGAATTTAACCTTGGAAGCAATCTGTATGAGGCGGAGGCATCACACAGCTCTCTAGAGAGAATGTTATTGAACTATATTATATTTTTAAATACTCCTTGTGTTTAATAATATTGAAAAATATATTTTGAAACTTTCAAAAACATAAAAATATATTTATTATTTTTATTTCCTTGCTCTGGTGGTGATCTGATTTGATTTCTTAGAATTTGTGACTCATATATATTACAACATAATATTGTTATTATACTGAAAAACTGATATTTAATAACTATTTGTGCATTTATTTAATCCAGATAAAAAATGTTTCACAATTACAGTTCCTATGACCATGATCCATATAATGAAACCAAGCAGAGTGTGTTGTAAAAATAATCAATCTAATCTGAAAGTACATACCTAACATAGGGCTTGTGAAGATAAGATACACCTTATTAGGGTTAATTGTTAAATATTTTATGAAAACATATTATATATATATAATAAAAGAGTTTCTATTGTGGTGCATAGATATAAGTGTGTGACTATTAAAAAGGACAATTGTGGGTTTGATTTCCTTGGCGGAATGAAATATTTTAGATTTTAAATTTATTGCTATAGTAGCGAGGCAAAGCTCATATCCGCCTTGCCACTGCGATGCCTAAAGAATTCAGCTGAGTGTGGAATAAGTGTGTCTTAATGGGGAATGGAGAGCAGACACAATGTACAATGATTCCCTATGCCAAAAACACGCTATATACGGGATACAGAGTGAAGGTAAATAAGATGTTCGGGAGAAGTTACCAAGAGACTTTATTCTACATTCTCCACCCCAAACATTAGGCATTAGTTGAATTACAGCTTTGTCTTACCAATGCGGGGAAAAAATAACTACCTGAGGTGGGAATCCAACACACAATCATTAAGTTTACTGATATAGAACTCAATATAGACTGATCTCAATATATTTAGGTTTTTAATTTATAATAATGTAATAAAAACTTGTTAGCCACATTGAGCTTTTCATTTTAGTTTCAAGCTGTGTCCCTTATATAACAAAAAAGAAAAAGACAAGAATGAACACGAACAAGGCTCAATTTTGCACTCAATTTATGAGACAATGTGTGTTGAGTGGTTAAATTCATTATTGTGAGTTCATAAGACAAGACAGTTGTCTTCGTACCAGAACAAGAAAATAAAAATAATTCAGCATAACAAATGTTTTCGAATTTACAACCTGAAATTGCATTAACAGACAGATGCTTAGTTTCAAATCTATAATAAGGTAATAAAACTATTTCTGGAAAATCACATTGAGAATTGCCATTAATATGAGAATCATTTAATATTTCATTGAGGAGTTGTGAAACATGGTAATTAAATGTTGATTATATGTACATAATAAGCTGGTAGTAAATAAGCTGATTCATAATTCATCAATGATTATAGGTATATACTCTATCCTTGTCTAATCATAATATTTGTAAAATATCTTCAAGTTCATGTTAAAATATTTTTATTTTGTTACACAAATTGGTATTTGACAAGATATTATTATTTTAAATATACTTCAAATTACAAAACTGAACAAATTATCACTTAATTATTTGATTATAATTTTTCAATTCTATATTGTCATATTGTTTATTTAGTTCAAGTATTTGACTAACTAAACTAAACATGCAAACTTGAATTAGGTGTTGAATTGTATAATAATGTATAATTAAACTTACCTTACGAAAAGCAAACAGATCATTTTGCAGTTTCTGTCTTTCTGCAGAGGGCTGCTGGCCCTTCCCGCGTATAAATTTTAGCATTCTGCCGGCCTGCAACAAAACAATCACTTAGCACACTTCACAGGCACCACAAGACAATAAAGCAACACGAGCCTACCATGTTTGCATAGTACAAGAGCGAACACTTGTATCCTGACCGGCACCGGAAAGCAGACTGACTTTGCAGCGCCTCTCAGCCCTAGCACGGCGTTGTCAACGCTTAGCCCCGCACCCAGATAAAAACGTTAGTTATTCTTCAAATTCAATGATAAGTGACATGATAAGATTGACGATAACAGGAAAAGTTATAAAATATAGGACATTGTATGCAGGTAAAAGATCGTTGTTTCAATGCTGTGACAACGCCTGTCGAACAGGTTACGTGTTTATTTGATCATTATTTGTTCAGGAACATTTTTGTATTCATATTAGAATAAAATAACAATAAACCTTTACATACCTGAAGACCACAGTTTGATGATTTTTAGTTATAAAATCCAAATTTAGAGAAATGTCAGACAACTCACAACGGCGTCAGAAATACATACAAACACAAATATGCACGAACATAATTTTCACGACCGTACGCATACGACACGCACTCACACTACCCCACGAAATGACGTGACTGGTTTTCAATGTTGCCAATGAATGTCGAAAACCAGTCAAAAATATTGTAGCATCTGTAGTTTGTTTTTGATAATATATCTGATAAATGTTAGTTATATATTTTTTTCTATTATATTTTAGTTTCATATTGTTTGATATGAAAATTTAAATTTATTTTTATGTAATTTGTTTTATTTTGAAATCAAAATATTTCAATATTTATTTTTACTAAAGTCTGGCAACATTTGTAAATTTTACTGTGGCGCCTAATTTTAAATACAAAAATTGTTCATATTGCAGTGACTTGTGATATTAGGCACGCTATACATGTAAACACTATAAATATGGACTGAATGAAATAAAGGACTGGTTAATACAGTACAGTTAGCTGTAAATGGCTGCGCAGATTTGATATTACGATTTTTCTTAAATCCTGCTTATTTTCTTCTTCGTTGTTACCAGAGCGAGCAAATGGAAATATTAAATGTTTCATTTCTCTATCCTGGGAATCCTACCCATAACTGTCGCGTTTACAATCACACCCTCGTGCCATCGGGCCACAGTGGTGTCAATTACACAGATAAAATATAGTGCATTAGGTGACGGAACTCAAGGCCACGTATTGTCTTAACCGACCGTCACTAAAAGGGGAAAAGATAACCACTTAAAAATATTTATATTATTTATCTAAATTAATATCCTACCTAACGTCGCTACCAATAGGTGTACGGTGTAGATTCGATATAAATTGGTCTTATATAATATCTTAAGCTAGTATTTTGAAGTTAGATCCAAAAATTTTAAGAATGTATGTAAAATTTTTATTTTAAGTGACATCTTACATTAGACAAATTATAACAATTGTGTTGTGTTAATGATGATGCTTCTTGAGAAATTAATATGTAAAAGAAGTTCTTTAGCTTGACGCACCTCTCGCATTCTTATAAAGATCTTCGCTTTCTGAATTTTGAAACATTACATGTGGAAAGACGGAACCCGTAGCCGCGTAATCGTCCTCGAGATGCCGCGTTTTGTTTCTAAAGCGGGAAAAAATTTAGTATGTAGAAATAAAAATCAAAATTAGCTAGCGGGGCAGAGGGAACCTAGTGTTAAGACACCCCGTCTCCCACTTTCCGTCGAATTTTTCGATGAGACGTGTTGGTTAAGTGGTGGACCGCACACCTCAACGCCGCACCTTTTTAATTGGTTCTACTTAGTGCAAAGAATCGAAAATATTCATCCATCCATCCATCAGCTTTTTGAAGTCCACTGCTGGATATAGGCATCCCCTAATGCTCGCCACTCCGTCCGGTCCTGCGCCGTTACAATTCAGCGGTTTCCCGTTGTCTTTTTTTTAATCGAAAATATTAATAAATAATAATTCATTTACCCCAATTGAAGATCCCGCCATTACGTCCCTGCGTAACGACGGCCTCCAAGAAGTATGTGAAATGCATATAATAAAATAGTTTCATAACAATTAACTGTATGATTCACACACTTAGGTCTGAAATATATTTTTCTTACTTCCCTTTGTAATCCGCACATAGCAGGAGAGTCCGAGAGAAATTGGGACCTCAGTGCCATGACACTACCATTCCCCGCTTTCCGCGGAATTCTTGAAGCATATAGTGTATTGGCGGAATTCAACGCTGCCGTTCGCATCGTAACGCATGAGATGTATTTAGGTACTAAATATATATAGAATATTAATATTATAAAAAGATATAGAATATTATAAAAAATTGATACAAATAAAAATCCTCAATTAAAAACATTATTTATTTGAATTATTTATCATTTATCAACAATACATTTGGTCATTTATTTTATCCGAACACTTAACGCATTTCGTGTTCACGTCGACGTGAGTGCACTTCTATCGGACAGAGTGGTTATTGCTCGAGAACTGCCATAGCTTGGATAGACTAATGGCTCTTTTGTCGTTTTATCTGGAAAGGCGGATTTGTAGGTAGTTTTCATTTATTATTTCGTTATTTAATTGAAAGTTATGCGATTTGGCGTGATGGTTGTGCGTTGGAAGCGCTCTTGGAGTCTCTATCTTCTTTATTTATTATAGATAATACTAATCTGCCTAGTAGAGGAATAAGTAGAAAAGTAGATAAAAATATGTAGGTAGCTTTTTATATATTGTTCCTATCCTAGTGTGTAAATGTGCGGAGGAGATTCATTCCATATACATTATAAATAAATATTAACGAAGATTATATTAAATTTTATTATATAAAAATATATATATTAAATAGTCTACAGCTGTACCTACAAACAATAAAATCTAAACAATTTGTTTTTGAATTCTTTATACTATTAAAAAAAAAAACGGCGTACCCAACACGAGAAAAACGCAAATATCAAATAACAAAAACAAACGCTGCATATTTTACGACAGAATATTAATCCCTTTGGAAATGTAACGGACCTACCTTGATTGTCCTTTGTATAAAATATTAACGTAATGGGGTTCATGGCGTCGAAACGCCGAGATCTTTTAAAGGTATTAATATTCTATAACTGGAATATTATAGTGCGTTTGCCTGTTTCAGACTTAGTGTGTGTATGTTCTTATGAAATTAATATATTATATATATTATATACAGAGGTACATGCACGCAAGCATGCAGTATTAAACGCGGCGGTTGCGCGTTCGATTCCAAGTCGGGAGAGTGAAGTATTTGACATTTTCATTTACTTGCTCCGGTAGGTACTGAGACAGAGCTCGACGTTGAGTTCCGCCTCTCAAAAATGCTTCAACAATTCGGCGGAGAAAGGATGTGTCTTAACGGTAACGAAGTGTCTCAACACTAGGTTTCCATGTTCCTTTGCCTACCCTAAGCGGAATAAAATGACAAATAAAAAACCTTAGCCATTAAAAAATAAATATTACCCAAATCATTTTGGTTCCCAAAACCGGCTACTAGGGCGTCAGCCATTGAGTTATTCAAAAGAAAGTTATGTTAATAACACGTGAAGCAAACCTCTTAAATTCTCTGGTTAAAAATAATAAGAGCATCCTATTTTACTTCTAATTTCGAAGAATAGAGTCCTATAGGTAGTGAGACGATAATAGTTCTAACAATAGAAGAATAGACGCCTAATTAGATTTCTTACAATGGAATAACATGAGGGAAAATGAAATTAATTATATTCAGTAAAATTAGATTTTCAAGTAACAGGATTGTTGTATTTTTATACCTACTTACTTGTGTTTGTGAGTACGAATATATGTCAGCTGTTAGGAAATATGAATTATTATATAAATTGTTTTATGAAAAATATCTTTTTTTTTATACCAGGGTAGGTAGATGGTCAGGAACACTCCGTTCCTGATTTTCCACCGAGTTCTGGAGGCATTGTACTTCGACACTGTTGTTTTTAAGACAACCCTAAAACTATATTATCACATTAGAAATCGAATGAAGTAGTATAACATCTGCGGGTTGTACGGATTTTGGGTTCTTTAAAGTATACGATACGATCACAAAGCAATTATATATATATATTTATATATTCATGGAAATGTGCTATAATAGCACAATACAACATATTTTTTCCGTATTTCCGTCCGTTAAGGTGTCAATCAAGCTGAACCTAATATCAAATATCCAGGTTTGTTCTTCAAACACCATTACTTTACAGAACAATTACAGACAAAAGTTGCTGCTTGTTTTTTTGCTGCATTATCTATGAAATTCGCCGCATAATCAAAACCTATAAAGTATTAAAAAAATTTGGAAATAAATAAAAACTTTTACTTGAGAAAAAAAAAAAGAAAATTTCCATATACGTTACATTTAAAAAAAAAGAAATCTTAGAAACCGCCGTGTCTATATAAATTATTACAACAATTATAGGCATTTTCACACAAATATTTTACAATCCACATCAGTCCAATAATAATAATAATAACTTACAATAATAAATTTGAATGTTTCTAGTATATTAACCATATCATCTCAATTCTCAATGAAGCTGTAAATGTCTTCCCTGCTCTCCCGTTGCCATGGTAACATCGATTGCCGTCGTCAGGCGCATCTTGCAGTGCACAACACCAACCTAATGAAGGGTTTCGGTCTCAACGTTCACCACACAACTTGGTAGACGTAGCTGTTCTAATGAAATAGGATTGATAACCTAACTTACTAGTTCGTTTAGGGATGCTTTACTTTTTATAATTAAAAAAGTATGTGTAAAATTATTTTTTTTGAGCTTCACGCTCTATCCCGCATTTAGCGGGGTATGCAGAGGAAGCATAGTGTTAAGCCATTCCGCTCCTTACTTCAGGGAATTATGGAAGCATTGTGTGTTCAGTGGCGCAAGTCAGCGCAGCGTAAGCTCTTAATTGTAACAAAACAATTAATAAATATAAAAAAATGTAGTTAATAAATTATAAAAACTATAATGAATTATATATAAGCTGTATCCCGCGCAGTACAGGCAGAGGGGACCTAGTGTTAAACTCTGCTTCGACACTAGTGCGAAGAAATGAAAATATAAATAAAAAAAAAATCATTTCCTCTAGACGGTCAAAACTTTCACTACTCAAAAATTTAATTGAATCAGTTATAAATTAACGAAATTATAATGAATAGACCAACAAAAAGCTCTTCTTAGGTAAGAGCTTACTCTAAAATTAACTTTACAACATTTTAAGCTAGGAGCGGAGGATTTTTGATATGGATTTACACAGACAAGGAGAACACAGGGCAGTAAAATTAAATTCCAACAGATTTAGCGTGAGATGAAAATTCTTTTTGAAATTATATCATGCCTTCATATATCACTAGCTCGTTATAGCGTGGCCTTTTCATATCATAATTGGCTTTGTATAATCTGAATGTGCTAGAAAATATATTCTATTATTTATCGTTTATAAATAACTCTTTAATATGCTAGAAATTTGCTATATAAAATAGAAAATTATTAAATATAAATATTTGTTCTCCGACAAAATAAAGTGTGACGTTGAAATTCTGTAACGTAATACGGAATATCTCGAATTCAGGTAGAAAGCGGGTAACGAAAACGTGTTAGACGGGAAAAGCGTGCGAGCGTATATTAAAATAAATATTATTTTTTTGTTTTAAATATCGAAGCCAGTCGCGGCGCGGCGGTACAAATCGTGACTGTAACGCGACAGGTGGTGGATTCCCATTTGAGATTTTTTTTGCATTTTTATTTCGTCGATCTGGCAAATCTGTCGAGGCAAAGCGCGGCGTTGAGCTTCGCCACTCGGGAAACGTACACTAAACTCTTAACGCTAGGTTCCAAGGATTCCCTTTGACTACCGCGTGAAGCTGAAAAAAAAGTTATGAAAGGACCGTGGAATAAAATGAACCAACAAAGACGTTTTTTTTATTTTCTTCTCCATCAACAATAAGCTTACATTTAATAATTATGGCTTTTCATTTGTATAATGGAGAAGTCAAATTGTAATCCAAAAAGTGTGTTCTGTTTATAATATTTACCCATGTTTCACAAATACCGTGAAAATTATAACAAAAAATATGTTTGTGATGACAAAAGGGAAATGAAATGAACAAACTTAATATATACGATTTGATTTGAATCAAGAAATGGGAAATATAAGCATATTTGCTAGTAAGTTATTACTTTTAATAAAATTTATGATTTTAGAAATAATATTTATTGATTTTTAAAATTATAACTGTAAATCTATTATATGCCATATTTATATAAAAAATAATAATTTTCGAATAAAGAAGCTTTTGTCGATTTTTTCAGTAATTTCTTTATCTACAGTTCTTTATTTGTATCAGCTTCACGCTGTATCCCACACACAGCAGGGTAGCCAGAGGAAAATTTGTGTTAAGACACTCCGTTCCTCGTTTTCTGTTGAATTCTGGAATTTTCGTTCTCATTTATGGTTCTTAAAAAAACATAATAATATATTTACTCAGTCGTCAAAAAAAATAAAAATAAAATTAAAAAGTGACGTCAAAATCAATGGCACTTGTGCCTTAGTAAATAATAAGGTGATTCACTAAAGCCACGTCACGGTCACCTTCACCTTAAACTCTATAACCTCGTCCAGTACAACCTCTCAGTCACGATGACTCATGGATGACAGTCGCAAGTTCAAATCCATTGAATATAAATATAATACCGTAGTGAAACGAACTGAATATTTCACCCTCAACCCCATTCCGTGAAGTAATTTTATAATGTAAAATATTGTGTTTGGGCATAACAAAGGATTCCATAACGAGTTCCAGCGATGATAGCAATCTCATCATAGTCAGAAAAGTTTCTATTGTGGAAATATACAAATTTACACTGTAAATTTATATTAGCTGGTTGCTTAGTATTTTTCTATCACGTATGTACTAAAGAAATAGTAATTGTAGTGATTTTAATATATCTGGATTATTATTATTATATTATTATTTAAATAATTTTAAAATGTTATTAAAACACTAACACTAAGCAAGAAAAATATTTAGTAAGAAAAGAAATATTGTCTCTTTCTATATCCCAGATAGAATAAATGTTGTTGAGACCGGTGTGGTGCAGCGACATAAGGGTGTGACTGTAACGCGACGGTTGTGAGTTCGGTCTCCACTTGAGGAAGTGAAATTTTTACTTACGTTTATATTTCCATTTCTTCGCTCTGGTGTCGAGGCAAAGCGCGGTTCTGCTGCTCAACACGCAATGCTTAACATAATTTATTATAATAAATTATATTAAATTTGATATATATATATATATAATAAAGCGAAATATACTATTATTTTAAAATGATTGTAAACACTCAAGACATAGCAGGTATTCAAAGAAAAGTATTTATTCTGTCAGTGCATGCAAATTTCGAGTTACAGGTACGTCAAAGGAAGTATTCCCGGTGAAATATTTTTAAAAGGCAATCACGATCGTAGACTGTCTCTTTACTATGGAAATGCATTCGATTTGCCTCATTTACTGTGTTTTTGTGTTTATAAGACTTGTTTAATCTTTTATAATTAATTGAATTAAAAACATTAATCGTCGATTCTATTTTTCGTAAACATTATATGTAGATTGAATAGATTTTTCTTTTAATTATTTATGGATATTTAACAGGTTATTGATCGAAATAGTGTAATTAAAATTCACAAACACCCAAAAACCTTAAAAAAATACTTAAATAAATTAGAATTTAATTCAATTTAAACAAAAATATACTAAAATAATAACAGTCTAAAAACTAATAAAAAATAAAATCTAAAATTATTATTGAACGAGTACAAATAGTACTTGAGAATAGATGCATCGATCTTCTGCGCATCCAATTTCACCGGCAGACTGTGAAAAGATCCTATACAAGCTAGAAAATGGTTCGAAAAAAGTTGTCAGGAGTAGAATGTCGTCCACATGCTGTACAGCGCCTGATTAACATCGCTTGTATTGTACAAAAGAAGGACAAAGTAAAACTACGTATTATATGAAATATAATCTATGTCAGAGTTTTCTTTGTTGTTATACATATAAATACAATGTCTATAATTTAAAATAACACAATTTAAAATATAAATAATTTAAAATATACATACATATATACAGCTTCACGCTGTATCCCGCACACAGCAGGGTAGGCAGATGTACCCTACCCACAGCAAAGAAATGGAAATATGAATCTAATTAAATATTTCATCTCCTCGAGTGGGGATCGAACCCGCAACCGTCACTGTCTGTGCCACTGCGCTAAGACTAGCCTGTACATTTAAATAAAATTTATATCACAAAAATAAAACTTCTCAATAAAAAACCTATGTTTTTAAGAGCATTATATTATTATATTATATTATAATAAAACAAACAAACGATTTAAACTTTTTTCGTCTATATTTCTGTTTAACCAGGCTACTAGACTCCGGAGGACCTGCCGTCCAGATAGATTTGCAATAATTAAAAAACAGGTCGCTAGTTCACTGTTTAATTTTAGAAATAATTTAGTAACACAATATATATATATATACAGCTTTGAATTCTTTTTTTGTATTGAGAACTCGAATAAAGAGAAAAAAAAACAGCAATATCGTTTTTCATTGTGAATCAAATAATTTAATGTGAATCTTAATATACAGTTATTGAAAAGCGTTTATGGACTTGTATCGTATTTATGAAAAAAATATTTTAACTAAATAACGATAGAGAGAGAAAGAGAGAGAGAGAGAAAGAGAGAGATAGTAGAAATTAATCTAATCTAGCTTTACGCTATATCCCTATTCAGAGAGAACGGATCGCCAATTGCGGTCTCTGCATACCTCTTTCGCCTCGTCCACTGTCATCTACCTCTTCATACATGCCTTTCGGAGGGTCCTCATACTTTTTATTTGCCCTTCTTTCAGTATCTTTGGTACTAATATATGTTTTTGAAGGTCAACTTAATTCTCTTCCCACCTCTAGTAGTAGTACATCTATTTCATTATATTTCACACTAATCCTCTATCAATTGACTTTGGCTTTATGTTTATAAGAATTAAACATAATTTCTATTTAAATTTTAAATAATAAAAGATTTGATAAATTACATTTTAAAAAAAACAAAGGAAATTAAGCAAACCTGCAAGCATTTTGGTTTTTAATAGTCACCAGACGACCATAATGAACGAAGCCTCGACTGATATTGATTAAACATTTTCGCAGCTCAGTCGAGAGGTGGCGAGTGTCTCTCACATGTGCCTCGTTAACAATCGAGCACCCTCGCCAGCGACGGTGTGCCTGTTTTTGCTTAAAACATGCTTGAAAACGCCATAATCATTTACGTCTTTTAATTTTAATATTTAGTTTTAATGGGTGTGGTGGATGAACGGTAAAATTAAAAACTTTTAGTGAATTCTTTGTATGGGTTAAACTTTTAGGGTTCCGTACTTCTCATTGTGTTGTCAGTCTGTTCGTCTCTCAAGACCATCATCTTGAGATTGCGTAGATGTATGAAGTTGAAATTGATATTAAATAATTAGGTATGTACTCCCTTGAAGTACAGCAATAAGCAAACTTCTGTGTAATGGTGATAACAAGATACGATACGATAAGATTTTGCTGCATTTTATATGAACTTCGACGCGTAATCACAACTTTTAATCGAAAATATCATTTTTACATCATGATCATTACAATTTTATATTTGTAATTCATTTCACACGAGCAGTTTGTATATCCCCACAAGCTAAGTTTGTCAACTTATATTAATTGTACTTCGCGTTGCACAACAACGTTGGTACGGAACCCACGATGGGTGAACCCGACTCGCAATTTTAATACGACCTCACTACAAAGTTGGATTAATTACCCCTAATTTAGAACTACTGAGTTTGTTGAAAATAGAAGTGAAACGAAACATCGAAACAATATTCGAGTTGAGTGAAAACTTCCATTAAGTGCTTTGCTTTTGAGTAACATTTATAAAAAGTTTCTATTAAATTGATCCGACGCTCGCTGTTATTTCAGCTTTTATGAGAACATTAAAAGCTTCACCAAACTTGAAGATATCTCTATTGACTGAATTTAATAGAATCAATGTAAAATTTACATGTTATATATGGTTTTTAATGAATATATTATTGTATATACATATTTAATACAGCTTCACATTGTATCCCTCATCCAGCGGGGTAGGCAGAGGGAACCTAGTATTAAGACACTCAGTCCTCTGTTATCTGGTGAAGGCATTACGTGTTTTAACAATAAATATTTCATGTCCTCTGGTGGCAATTGGACCTTCAACTTTATGCGCTTACATATTTCTGACTCCGAAATACATGTCTCTGAAGATAACACACATTGTATCAATAAACTTCTTCAATAATGGTGATTTTTCTACAGGCGATTTCTATATTATCTGAAATGCTGTAATAAATATAAATATTGCTATCCCTGGACATTCAGATTAAGAGGAAGCGGCAACTTTTCAGACGATATGTAGTCAGCACATAATCTGAAGCACTGTATAAAGAAACTCTTCTTTATAAAGAAACAGTATAGTATTTTGTTTGTTATAGGTTTGCGAAATATAAAATAATATAAGGAAATTGAAAAAAGTGAAAGTATATTTTTTTCACCTTCACGCTGGATCCCGCATCTAACAACGTAGGCAGAGGGAGTCTAGTGTTAAGACACTCCGCTTCCCACTACTCTACTACTACTACAAAACGCTAAAAAATTAGAATTCATTCAGAAAAATACTTCTTTTGACCTAAAAAACAATCTCATTGAGTCAGTCAGGGCTTCGATGGTTCTTCTTGCGACACGTTTTGTTCGTTCTAGCAGTAGAGTCTTTTCCAATAACTTATGTAGTAATGAGATGTTAGTTAAGTAGAACTGCAATTATAAACGATATTTATAAAATTAGTTTTTTTTTTCAAATATTTAAAATACGTTTATGGTAATTAAGATTTATTGTTATTATTTTATTGATATAGATATTTTTCAATTCCACTATTATTATTGAGAGGTATGAACGTGTGACTGTAACACCACTATTTTGGGATCGATTCCTACTAAGAGCATTGAATTATTATTGATTAATATTTTCATCTCTTCAAAAGCGGAAGTGCGGCATACGCCACCGAACATGCAATGCTTCCAAAATTTGGTGAACAGAGTGTTTTGACACTAGCTTTCCTTTGCCCATCCAGTTTATGCGGGATACAGAGTGACATTTAACACATCATAAACATATATTTTTTCGAAAAGGAAACCTAGCAGAAATGTAAAAAGAAACATATATTATATACAAAGTGACATAAATCCGGATGTATAATTCTTGGTATCGTGACCATCCGTCATACATGAACTCCCATCTGCACTACTTATTTTATTACATTAGTGTACTGCGGAATTATACGTTTTAATTAAATTTACTTTCACCTTGACCCAATGCGCGTTCAATATATATAACTTTATAACACATCTACAGTAATTTTCATCGAAAAGAAAATTATTTAATTTTAAACGCACTTTTTTGACACTTGAGAAATATAACAGTTTTAGATATAAATTTCTATGGACAGATGGTTGTTATTATTGATTTGAAACTTTATTTTAGAAGCATTTATTTTAAAATTTTACACAATGATTTTAATTTTGTTTGTATGTATGTCCCTGCGGTTGTATAAGGTAATCACCGAATCGGCTCAACCGATACAAGTGCAGTTTTCATTATTGTATTTTGATAAACTACCCTTCACATTTAGTCTTTATTTTTTATAAATTGGCTTATGAATAGAAAATTCATATCAATATTAAGTATTTCGTTTGCCAAAACTGCTAAGAAATATTTTTGTATTAAATTTGCTGAAACTTTAGTTTTCAAATTTATGTATATATATTAATATATATTGTCTTTAAAATAATAATGCCATTACAACACGAAAACAATCCATATAAGTAAATAAATAATTATTTAATTCAAGCGGGCGAAGCCGCATGCGGATCGCTAGTAAAATAATAAAAATGAGTGCTATAGAAAATAAAAGTCCTCACCTAAAAAGCTCCGCGGAGGTAAATGTTTAATCTGGTTACATCATTGCGGGTAAAGCTTAACCTATTATGCTTTTTATTGTTAAGTAGGTTAATAAATAACTTTTAGTTTTAACTTGCTTGTTCTACTTTTGTTTTATTAAGCGTGTGACTGTATTCGCGGTGGTTGTGGGATCGATCTCCACTCGTGGGATTTATTAATATTTAAATTTTTTCGATTTACTTCAAAGCGCGGAATTAATTCGGTGGAAAGTGAAGAACGGAGCACCCTAACACTATTTTTCCTCTGCCTACCTTGTTATACACGGGATACAGCGTGAAATATCATATTCACTACTAAATTACAAGAACGGAAAATATATAAAGATTACAAATATATAATAAATAAAGATTATAGTGATATAAGTTTTATAATGAACACAGACATAACGATATGATAGATTTAAATATATATAAAATACAATTTATTACTCTTAATATGACAAACCAGTAGTTGAATTATAATTTTACTATTTTACATAAATAAGTAAGCTATATACTTATTATTTATATTAAATAATAAATTCTGCATTTTTCAAACCATTTGCGTCTTGAGTCGCGGAACTTAAAGCTGCCCTTTGCCTTGTTACTAGAGCGAAGAATCGAAAATACTAATTAATTCACAACCCGACTGGGAATCGAACCTACAGCCATCACGTATTATTTACACGCTTATTCCACTGCGCTACAACGTCTCAATAATATATATTGGTGAACACAAAGCCTCCCAGGATATTTAAGAGCAATTCAGGCGGAAGTATATAGATAGGCACTGTTTTGTAATCACGAATAGTCGATGGCACTCGTCAGTCAGCAAAACAAAGGTTCGCAAAGGGCGAGCGGTTTCCGCGTGGCTCGCGCAGTATCGAATACCGCCCGCCCTCGGTTACCCATAGAGTAAGAAACAGACGTGGTCGATAGTTAAGTTATACTATAGTTAAATTTGGTTTGTAATTCCTAAATGTTGTAGTTATTGGTCGGTGCATTATTTAAATTTGAATATATGTTTTAAATATGTTTAGAATATACGTATGTTTAAATAATTGTGACTGTAACGCGACGGTTGTTGGTTCAATTCCCACTCGAGGGAGTGAATTATTATTTATATCATAAGATTAAATATATTATATATTTATTTTTTATAAGACCGGCGTTGAAGTCCGCCTATTACACGGTTGCGAAAAATTCGGCGGTAAATGGGGAACCGAGTGTATTAACACTATGTTTCCTCTGTCTACTCTGCTGTGAAGCTGAAGCAGCGTGAAGCTGATTTAAATATTTGTTAGATTTTATTTAAAAACTTATTCTTTTTTCTACGTGAAACGTCTATAAGACATTACTACATTTTGTATATTTTTTTTCATATAATTATTTAAATGAAAAAATAAAAAAAAATTAAATTAAATACTATTAATATAATGCAACAAAAAAAATACGCAAATGAATCATGTAATTTTTAAGGCTGTATGTTTGTAATCTTTGACAGAAACAGCGCGGGGCGCAAAGCTTGGTCAGTGCCCCGCGCGCCGCGACCTCGCTCGATCGTGTTTTCTTCTCGCTTCTACAGATTACTGTAGAATATTTCACAGAATTATCTTAAAAACGCGTCCTACGATGCTATAAAAACGTGATTTTAATTCAATAATTCCTTTGTAGGAATGTGTAGAGTAGGTTAGCGGATACTTCGCAGCATATCAAAGGTAATTAATTCCCCAGTCTTGGTTAGGCTTTAATTAAGTTGCGCTTGTATATAAAAAATATATATTTATAAACATTATATGTACTCTGTGGCTTTGTTTTTTTATTTATTTATTTTTTCATTTTAAATATGGTTTATTTATGGTTTATTAAGTTCTTAACAATTTTTATTGTATATTATTAATATCAGGCAATGTTTTTATATTACTAGAACTTATTTACACACTATATGCCGTATAAAATTTGCGACGCAGAATCGACGTTTCTATTTATAAGTATTAATCGATCTTAAAATCGTAGGCTGGACTACAATGAAAGCCTCCTTTTTATGCGAACAATAATATAAAATATTTCGCAATAATTTATGTCTTTAAAATTTGTTTTTTTCATATAATTACATACATGGACATATTATGTATATGTCAATATATATGAGGACGTGTATAAAATGGAATTTAAAAAAATTGTGATGTTGATAATAGTTTATTGATTCAATAACATATTCTTATAAATTATTGCCTAAAATTTTACTAAAAGGTTTTCGCTTATTTTATTTTGGGTGTCTCTACACTAGTTTTTATTTTTAAAATCTATACACAAATTTAAATGATACTTTGTTGTAAATAGGACCACAGTAGTCCAGTTAACCTAAAATATATAATGAAATAAAAAAAATCAGCTCCACTCTGTATCCCGCACACAGCAGGGTAGACAGAGAGAACCTAGTGTTAAGACACTCCGTTCCCCAATTCATATAATTCAAATTCAACTAGCTAATCGTAAAGAGTTTGGTTATAATTAATAATCATTTATATAAGTCAAATTTTAAAATATAAATTTAGAGACTTCCCGAGAGAAAGTAGCGGCTTGAACCTCTATTTTTCACTTTAACCAAAACTTTTTATACATTTTATAAGAAATTATAACAGTTCTGTGTTTTTTTGTCATTCGGCTACGGAACCCTAAAAGGATGACATTTGCAATGAATTATTACTTTTAGTTTTATATAAGTTAATTTGTGATACTGATACTCCAGAGCGGGGTTAAGTGAACATGTATCCACTTGTTCTACATAACTTGCTACGTATGGAAGCAATAGAGAAGTAGAAGTATAGGGTATTCGTTAGATTTAAGTGCTTGTGGAATAATATTATTTTATGATTTTGAACGTAACATATTTTCTTAAAAAATTGTTATAGGCATGTAGGCTAATATTATTTAGAAGATACTTAAATAAATTAAACAATTTAACGTGCGTTGAGGCCTGCAATGGCGCAAGGGCCCAAGCGTGTAGCTGTAAACGTGACAGGTTGTAGTTTCGATTCCCACACGAGGAAATTAAATATTTAATATTTTCATTGCTTCGAACTGGTGTCAGGCAAAGTGCGGCGCTTAATTTCGCCACTCAACTCACTATGCCTTTAGAATTTGGCAGAAAGTGGGTAAAGAAAGTGTCTTAATGGAAACGGAGTATTTTAACACTGGTTTCAAGATTCAGTCTGCCTACCCTGATATGTGTAGAATTAATCATAAAAAAATATACAAAGTAATTTTAAAAAATTAAATCATTTTCGAAAAAAATACGAATTCATATTTAGTTATGAATGGTCCATTACAGTCGATAATCATGTCGAGAGTCCTGAAGCTGAGAATTCGACAATTGCCTTTGAAAAATGTCAGTCATTACCCGCAGCGATGGAAAGGAACATTCAAGCGAAATTTCATCTAATTAGGCCTTCAAAATTTTTGGATAAAATATTCCATTGTGTCTAAAGATATAATAATTTACAAATATATTTTAAAAAAAAAAATATTGTCTAGTCTGGAATAAGACTTTAAAAATGTTTAAAAATAATCTGTTTTTGTTTCTTTTTAAATAACTGTATCAAAATTTTAAGCTGTACTTGACGAAAGTGACTTCTAAGAATCTAAAGGGGCATAAGAGTGTGACTTGTGACTGTAACGCAACCGTTGTGGGTTCAATCTACACTCGAAAGAATAAATTATTATTTATTATTACTTTCATTTCTTCGCTCTGGCACCAAGGCAAGAGTCCGGCGTTAAACTCCGCCACTCAACACGCAACGTTTTGAAAAATTCGACGGAAAACGGGGAACGTGTCTTAACACTAGGTACCTGCTTGCCCTGCTGTCTGCGGGACACAGCGCGAAGCTCTACTCCTCTAATCTATTTATTATGTCCAATATGTAACTACAGCTTATTATAGTTATTTCAACAAAATATCTTATTATGTCATAAAATGTTTCACAAACTTCCTTATTTCCACAAGTTTTCTTTAAAATTTCTCGATCCACGTCAAAAGCAATAAATACGTTGAGGAGGCAACGGCTCATTAAGCGCAGATTCGATTATCGCGCCTCTTGAGTTTTCGCCAATTAACGATCAGCGCTGTAACAAGCGGGCGAAGAAATTAAATTACTCAAAACCTTTGGATCACGTAAACATTTGATGAATTGTAAAATAGCCGAATAACTTGTGTTTGTATTCATTTAATATAACGAAAAATAATGACGTATTTGATCATTTAAAAACTGAATTTAATAATTGATCGATTCAATCCTGTATATTTATTATTTATTTTTATTTAGCTTCACGCTATATGTATATCCCATGCAGCAAGGTAGGCACAGTGAGTCTAGTGTTAAACCTGGAGGCATTATGTGTTAAGTGGCAAAATTCAACGCCGCGCTTTGTCTTGACATCAAAGCGAAAATAAAAGAAAATATTAAATATTTCATTACCTAAAGTGGGAATCGAACCCACAGCTTGTCGTATTTATAGTCACACTCTTGTGCCCCTGCTCCACGACCGGCCTCAATCTATTCTGATTATATTATATATTTATCTAGATATTTTCCTGCCTTTAAAAAATTGTCATTAAATTCCACAGTCACTCCAAAAGAAATTTTAAAATAAAACAAATTCTCTAAGGAAATCTCGTCCTTAGTATCAAATTACGTTAAAAGTTAATTATCTACCCTTTATCGATTATCGACAATGGATATTTAATGAATACATTATCTATAGAGAGCTTACAGTGGGTCAGCCACACGTTCAGTTTTAATAAACTTAATGGCGGCGGTTCACTTATTCCATTACTATTTCGACGATTGCTTTGGGATAGAAAAAAATATAATGAAATATATATATGAATTAATATATTGTACTGTGGTTAATAGATGTTTATTTGTTCTTGGTGGGTAGTCAATTAGAAACAAATTTGGAAGGTTTTTTTATAAAAGGAAAATACAGGAAATGTGTACAGATTTTAAAGATTTTTTTAAAATATGTATTATTACGTTAGTTAATATGTCCAAGATACATGATACACAACTTATATCTTTGTCAAGGTGTGCTTAAAACACAACGTATTCAGTCTCAGTATAAATAAAATCAGTCAAGTGCGAGTCGAACTCACCCACCTGAGTTCCGCCGCCGTGCCGTGCCGTGGGTTCTTTGTCAATTTCAAGAATGTAGATCAAACCTGAGTACAACTTATAAAATGTAATAAATAACAACAATAAAAATAACTTAAGTACACTCATTTCGTATGAAATGAATTACAAGTAGATATTGGTGAGGGTATTTTTCTTTTATCTTATATATCACAATAAATTTTGTATTTTTCGAAGTTTTTCTCTATTTGTACAAGCAAGTTTTTACTTTCTGGCATATTTCTTTATTCTCGGTATGATCAAAGTGATCTCATCAGCGTTATATTTATTTTCAAGAACCCTTGAAACCAGGTTTTTATTTCCATGTCCAAATAGATATTTTCAATAGAAACAATGTTATATCATAATCTATCTATCACGATTCTACATATCTGTGTAGGTAGAAATACCTAGTTTTTAAAAGCTCCTTTTTCATTTTTTTCCTATATTCCCCGGACTGTAAAACCAAAGTGTTCATCAAAAATTTAGTAAATACAATCCCCCATGTAAGATTCAAATTAACGGCCATCACTGATTGTTTTTTATACAAAATACTAAAGCATTTAAGCAAAGACAAAGGTAAACGGATTTCTTTTCTCCTTTAAAACATAGAATTTTAAAATATCGTGTCGACGAAGCGAATAAACCTTTGTTCCTTTCTAATTCTTGATCCACTTGGCTCGTTACTATTTAAGAGGGTGTCTGAGATAATGGAAATATTGATCTGGTTTTATTGTCACTGAGGTGATGATTTTTCTCATTAACTTTATAAAATAGAGTATAGAAATAGACATTTCTTAAATTATGAATCGAAAAATTGAAAATTGAAAATTTAAAATTTTACCAGTCCCACCGTGAAAACTAAAAAAAACAATATAAAATGAAGTATTTACTTTGTCATGTAAAACGGGGCGTCACACGTCGCTGTTTATTCAAACGGGCATCAAACCCATTACGGCTTAAGTGAATTACTTATGGATGTCATTCCACCGGGGCTTTTACCGAGTTTCGAGCTACGTACTGTAATTCAATATAATAGTGAATAAATTAAAGTGAGTTTGCACTGGGAACCGTTTATGTATTGCCTACACAACTTGACTGTTTATTTTATTACGTGATTGTGTTGTTATATTTGTCGCTGGATATCGAAAAACTGATTTTAGTACTTTAACAATGAATTTTTTTTCAGCTTCACCTAGTACTGCATGTAGGCAAAGGGAACCTAGCGGTGAGACACTTCGCTCCCCACTTTCCGCTAAATTCTGGAGACATTGCCTGTTGAGTGACGCAAACCAACGCCGCGATTTTCCTCGTTACCATTGCGAAGAAATGAAAATTTTAAATATTTAGTTTCCTCTTGGGAAATCGAACTCAGAACCTGACGCATTTACAGTCTCACCTATACCACTATGCCACGACTGGCCTCATTATAAGACTAAACAATTATTCGGCTTTAATAAAATAAATGCATATTAATTATCTGGAAATTAAAATACAGGTGCATACAAAAGTGACTTAACGAGCAGTCAGTTATTGACCGCTACACCGGAAGCATAATGCTTACAAGTGCCAAAATTTAATAAATGACGGAGAGAACCAAGAACCCTCCACACCAGCTCTGCCCTTTCCCATTCACCGCATCTAGGCTGCCACTCGACCCGCCTCGTAAATAAGACCCCAAGCACTGACTCGACCCCGTTGACAAATTAAAAACGTACTATTAAAATCTCGGCCTCGATGGGAACACCAGGGGTAATTAGTGGGTAAGTGTTGTGACGACCACTTGCCAGTGTCATTATATTTCCAGTTTGTAAACCTATTTCTGGTTTGTTATTTTTGATGGTACGATGATGATGGTGTTATATGATGTTGTTGGAGAGCGCTTGTCGGGCTGTAACATATTTTCTTAATTACTTACAATCCCCACTCGAGGAAGTGGAATACTTAATGTTTTCATTTCCTCGCTTTGGTAACGAGGATAAAGGCGGCCGCCATTGGGTTCCGCCATTCAACATTGCCTCCAAAAAGCTTACTGTCTTAAAACTAGGCCCCCTCTATTTACCAGCGTGAAGCTAAACAAATCGTACGCCAAAGAGACAAAGAAGCATCGTAAAACCCAATTAATTAATCATACTATTTTTAGCGGTTTCATCATGATTCTAAACAAACGTTTAAAAGGATGTTAATTACAACGAATGTCAATCTATTTAAAGACCCAACGAGTAAGTGACCAAAAACTACGTCCCGCTGTCACTACGTCACGCCAGCGCAGCTATTATATTAGAAGTAGAACTACAACTGTCCGGACAAAGTAAATGTGAACAATAAAAATATCCATTTTGCGTTTAACATTCAGTATAAAAGCGTTTTGTTTGAATTGAGCTTTTTGTTTACAGCGCGGGGGGAAACATTTTATATTCTATATTCATTTTGGAGATAAACGACATTGGCATTTAAGCGGGCATGCTAGCTGTCCACCGAATATCGCGTACTATTTATTCTTTAGCTGAAATTTACATCAAAATATCCAGTTCTATACAAAACAAGCTTCTCAGCCAACGCAATCAATAGATACGACCTATCCAGTTTGTAAACCTGTTTGTGTTTTCAGTTTGTATGACATTTTATGAATCGTTTTTGCTGCAATTTGTATGAAAACGCGCCGTGGTATTGTAAACTTGTACTTCCAGTGGACCTACAGTTACGCAATTTAGCACAATATGAAAACTTACAATACAAAAAATGAATATTTATAGTCATTTCATAGAAAAAAATCATTACAAACTCATATTTACTGAATGAAGTCAAAAACATTTAAAAATTTCGAATATTTGTATAATTGTAACTAAAATATATAATATACAAATTTTTAAAACCAAATGTAGAATATTTCATCTTCGAGCATAGCGCTGTTCCTGGACTACCAACACTACGATGGGTCCTCAAATAATTGAATGATGGCGGCCTATTCGACCCTAATAGACAATTTCTGTTTGCTTCCCTCGTTTCGAAACCTCCACAGCAGACGGTCATTAAAGATTCCAATTTTAATATTTCTTTAACATTAACTGCCTCAAATTTGTTCTCTTGAGGTAATAGAATTGTACATTGTCTTTCAATATTGTACAAAATGTGGCAATGACGAGGAAATATTGTACAAGTAATTAAATTTAATTAAAAACTATGATATATTGTGGGTATTGGAATATAGATAATTTTATTTTTGATTTTGATTTTGATTTAATTTTGTAGAGTGCTGACGACACAATATAATTGGAAATTGATTGATGGACTTTGACATGTTTGTTTCTGAAAGTATAATTTTTAATTCATTATTTGTGCAGTGCTACAGTTAGTAATTATCTGTATCCTGCACGCAGCAGGGTAGGCAGAGGGAACCTAGTGTTAAGACACTCCGTTCCTCACTTTCTGTTTTTCTGGAGGCATAGCGTGTTGAGTAACTCACTTCACTTCAGTTACTCGAGTGGGGATCGAACCCACAAAAATATTAAATTATTCTATTTAATAATTTGAAATTACTAAAGCTGATTTAATATGTTATGTATGAAACGGGGCGTTCAATTCCGCAACTCTATATACATTGGCCTAATTTCGACCGAAAAATAAAAATCAGAGTGTCTTGGCACTGCATGCTCTCTGTTTACCTACAGCATTAGGCTGACAAAAAATGTCGTAAATTTATTGTATACAGATTGTTATATAATAAATTAACGACTGATAGTGACTCTATAGACATTACATATAACGTTAAAATTTTTATCTCCCGAAATAGCTAGATCAATATGTCTGCATCCGCAGAGCAGAGTAGTGCATTCACGTCGTCAGGATTTCGAGGTAGCGTAGATACCCTGTGTTGCCTTTTTATCTGCGGCCTAGTATTTTGTCAGTGATAAATTATGTCTGGATTTTATTGTTCATTTGTGTTGAGACATTTTTAATTTATGTATAGTTGTTAAGGTTTTTTTCCTTTCCTTCTAAGCAATTGATTGTATAGTTAATTGTTAAATTAAATTAGTTAAATTAATTAATTGTCTACATGTATATATTATAAAATCGTAATGGATAGGTCTGTACATGGAAGATTAATCAGCAAAATATTACTGGGGGCATTTATCACTGTAACCAAGTAAGTGTAAAAATTTTTTGTTTGTTTTTCTGTGCATTTATCATCGCTAATTTCTAAAAAGGCTTAACTGGTGTAAATGTAGATTTTTTAGTTTTTGGAATATGGCAAACTAACACACACAGCATAAAGACCGAAATTAAATCCAAGAGCTTTACATACATTTATACTTTAATTTACTTTTAAAACGAATACAGAAGTTCAGGTTTAAAATTTACTTCAAGCTCAACTGCACTCCACTTTTCAATAAACGAAATTGAAGATAACAGAAGATCCCAATATACTAATGGAGTAAAGTAACACAATATCGTATGGAACTTTACTTTATAGAGAGATCGTAATTTAACAGAGAGATCTATTTCGTTACAACGGAATACATCGTAAAATATGTTTCTTATTTGATTATATAGTTTGCCATTTTTAAATATTTTATTTTTTTTATTGTTTATTCTATAAATAATCCATTTAAATGTTTGAATTCATATTGAATAGAGAAATAATAGTCGGAATATTCTCAGTATTGAAGCACAGTGGTAGAACGCCATTTTGTTTTGCGGCGCATGAAATTAATTTACTATAGTTTGCTCAGAGCGCCGTGGTATAATTTATTTGGTAACGAGTTATGACAAAACTTTTTTCATGTAATCACACATATTTAGTGATATATCACTTTTTTTTATACATTTATGTACTACATAGAATAATTAAGCTTCTATAGTGATATATACGACCATTTATTTCTAGTTATAAAATTATCTTTTGTTTACAAAATTTTGTAAACAAAATAAAAGGATAAAGAATAAATATATTATTTATTTCCTATGAAAAAACTATTAAAACCTAAGTAGATCTACATTCCATAATATCGAGGCTAATAATATGAATTACCATATTAATATGTAAAGCTCATTTTAATAGCCTACATAAGCCCGGTTGCCTAGCAACCACACGTGAGGAGCCTAGAGGAACCCCTCATGGGTATAATTTATGCAAATATCGTGTGACGCGACACAAAGGAGGCTCAGTTAACCCATTAACTTGAATAGTTCATTCAATTGGATTTCCTCGTTGTAAGTTTCAGGTAACCGTTGGATTTGAACTTTGGAATCTTCAAAGTTTGCACTTTAACGGTGTTGTGTGTTTGTATTGTACTGTTTCTGAAAACCATCTCAATTCGATTGTAAGATCGGTCTTGTAAATAAATACACTTATATTGATAATCCTATGAACAAAGATTGTGTTGACCAGGTGATGAGACCGGAGGAGGTGATCATCATTAGCATGGCACAAGTGATTTTAATGCTGTAATACGCGAAACAAATTTTTATTTCGCGTATTAAAAATTATAGAAATAAACAAGTTTGTTCATATAACGAATTATACAGTGTTGTTATTTATGATTTCATGAAAGGTTGCGGCAAATATCGTCCTATGATAGATGCTGTTTGTGCCATCTCTTGTAAAACGCTACGAATTAATGCCAACAACTAATAGTGCTTGAGCAGAAACCCCCAAATTTTTTTAGCTGTAGGCACTTTACGCATAATTTTCGAAATCTTACACATTGGGTAGTGGAGCGCAGTCGCCCACTGAGGTTTCCGTACTGATGTATGCGAGATAAGCCTTATAAAAGTTGACACACTTAGGTTTGCGGGCACATGCACACATTTTCTATGATATAAATTAAATATTATTTTTTTTTCACAATTACACAATAATATACAATAATAAATTTGTTATGATCGTTTTTTATGAAAATAATTTACATATTTTATTTTTTTTTCTGTATTTATATTGTAAGTTCTCACTTTGTGCCAAAATTCAATATAGGTGAATAACTTATAATTTCATGAAGAAACGACGCGTAAATGTTTGTATCTTTTGATTGCGTTGGGTTTTGTGCCTTATGGGACTATAAAACTGAATATTTGATATTAACTCTGGTTGGATATAAAATAATATTAACGGACAATCGGACAACAAAATTATATATAGCTATAAGCGTTCCGTTTCTACATTTTAAGGTACGGGACCCTAAATAGCAATATATTTTAACATACAAGCAAATTACATAAATAAAGTATACACACAAGCAGTTGAGACACAATAAATACCTCAACCTCATGTTACCTTCAAATCAATCAATATCTTCCACTCGAAGACACTGAATTGAATTCAAAAACTGTGCATCGAACTAGAATTTCGGAGAGCAATTTTAATATCCAACAATCAGTATTCCGTGTGGGCTGTGGAGCGAGGAGTGTGGGGTGAGTGCGTTAGAGACTCAGCGGTGTGAGATTTCTGATAATGAAGTCGGCAGTTTTCGATGGTCCTCGACTCACTCCAACGCAGTGTTGGCGAAACAATGGCGGCAGGAACAGGAAAGGGGTGTTGAAAACTAGTTGAGATCCTCGATTATGCCACTCATCACATAATAGAACCTATTTCCATATTTTCTTTTTAAAGAAACGGAACAGAAACGGCATATATTTTAATAAAATGCTCTAGAAAATTCCGAACAATATAGCGTTGTTTCTTTTAAACGAGTCGTCGTACATTCTGAATGGATTGTAAACAACAGTTGCATAGTTGTTGTTTCTGTGAACGACACCATAAAACGTGAGTAAATCTCGTCAAATGTGAAACTGTTTTGACGTTTAATTTCCTGGAATCACTGTTTAAGATAATTTAGTGATAATGTCATTCTTTTAAGAACTTCGGTTCTGATCAGAATCTGATCTGATAAGAAGAAGATAAGATTAAATTTTAATTCAAGGAACAAATTTCAATGAACTCTTGGCATTAAATTTTTTTTTTATCTAAGCCGCAATATTGAGGCCGCCGTGGTGCAAGAGCACAAGCGTACGATAGTAAACTGTAGCAATGGTTGTGGGTTTGATCTTGACTTAAGGGAATGAAATACTTCATATTTTCATTTTGCTAGCTCTGATATCGAGATAAAGCGCGACGTTGAGTTCCACCACTCATCCCGTAAAATTCTGCGAAAAGCGAAAACCATGTTAAGTATTACTAGTTTAACTGGTTTTCTCTATCTCCCTTACTATGAATAAAACTTTAATGTGAAGCTGAAAAATAAAAATTTAATATTGGTTCCATCAGTCGCGGGTTCATATCCTGATATATTAAGGACATAAAGTAGCAAACAGATTAAGCTCTGCACACGATGTACTGCTCCGATGAGTGACGATGTTTGTTGATCAGATTCGTATACGACTATATGCTTCTTCGATCGACTTCGCTTCGCTCTTCGTCGCTTCGATCGACTCCGTTGCTTGTTTAAAGTTATGTATTATATATAGCATTCTGCTGACAATTTGTACTACTATGAGGAATAGTACAAAGAGAACTTCTAAGTATATGTTTATATACTTTGTATTTTTAGTATTTTTTTTTATTTACTTATAGGAGTACATCATAGCTGTTTATTGGATTAGAGTATTATTTACATTATTGTTATACAGTTAGTGTATTTTAATTGGTATAGTATTTGACTGTAAACGTGACGATTGTAGGTTCTATTCTCACTTGAAGACATTAAATATTTAATATTGTCATTTTTTTGCTCAGTCGAGGCAAAAGCACGGCGTTGAGCTCCGTCAGTGAACATCAAATGCGTCCGAAATTCGGCAGAAAGTGGAGAGTGGAGTGACTTAATACTAGAATGCCTCTGCCTGCCCCGTCACACTCGGGATACAGCGGGAAGCTATGTTATACTCATCAAGTCTATACATTGTGAAGTAAAAAGCAATCACCAGAACATATTGGCTCAAACATCTTAAGCAAATCCGAACAGTCTAACCGTATTACCACTTAGCTAACGATTCCAAGTTAGTTCCGAACTCCTGTGCGAAATCTAACTTTTAGATTGGAACCCAAATATCTATTATGATTAATGTACACTAGCAAAGTTTGGAATAAAGCTTCTCTTTGTACGTATATATATATTCTGGTCCATTGTTGGTCTGTATTGGTTGTGTTGGGCCAACTACGAAATGCGGGTTGGTGTACGCTCCACTTGCTGTGATAATGAACACGATATTAAATTTAGTTTCTTTGTTTGCATTGTGTATTCATTTTCGCTAAATTAAATGGAAATATAGATAGAGGTGACAGATTAATATTTTAATTAGTTTTTATACTAGTAATATGAGGAATATGGGCGTATCTAGAGATATTTTCTGGAGTAGGTCTGGATCTTAGCTTGGTGTAAATGTTTTCTTTTTTATTTTGTCAGGGCAATTTTTTTTAGTATAATTACTGAGATGGGCACAAGACTATTATGTGGTGGGCACGAAACAGGGAAGGCAAAGGGAACTGGGTACCTACTGGTAAAACAGTCAGATCTTTTCTTACCAGAACCAGGAAATGTGAATAGTCAATATTTTGCTCCCTCGAGTGGGAATCGAGCACAAAACCTGTCGTGTTTACAGCCACACACTGTGCGCCTGCGCCAGGAAAGGCTTTAATTAAACATAATTCATGAAGTCCATACCTCATAATTTTCCGCTGGCCTCATATACTTCCGATGTAAGATTTATAGTCTACAACACAATAACGGTACAACTAAATACATTATCCCTTCTGAGGTTTCATACGAAGTGATTTATAACAACGACCACTTTTAGCTGAACTTAATATAAGGTGTGTTTCTGTAATATTTTTTATATGGGATACAGACGAGGATCTCTTTGTGATCCCTTTAGGTACCAGAATGTTGCCTTAAAGGTTAACTTAATGCCTTAAGGTAACTATTAAGGCTACATTCTGGTACCTAAAAGGGTCATCTATAACTAGAGTTGCCTTATAATCCGGAACGTATTCCCTCTGGTGTGGTATGTGTTCATAGAGTATACTTATGTATGTTTGTATTTTAAATTTCAAGCTTATAAGCTCCAAGGTTTCAACTTCGTAAATACTCTGAAAACTTGCGATCTACTCTGCTGTTATACAATAGCTGTAAATTTAATTCCATTGAAGTACTAAGTTTGAGCCGTACAAGTTTACAATAAGTCACCCACCGTAGTATACGAGTATAATGTATTATATAACAATGAATGCCGTGGATGCCTGCTCTTAGTATATATTTAGTAAAATGCCACATTTCAATTATCAGTGACCGCACTCCGTTGAAATATTCAGTGTTCGGTGGCGGAAACCAACGCCCCGCTTTGCCTTATTGCCAGAGCGAAGAAATAAAAATATTTACACAAACACTAATTCATTTCCTTCAGTTGAAATCAATATTCATTAAGACAAGCTAATATTAAATAATATCAAGATTTGATAGTTTTAAAAAATACACCGAGCCCACAAACACGGTCTTTCACCGTTAAAGTTAACGCTTTGATGAGTGAATGGAGGGCCAGTTCTCGTAAATCCCTCTTCCAATTTCGTAATGGGTTTACCTCAGCTTTGAGCTTATCACTTTAGATCCTCGCCAAGTGTGCCGCTGCACTAAATTGAACTTTGTTTTTTAAACATTTAGTTCAGTTTTATAAAGCTTATTATGCTTGAAAGATCGTGTTTATTAGATTTTTACGCAATTTGTGCCCAGCTGCGGCTCAAGCGACTGGTTATGGGTTCGATATTCACTCGAGTAAATAAAATATTTTTTTAATAAATTTATTTTCATTTCGCTCTGGTGTCGAGGCAAAGCGCAGCGTTGAACTCTGCCACCCAACACGCAATGCCAACGGAGTGTTCCATTAGGTTCCCTCTGCCTACTCTGTTGTGTGCGGGATACAGCGTGAAGCTGACTTAATTTAATTTAATTGTAATAAATAGTTTTTCTATGTATATTAGCTGCCCACTACAGTAATAGCCGGTAACCACACAAAATCCAAAATCACCAATGCAAGTTTAATCAAACTTCTACCGAGAGGGCGCTGAACGATCACACTCGCTTACACAAAGCTGAAATATAATCAAACTTTAATTCGAAAACTAAATATCAGCTTCGAAAACTTAATTTGATAAAATATTGGAGAAATGATTTGACTTGTGTTATTTATATAAGGATATGACACTGTGGCACTATGGCACAGGGTTTGGCTATAAATTGAAAAATGTGATGGTAGTGGTTTCAAATACTTATTCCTCGAGAGGGAATTGAAACCAATACCATCACAGCTCATTTGGCAGAGCTCATATGAGCTCTACCAAATCACGTCTCGTATCTATATCAATCAGAATGTCTTAAGAGTAGGTTTCCTCTTGTCAACTTTGCTATGTGGGAAAAGTGTAAAAAGTAAAACAGACCTCTTCGTCTGACCGTCTGACCGTCTGCCCATCTGTCCTCTGACACCAGGCTGTATTTCACGATACATCTTATACAATAGTCTTAAGAATATGTTAAACAGCGCTAGCGATACTATGTGACATATTTCTATTTATTATCGTATACTTATGTACACTACTGGAACAGATATTATGAACTATAGCTACGAAACACGTATTTGAACTCAGAGTTAATTCTACATAAAATCATAAAATACCGTAACATGGGAAACGTTGGGGTTTTTAATAATATTAAAACATACCTACGTAATTAATCCCGTTAAAGAGTTTCCACTAAAATATATAGAACTTTTTAAAATTTTCATATATTTTTAATAATATGAAGACAACGCTCAAAATTTGAATAGCTTTTAAAAATTTTAATTCCACAATTATTTTTTTAATTGAAAAGAATGGCTTATTTTTCATATAAAAATTTAACGTTAAAAAATAAGAAAATAATATTCTTTGTATTAGTTCTTTGCGTTAGTGTCTGAATGAATTATTTCTTTAGTCTTCACAGACGCCACGACACTAATGAGGTCGTTCGCCTGAGCTTTATATTTTAATTTGATGAAATAAAAATACAGAATTGACGTATTCACGTGTGTGCTGTCATGCCTTTAAAACTCAGATGCAGATTGCTTTATCTAGTAATGTAAAGAAAAGTTGACATGGTGGACATAGTGGCACAGGCCACCTCAGAACAGTATGAGGAACAAATTTGATTGTAAACGCAGCAGGTTGTGGGTTCGATTCCCACTCGAAGAGATGAATTTAATATTTTCATTTTTTACTCTGATGACAAAGCAACAGTTTCGCTATCCAATACACAATGCATTCAGAATTCAAGACACAGTGGAGAGTCTAAGCACCTTCTTCTTCTACCTACCAACTTCACGTGCGGGATACAGCGTGAAAAAACACTTTACCTAACCTTACCTAACCTTTAATATTTTATATCGATCCTTATAATACATTTATAAACATTGATTGATAGCTGACGGAACTCACCACCGTCCGTTTACGTCTAGACAACAACTTTTTCCACGTTAAAAACATAATTTTCCCTATAAAAGAGCTAAGCTTGAGCTCGTAGCACCGGAATATTCATTATTTTTATAAAGTATAAAAACAAATTCTGGTTAACCTTAAATGAGCCTGAATATATGTCAATCTATATGCTGCAGTACCGATAGACCTGTCAACACTGATTACATATAAACTCCTATTATATAATAAAAATAAATTAAATCAGCTTCACGCTGTATACAGTAGGGTGGGTAGAGAGAATCTAGTGGTAAGTACTCCGTTCTCCACTTTCTGCGGAATTTTTCGATTATTTCGTTTTGTGTAATGAAAGTCAACGCCGTGTTTTTGCCTTGGTGCCAGAGGGAAAAAACGAAAATATTAGGAAATTATAATTCCTTCCTTCAAGTGAGAATCAAACCCACAACCGCCGCGTTACAGTCAGGCGCCCCTGCACCACGGTGACCCTTTATACAAAAAGATTCACATAATATTTTAGGAAAAAGCCGAAAAAGAGAGACGACCCATGCCAGGATAATCCGAAAACAAGCCAATGTAGCCTCAGGGGACCAGAAAAATCAATAAAACTCCTTTTATCTTTTTCAATAGACTTTTCCATGAGTCAAAAGTTGAAAGATACATTGTGACGACCACTTCAAATATTCTTTTTAGTATGATGTGAATTTGGGCATCAAAGGATGTCAGAATGAATATGGAGGATGAAAACTCTGTACGGCGGTTTTACTGCACGTAATTTTTTTATAAAATTATTATATTTTATATGTTTAGTTAGTTAATTTTTCGGTGATGACAAGGCTAAGTTCCGCCAATTAACACATAATGCCTTCAGAATTGAACAAACGGTGAATGCAATATATTAACACTAGGTTCCCTCAGCCCACGCTATGTACAAGATACAGCGTGTAACTTTAAAAAAAATATAAATATAATAATATCTACCTACTTACCTAGAATTTTATGTAAGAGAATGATATTTGAAGTGCCACAATAGCGTGACAATCGCTTTCACAGCGTGACCCGCTTAGCGGCCACCCCGACTTTCACATACAGCGTAGAGATAAAAAGTGTCATCTTACATAAAAGACGACCTCCCTCTCCCAGTTACAATGGCGACGGGTAACTGGGGTAACTTTAGAATGTTGGGAAACTCGCACGTTTTTATGTTTTAAGTGGAAAACAAATATTTTTTTTCTCTTTCTCCCACATTTTAAGCGAAGGTAAGTTTTAAAGTCACGTTTTGTGCACCTTTGTATCTTTTGTGTTTGTGGAAATGGATATTTTTATGTTAAAAAATTACGGTTAATATTTTTGAAGTCGTAGCGTAAGCGAGTATCAGTAAGCGCCACAGGTGTTTGATCGATTCTCATTCGAAGAAATGAAATATTTAATACTTTCATTTCTTTGATCTGGTAACGAAGAAAAGCGCGTAGATTGTTTCTAAGGTGGGCGACAATTACAGTCAGCACGAGACACTAGGGTGTGACTGTTAATATCGCGTTGTGGGTTCGATCCCCTCTCCGGGGATCTTTAAATATTTTATTTTTTTCGCTCTGACACCAAGGCAAAACCCGCCACTCAACACGCAATGCCCTGAAAAAAACGGCGAAAAATTGGGAACGGATTGTTAACTTAACACAAGGTTCCCTCTACCTACCCTGCTCTGTGCAGGATACGGAGTGAAGCTGATTGAGTGGTTGAGATATGAATATTTTTTCTTTGTTTAAATTATTTTCTAAATACTATGAAATCATAGGGCTTAAGTACTACATTTACATATTATCTTGATTTATATTTTATAACTGTCTCTCCAAATTATACCCTCGTCTACCTAATATTATTTATGAAAGTCAGAAATTACTAATATCCATTCATCAACTCTCCCTACGCATTGTAACGAAGCTCCGGGCTTCGCTTTAATTAAAACAAGCACAAACATCTGTATTAAATTATTGACTGTATTGTTGCATCATATAAAATATATACAACTATTATCGGAATTGCTTCCTATGAAGAAATTAATATAATAATAGGTTTGTACTGCATTTATGTGTATACTCTTTATAAATAATCTGCATCAGATCGATGTCGAGGTATTAGCTTTCATTATAAAAAAATTTATATATTTGACTACATGCGGTCGTTGTAAGCCAGGAATATGCGACTGCTATGGCTTGCGTGCAGCGTGCAGCGTTAAGTTTCGCCGCATTACGCATTTTTTATTATTCAACCTTAGAATTAGTATTATTTATCTAAATAAAAATAAGCAATTTAAATTACCTACCAATATTAAGAAAAAGCTTAGTAATAAGTTTCAATTTAAAATGAAATAAGAACTACATAAAGAGACTTCCGCCATTGTAAAATCTCCCGTTCCCTAGATGTAAATTCTTGTCAGTAACAAGTGACACGCTTTGTCCCGCCGCGCCGTGTCGCATGCAATACATTGCAATGTCACGCCGCGGGGAGCTTATTAAATGGCGGCGAAAAATTACTCGCCATTTACTATATATTTCACTTAGAAAGGAAAGACACTCTATTTTATGGTTTTTTTTAGAATGTTGTTATAAAGAATTCTCTAAGACGAATGGTCTTGAATATATGAGTCTTTTATTATTATTATCGTCACATCAGGGTATATTTCGGAAGGGATTTTTTTCAAAATAGTTATTTTAATGTTTATTAAAGAATTATGATGTAGAAGACTAAATAATGATTCTATGAAAGAATAACACATTATTATCTGTATTTTAATTATGAATATACATATATAGTTTTATTACAAAAATTATAAATACTAATTTATTACTAAATCGTATTCGAAAATTATATTTTAAATGCACACCAAGAAACCGTTACAATAATAACCGACACCAAAAATTCTTTTAATAAATCCACCGACGAAGACGCGTACAACGTTAGTGAATGTATGAAGTGGGATGATTTGCGGCCACGAATAATTTCAGCTCGGTGAGCGCGCCCAAGCATTTCGAAATTAGCTAACATTTTGCGAATGACTGAATGACTGAATGACTTTTTGGGACGTGAAAGACGTAAATAACGTAAATATTTATTTTAATATTAATTCTAATACAATAAGAATGAGGCAGAGACATACATTCATTCTTTTTTGCTCGACATCCTTTGGATAAATCATGACAGCTTTATTGTTGTCATTTTTACGTTACTGCGCGACGCAAAGGGGGGTAATGTGTTTATGAATCTATGTGTGTATGTGTGTTTTCACGTGCCTTGTACAGACCCAATGCCTCGGTCAAATAACAACATATTTATCATTATTTATGTGCAATAAAACATCAAATTGAGATTAGACACCAAATCGAAAGCAATGGACTGTCTCGAAATAATTTCAGTGCAGGACTTTAATCATATTGTTAAATTTTATGTAATATACATGTTTTTAATATTTATTATATTAAATAATATATTTTTATACTTATATTTTAAATTATTATAATATAATGTTCAAAAATCCAATTGAAAATATTTTTTTTTTCAGAAATATGATTCGATTGTGCTTACTGCTCTCCCTGGCGGCGTGGGCCGCGGCTGACGAAGCCTCTGATCCTGACGAAGGTGTGCAAGAATCTGCATCGGGTAAGTCCACACTTTTAAAATAATTTAAAAAATATATTACAACAAATAATTTTATTATATAATTGAATAGAATTTAAGTTTGAATTATAAAATGAATATCTAATGAATAATAACTAAATAACGAAGAAAATTTATCACAAATAATAATTTAAATTGTTTGTTTGTTGCTAGTATTACTTAAATACACTGAACTTAAAATATATATTATAACATTTGAATTTTTTGTAAGAAATATACTATTGGCTACACTTGGGTGCGGTAAGGAGAAAAAGTTTAAATCAGGATTTGCCAGCGCATTTAAAAACCCTCGGGCGAGTTTCGCAAATTATGATTCGCAATTCCTTCTTAATGAGATTTTATAAGATTCGACATTCTGTCAGATAGGGCCGAAGTCATTAATTACAAAATAAGTTATAAAGTTAGAAATTAAATTTTATAATTTATTCAAGTAATTTTATAATACACGAGTATGGCGAAGCAGAAGCAAAGCGTTGAGTTCCGCCACTCAACACGCATCACCTCCAGAATTCGGCAAGAAGTGGGGACAGGGTTATATTTAGAAAATTTATTCTTATAATATCTGTATTTCTTTACTTTTCTTGATATATGAATCTTCAAAATACATACAAGCTGAAAACTGTGATTTAATACTCAGACTAATTAAACTTTTATAAAAATTATATCCTATTAATAAAACTGCAATCATGGTTCATTAAAGAACAAGAAGATATAAAAAAATATATATCACACGGAACTTTTCCATTGTACAAGAGTGCAGAGGGCGGTAATTAAAAAACTATTAAAGTGTTGTAATTAAGATCTGTAAGAGCTTCAGCGTCAATAAAAAGCCCATTCGTCTGCGTCGCCTCTTTGAAAATTTATTTGCTATCAAGAAAAGTTCTTCGTGGGGGCTACTTCAATATTTTTTAAGTCGAATGAAAAAAGATGATCGATTTCTTCGCAAAGTTTAGTTGACTGTTGAATTATATATATTTTTTTCAGTTTCTCGCTGTATTCCACATGTAGCAGGGTAGTCAGAGGGAGCTCCTCACTCCATTCTCCACTCCATACAGACATTGATAAACACTGTATTTTTGACACTTTCATTTTTTTTTAATTTATTTGGCACATTAAGATAAAAATATATAAATCGTAAAGTAATATAGACATAAAAATTCCTTATCAGAAACACATCTACGTGCTTAATTACACGTAGCCTCGTAGCTATTCGTAGCGTATCGTAGAATCGTAGAGCGTATCTCGTTACTGCTACGACCGTCAATACCTCTTCGCTTTCCAATTTTAAAAGAAGATTGAGTTCAATTTAAAATTATATGAAGGAATTATATTCTTATATTCTAATATAGAATTTACTTATTTATGGTAGTTGTTTATTAATTGTTGATGAAAATTATAGAATAAAATTATCTTAGTACAAATTATGTACTCTACTTGATACAAAAACAGATTTTTTTATACCGTTTTGCCTACATTATTGTATGTACTATTGTCAATAACTGCTTGTCTTGCTTGTAACAAAAACATATACATTTATATGAAGCAATTTGTTTTCGGATAATCCCTAAGATCCTGGAAAACTACGTAAGAGATAAAGTTAGATTGAAAATGTTGTTTATCAGTATCGTTGAATGGAATACTTTATGCTGCATATGCTGTATATGCTGTATATGCTGTATATGCTGTATATGCTGTATATGCTGTATATGCTGTATATATAAATCGTAAGGGCCTGTTTCGGCGCTTGATTATGTACGTATAATCGTGCCATTGTAAACGCGTCAAGCCGCGTCGATTCCCACTCGAAAATATGTCTCATTTCCTCGCTTGTTACTACGAGGCAAACCACGGTGTTGAGTTCCATCACTCAACACACAATATCGAGAGAATTTAACGGAAAGCGAGGTACGAATTTGTCTCAATGGAGACGGAGTGTCTTAACACTAGGTTCCCAAGTTTCCTCTGCCTACCCTGGTGACAAATGAGCGATACAGCGAAAAGAAATAAAACATCTATTTTCAAACTTTATTACATCTATGAGCAGGATGCAAGGGCAGATAAGATACTCGTTCTATTCTTTCCGATCAATCACATTACACTATGTCGAGTAGCGGAAATTAGCGCCGCACTATATATGTCAGTACAAGAAATGATATTATAATAAAATAGGTTATTCACGTGAGTGTAGATTGAACTGACAATATCGTGCTTTCATTACAGACGCAGTTCACTACGTCACAATAATCTTCATCTATATTAACCAATCGTTGCTTCACAATAAATACAAAATATAACTAACAATTACAATTAAGAAACAAAAGCTTAAGTAATATATTTCTACAAACAATTTAAGAAAATAATCTTCTATATTTTCTTAATGAAATTTACATTTAATTTATTATACCTTAATGCATTTAAATAATTAAAACGGCTACAAATAGAGAGGCAAGTGGTGTTGAGCTCAGCTCGGCGAGTGCGGGCCGCGCCGGTTTTACATAAAGATTCTAGGTAACCTACAGAGCTGTTACGACACGGGCTGGGCGCGTTTCCATTATTCAACATGGTTTTTTTGGCGATAAAAATGTTTGTAAATAAACTAAAACGGTATTTTGCTTAAATGTTTCATTGTATACATATATTAATAGTACCTGTATGAAAGCATTTGTGAATATTAAAGCCAGTCGGGGACCAGGGGCACACGCGCGTGGCGGTAAGCGCGACTGGTTATGTATTCGATCCCGTCTCGGAGAAATCGAAATATTTAATATTTTGATTTTCTCGGTCTGGTAACGAGGCAAAGTGTGGCGTTGAGTGTCGCCACTTAGCACGATACCTTTATGATTGGGTGAAACCTAGGTTCCATGTGACTTCCCTGCTATGTGCGGGATACAGTGTAAAGCCGAAGAAAAGAAGAATTTTATGTAATGTTTTAAATCTCAATGATGAATGACATTTATTTCATAAATTAATATTTTTTCACTATTACATTTACTTTTCAGAAGACAAGCTAAAAGTAAAAAGCAATACTAGAAATTAATATGATAGCCCTTGATACAACAAATAAATAGTTTTAATGGTAAAAAGCAAAACCGATTCATTTAATATTCTTCATTTTAGATGTTTCTAAGTATAGCCTCAGGATTGAAGAGGCGCACAAAGTAGAAGAAGAACACCTTTGGCAGTATTTGTTGAAGTAAACAGCTTTTTAAATAGAAAATTCTACATTTTCACGGGTACTCTTACTCTATAGTGTTAGACAAATATTTCTTTGAGATCTATATTATTTAAAAGAAGCTAATTTTTCTTATAAGTAACCTTTCACGTACACTCTACATTGAATTAAAAAAAAAAACAAAGCTATTATGACTAGATTATTTAAATCTCCCAGTTAATATAAGAATTGTAACGAATAAAATATTTAATTTATTTCAATCCATTCTGTCCTGAAAACAGACGATAGAAATGGAAACGGAATTTTCCCTTGACAGTTACTCCAAAGTAACTCGAACGAATTCCACGAGGAAATTTCTGAGACACTACGAGTATTTCCTATTTAAATTCTGTAGACGTTTATTATGCGCGTCACATGCCTCAGTTTTTTTCGTGAATTCTGAAAATACGTAAAAACTTTCTCATTCAATAAACTCACACTTGACACTCGGTGTTGGTTTGTGAAATTTAATAAATATTAAATAGTGCCGCTTGTAGCGCCGCTTGTAACGCCGCTGGAATTCGGAGCAAGAGTACTTGCTTAACAGCTTTAATCTTACCAATTCTATTTTAATGTACAACGAATTTGTACTATAAATTTTAATTTTGTTATTGGAGTTAACTTTTAGTTACATTTTACAATTTTTCTAGGCAGAGGGAGCGTAGTATTAAGACACTCCTCTCCCGACTATCCGCCGAATTCTAAAGACATTGCGTGTTAAGTGGCGGATCTCAACTCCGCGGTTTACTTCGACACGACGCTGAAAATCGAGCCCATAACCTGTCACGCTTGTGTCCCTTCACCAGGACTGGAATCTCTATAATCTATTTTTATATTATTTATCTTCCTAGTTTCTAGTACTCTCAAATTTTTGTTTTTTGCCTGTTTAAGGTAAAAATAGTTAAATTCTTGGATATAAAATATATCGCATTATACATAGTTCCTTAAATAAAAATTAATACAAATGACAAATATAAAACTCATATGCAGCTGCAGTAAATCGTGATTATCTTAACTTGAAGTATAATGTTCACAGATAACTTCCCCCGTACCTCCTTTGATCCCGCTCAGGGGGTAGAAACTTATACTTCCTGCGTTGCCACCTTCCGTCACTGTCTCTTAGCGAAACATGACCCCTCGTAGGTATTCTAATGAGGCTTACAAAAGTGAACTTTATTGTCAAGACATCAGGTTGAGTTTTCAGTTCTTGCATTTATAAAGGATTTAAAGTAAGCTACGTAAAGAAGAAGTATAATATTAAGTTGAGAAAGTAATTTTAATATGCACGTCGCGATGCTTCGTTGTGCTTACAAATCATTTTAAGAAAATTCTATATTTTTATTTCTGTTTGTGTATAGTTACCTAAGCCGGCTTCATCTGCTTAAAGTTAATGTAATATTATTAGACGTCCATCTATATTATGTCATCAATTACAAATTATATAAAACTTTGAATGAAGAAGAAAATAAAATGAATGAAATGACTGAAAGCAATGAAGAAGAAAAACAATGATCTTTTTTGTTGGTTTGTTTGATGATTATTATTTGTTTTTGTTTTTTAATCGGTCCATACGATATCTGTAAATAAAAAAAATATAAAAGTATATATATTGTATAGTTTATATTAGATTCGACAAAATTGCAACAAAATATTTTATATTGAATTTGCTGAAACCCTTTTTAAAGTTTTAACGAAACCAAAATCGAACCCAAAACCGTCGTGTTTTTATCCCACAGTGCCACGACATCCTCAAAATTACTTTGACAATATATATTTGGCTAAAAGTGAAACATAATGTACAACGCCGTAAAGGCTACATCAAATTTCTAGCAGCATCAGCATGCCTACTAAGCCACAGCTTGGAACACAATGTCGGTCTTTAGTACCCACATATTTGCATGGACATCCAGCTAAATGCATAAGGTAGGCTACTTATGCCAGCACCCGCTCTCGTGCCAGGAGGCTTTGTCGAATACCAAGTGAGACTAGGAATATATAGTTAGTTAGTTAATAGTTAGCAGAGTGGTGCTAATAAAATCTATATTATGTACAGAAAATGTGAAAACACTAAATAATAACTCTTATTTGCGGTTTAATCTCTGCGAACTGGGAACTTATCTCTGAAGACACTCCGTTCTCCATAAGATACTTATTACACTATCCGCCGAATTTACAAGGTATTGCGTGTTGAGTGACGTAACTCAACGCTGCACTTTACCTCAATACCAAAGTGAAAAAGTGAAAACATTATATATTTCATTCACCCGATTAGGACACCTGGGACACCTTTATGGCTCTAGATTCCCAGGTTCCCTCTACCTATCCTGCTATGTATAGGATACTGTGTGAAACTAAAAAAAAAATTAACATTCATAAGCGTCTATTTACACTAAACAGCTATTAAGCTGTTGTATGAACGCCTGCAACCACTTGATAAGCAAATCGTTACTTACCCCTCGAATGTTTTCGAGGGAACAGTCAACTGCATGTGTCAATTACCGACTACGGATAGAGCAACCGATTGGAAAACAAAAGGTTATCTAGAATATTCTTTTAAGATAATCTTAAAATATTATTTTGATGTGGACATAATAAATAAAATAATATAGATTATTAAATGCCATAATAAAACTATTACTGGGGGCATTTGTCTATGTAAAAGAACCCAAAAAGATTTTTAATTTTTTTCTCTGATAGACGGCTGGACGTTTTCTATGAGGCGCGGGTTCAAATTCCGCTACGTTTAAATTTTTATACTTTTTCTAAAAAGCAGAAAATAAATAGTTGTGCAGCACGTGTGGGTGAAGCCGCGAGCGATCTGCTACTTTTTAATTAGAAATTATATAATATAAATATATGAAACTTTCTTTAAATAGTCAATATGCAAATTACAAGTGCTGTCGGAGATGGGTCGGAGATCACGAAAGTAATTCAAATTAGGAAATAAAAAATCGTTTAGAACAAGCCGGCGAAGCCGCGAGTGGATCTCTCAGTCTTAAATTTAAAAATATAATATAAATATTTAAAACTTTCTTTAAATAGAGTCAACATACATATGTATTACATGTGCTGTCAACATGTATTCTCGTGCGGCCGGCGATAAGACGGGCCGGTAATCTGCTTACCGATCGGCTTATTGGTTCAGCGGCTCCCATCGTATTAAAAATACACGAACGACTCTGTTTACACTGGAAACAGTGTATAATCGAAAATGAACATCGCCATTCTGAACTGTTACGTGAAAAATAGAATTTTTTATCTCGAAAAATTTAATAATTTCATATAGATATACAAGGTAATACACATTCTTTGAGATAATGCCTTGCCATGCCTTCAAATTTTATAGACGTAACATAATCACTCTTATTTACATTATAAATATTTCATTGATGAATTATAATATAAAAAAACAGAGCAGGTATTCTGTTTCTTCTTCTTAATAAGCTTAATGTATAATAGAGAAATAGCCAAGAAGTATCTAAAGATAGATAATTAAAGTTGTTGACCATTCAAACTAGTTAATAATTAAATATCTGCGCGAACGTATTTATAGAGTAGATACGTTCGATAAGTATGTAAAAATAGATAACACGGTTCACTTATATAACATTAACTACAGAAAAGTTCACCTCGTCATCTCATCTTTTACGTTATAATAATATATTAACTTTATTTATATAAATATATGTTATAACTATAGTCAGCTTCACGTTGTATCCCGCACATAGCAGTATAGGTTAGAGAAACCGAGTTTTAAGCCGCATTTCGTATTTAGTGGAGAAATTAAATTAATATATAATTTTCTCAGGTGGGGATCGAACCCACATCCAGTCACGTTTACATTCATACCCTTGTGCCCCAACTTGAATAATTACAAAATATAGTAACAGTATACTGTAAAATAACAGTTTATTTCTTTTTCCACAAAAAAGGCAATAAATCACAGTAAATCGATATGCATCGTAGTATAGAGGAACGAGTAACAGGAACGTATAAATTCTGAATCGATGCGATTTTTTGGAATCGAGCCAAGTGGGTAGATTTTTAAATGGCGGTTGAAGGCTTCCGGCGGAAACCGAGGAAATGAAGAGGATTCTACCGCTACCTACAACGTTCCACCAGACACTTGTCTTGACATAAAGTGATTTTTTGAAATGAGGTCGTCATGGCGCAACGGCACAAGAGTGTAACTCTGTGGCTGTGGGTTCGGTCCCCACTCAAGGAAGCGAAATGCTTACTTACTAAAGGTTACTTAGGTTCCCTCTGCCTACTCTGCTGAGTGCGTGGAAGGCACGAATCTATTATTAATTGAATTTCTTTATTATTTGTATAATTTAGAACAGCAACACCGGATATGAACTTATATTCTCTTTCTGATGTTTGTATTAACTACATGCAGTATCCCTCATATAGCAGGAAGGCAGAAGGATTGATGACACTCCGCTCCCCACCTTCCGCTGAATTCTTAGAAGCATTGTGTGTTTAGTGGCGGAACTCAATGCCGGGCTTTATTAAATATTAATTAATAATAAGTCATTCGAACCCACAAACCTTACAGGACAGTTAACATTATACTGTCGTGCCTTTGCGCCCCGGAAGTAATATATTTGTGATCAAAGTAACGCCACTTGCACCGTAATACTGTACAAAACCACAATGCATTTCTTCAAAGTGAAATCTTGAAAATAGTATTTATTAATCTGTGAATTATTATATTTTTCACAGAATATAATTCTGTGGAAGTGCTACACAGACAAAAAAAACCAAGACCATAGACGACTCTTATAAATGATGTTGGAGTAATTCAAGCAGCTTCCCGACTGTAGCGTTACATTTACGAGAACTGGCATTGTGTTTTATTCAACTGATAAAGAAGATGGGACTGAAGAAATGATGCACTCAACGTGGCTTTCAGCTTACGAGAGAAACCTTTTAAAATTACAGTTTCTTAGAACTGGTTAGTTTATCTCTGGAGTGAAATCTCAACGGTATACTTGGATTTATTTAATATGGCGTGAAAAATGGACTCAATTTTTTTTGTTATTCTTATTATTTTTCTTACTTTCAACCTTTTGTAAGTCGACTTTAATTTGTAACGTACATATATAGTACTGATAAAACATATGACTTATATTCCTTTCCAGGAAAGATAGTTAATCTGTGGAAGAAAAACATTTTACAAGCTTATACATAAATTGAGGACTTCGTGGCCCAGTGGTGTGACTAAAACGCATCGAGTGTGTGTTCAATCCCCACTCGAGAAAATAAAATGGCACTAAAGTAAAAGCCCGGCGTTGATTTCTGCCAGTTAAAACGCAACGTCTCTAAAAATTTTGTGGAAAATGGAGAACGAATTGTTTTATCACCATATTCCTTCTGCCTATGGTGTACGGGATACAGCGTGTAGCTGATTTAATTTTAATTTAATTACATAACTACGTAAAATATATACATTTAACTGTAAAAGTACGTACGTAACGTACGTAAGCTCAATATCTACTTAGCGACAGAGCGCGGCGTTGAGTTCCGAATGTTAACGAATGAATTGAACTTCTGTTTCTAAATTTCACTGAAGAAATTGTCATATTTTTTCTCACTTTTCCTTCTACGAGGACACTTAACCCACGCGGTATCACGTGGCAGTAGGCGTTTTCGTCGATAAAAACAAATTAGAATTGGTCGAGGCCGAGGCGCTTAGCGACAAGACTGTTTGCAAAACACGGCAAAATTGCTTCCATTAGTGCGCATTACGGCGTCAGGCGGGACCGCGGGACACGCGGGACACGCGGGACATGCGGGACACGCGGGACATGTGGGACACTCGGGGCACGCGGGACGGTGATAGCCTGCCTATTATATATATACATATAGATATATGTGTATATATGTATATATTATGTATGTAAACACACACAGTTAAACCATAAAGGAAAATATAACTTGATTCTTTCGTACAAGGCCTATATTACATTATCTTGCGAGGCAATTCCAAATATTTGAGTGTGTTGAGTTTTAGATCGTCGAGTGATGCCCGTTGACGCGTGGCGTGGAAAACAGAAATATTATTTTATCATTATTTATGTATAAGCTTCAAATCAAGCCAGTCATGGTGGTGTCACTGTACTACGTGCCTGTAAACGCTTATGGGATCGATTCCCCCTTGATGAAATCAAACATTTAATTTTTTCATGTCTTCGCTCTGGTATTGAGACAAAGTGGTAAGTTGAGTTCCGCCACTCAACATGCAATGCCTCCAGGATTCGGCGGAAAGTGGGGAACGGAGTGTCTTAATACTAGATTCCTTCTGCCTACCCTGCTATGTGCGGGATACGGCGTGAAGCTGATTTTTTAAATTAAATTATTACTTGTAATATCGATAACAATAAAAGAGCATTTATGGAATATTAGAAGAAAGTCTGGGACTGACAGAAAAATAATGTGAAAGCACGAAGCGGAAACAATTCGTCCTTCCACTGCCCACGAAAAGCAATTTGCACAGTAAGCAGATTTCTCAGAAATTATGGTTTTGCTTAAAGGTTACAACTATACTAATAATAACATGATAACCTATATATACCTATAGTAGTAAAAAAATACTTAGAACGTCAATTTTAGAAATTTACTTTTATAACTTAACTAGCCGACCTGGGCTTCGCCCGCTTGAACTATACGAATATTTATTAATGAAATTATTTATAATTTAGGCGGTGAATTCTAAGAAACCATGAAAAACGTGTTGAATTAAATAATTTTAAAGGTCTGAATTTCAAATTTTATAAAATTCGGTGCCGATTTAGTAGCAGTAAGGAATAATTATATTTCTTTTCATTTCTATATAATACAAAATATCTAATACATAACAGGAATTAAAAAGAATAACGTAATACGTTTGAAATATCAAAGGTATATAATATATATGTCGGAGCGCGATATACGTATAGGCGAGCCAAGTGGTTTAGACGTCTCGTAGTTTTGTTCCTCCATTGCCGAGATAACACAATTTCACACTAAAGGTATGATTCAGGCGTGATCAGTCATAGCCGACGGCCGACCAAGCCAAAAAGTAGTGCCTGTATTGGCGACGCACCTCGCTTATAAATTAGCCGCCCCACCTTCATATCTCGCCTGATTCACTGAGTGGCGCGATTACGTTACAGTGGCGCGATTACGTTACATCCGGCAGAACAACTCAAATAAAATTATTATTTTTAATTAAATTCACTTTAAATGTTATTTTTAATTTTATTCGTTAAAATATCTAAATTAATTAATTTTGAACTTATTCTCAGTATTTCTAAATTAATTATTATCAACGCCGATAGGCACGATGACGTCACATCCGATATAAAAACCATACTCAAATATGGAACTTCTATCTCAAATTAAATTTACATTAAAAGTTACCTCCAATTCCATTCGTTAAAAAATCGGAATTAATTAATCAAGAATTTATCCTCAATATTTCTTAACCAATTATCATCGACGCCGACATATAAATTAACTCCTATAAAACGTAATATTTCGCTTTAAAACAAAATCTAAACTACTGCAAAGCGTTCCCTTTCAGAGATAGCATTTAAATTTTGTAACTTTTTTCTTTGTAGAGACGAGCAAATAAGCAATGAGAAACTATTCATGTTATTTTTAAATATAAGCCGCAAAATCATAATTTTGAGAGGAAAAGTTCGTATTATTTTTAGTAATTGCGCGTAATTTAAAAATAAAAGATAATATATAATTGGAGAATTGATGACCTCATTTTAATTATTTTATAAGTTTCACACTGTATAATGGGGTAGACAGAAATAACCTGGAAACCTAGTGTTAAGACACTCATTTTCCATTAAGCCAATTCCGTTTCTCACTTTCCTCGAAATTCTGGAGAATCTGTATTCTTAACAACCTGTTGCAGTTATCACAATTAATTAATAAAAGAAATTGTGTGTATACAGTACACAAAATGCAAAGTACTTAACCGGAAAATGACCTTGCGACAATGATGCGTTGAACGGAATGAATATGTTTATACAAGTTTGTCGCGCGATTCACTTATAAACTGTACTAATAAAATTATGTAAAATCTGCCAAGTTAACATTTTTAAACATTCATGATATTAAGAATTTTACGACTCAATAAATTATAATATATACATTTCTGTAAAGTTTATTAAACGTCAAATGTCAGACGGTAACTTGTGTTAAGACACTCCGTTTTATATTTACCGGCGAACTCTGGAAGCATTGCCGAATACTTGTCGAATAGCGAAACTTAACGCCGCACTTTGCTTCGGCACCAGAGCGATTTGCACAGCAAGAATCGAACCCACAAACAGTCGCGTTCACTTTCACACACTTGTGATCATGCCCTACGACTAGAATACTATTATACAATATAAATCAAATATATAAAATAGAAATATATACATGTAAGACAACTAGCACCAACCCCCCCCCCCCCTCACAGCTCTCCACACCCCATAGTCGATCGATCGCTTTTCCAATAAAGGGTGTTTACTTAACATAATGCAAAATATTTGCTACACTACGCCACGCTTCTATTCAATGGCACTTTAAATCGTTTCATTTTATTGGTTAAATATGTATTTGTTATAGTTAATTGATATGTTTTATTATTTAGAGTTACATTACAATCATGATTGTTAAGTTAAAATAAATTGTGACTGTAACGTGGCGGTTGTGGGTTCGATCCCAACTCGGGGAAATTAATTATTATTTATTGGTATTTTCATTTCACTCAGCAACCAAGGCAAAAGCCTGGCGTTAAATTTTGCCACGCAGTGCCGCCCAAAATTCTGAGGAATGTGGGCAGGAGAGTGTCTTAACACTAGACTCCCTCTGCCTACCTGTAGCAGCATGTGGGTTACAGCGTGAACCTGATTTTTTTTCAATCCAAAATCTCTCTTCTTCTTTAAAATTATAATTTGTAAATACACAGACTCAGGAAATTATGTTAATTTGGACAACACCTCTCTAATAAAATAATATTTAAGGAAAAAAGATTCACTACAAGTAAATAAGAAGAGTAAGATTTCACTACACAAAAATATAACCTCTCATCTGAACTCAGAATTACCTTAATTACAAGCCACGTAATATGACGTTCCCGTAGACTCGTAGCGGCTCTACGAAATTAGCTACGAACAATGCCACTGATATTATCGCTACGTAATATTAAAGGCTTACAGGCTTATTATACGAGAGTGAATGTTGGGATGGTTTTTTTTTAATTACAAGCCTTATAAAAAAGTATAATGCTTATGGAAAGCGCAAGATCATCTGTCATTCAAATTCATCCTGTAGTTCCAGAGATTTGTGTGTTGTAACGGATAAACATACAAAAATTTTAAAAAGCATGTTCTTATTTTGCTACTATTTTTATATTATCCTTAATGTTTTATACGAGAAATTTTTTATGTACAGACTCACCTTTTTAACTGTTTTATTATAGGAAAGATAGATTGCCTATAGATAGATAAAAAACATTAAAACATATTTGTTTAATATATATGTTTTAAACAGAGTCTATTATACCTATAAATAAATATTTCTACCAAGAACTCCCTTTAAAAGTAATCGGCGTGAAGAATACTGTCTAAAAGAAGATGGAAAATGAAAATTGATGTGCTGTCGAATTAAGCGCGCTGATAAATAATAACGAATACATTGGCTTATCGAATCAAAGAATTGATAAAATACAAAGATATTTTACTTTTTGTTATAGAAATAAATTTGTAATGACAATAATTTTTACTTAATGTTTAATTTTTATTAAGTGACTTAGTGAAGAACTTAGTGTCGAGACACTCCGTTTTTCTCACTCACATTGCGTGTTGAGAAGCGGAACTCAACATCGCGAGAAAGTGAAAAGAAAAATTCTAACAGCGCCTAAAATTAAATCATAGAGGAAAATGATTGAATTTAATAAATAACAAGACGTTTTGCGCTTTGCTACATAAATAAATTTATTCAGTTTTCAGTACAAGAACATATTGACAGACAAGAATTCTAAGACCTACTTTATATATATATTTCAACTTTAAGTTTCGGCGCTCAACAAACACCCTTGTGCCACCGAGACATGACGGTTATTTATACATACATTGTGGTAGAATTATTTTCATCATAGTAAACCAGAATGAGAGGCACAAGTACAAATACACCGAGTACATATATATAATATTGTACACAGTCATTAGTATACAGGCGGCGCGAAATAGTTAATTATAATTTGTAAGATTAACAGAGTGACCTACCTCTCTGGCGCTTTGTATGTACGTCTTGTTGTCGTGTGTACCTGCTCGTAAGCGAATCACGTATCGCTGTGAGCGCGTCACATCCACGTGGATTCATTTGCTGTTCTGATTTATAAACTTAATGTTTTACGTGATACTTCTAATATATCATTTATTGTGATTTTATTATATAAGATTATTAAATAAATAAAACAATAGTGATAATTCTTTGAACCCCACTTTGAACAATAATATAGTTTGTTTTGTTGAAAAATAATATAGTTTGTTTTTATAAGTCACTCCACATATCTCAATATTGATAATTAAAGCTATTGATATTACAGCCAGACACGTCCATCTTAAAATATATCCAAATTTTTAATATTTTATTCTTTATTATACAACATTTTCTCAATAAGACAATTAGTGCCAATTTGAGGGCTAATTAAAACTGTGTTCCCAGGTTGGTAGAGAAATTTATTTTTAATACAAAAGTAATGTAATTAACCATTATAATTACAGAAAAAAAATTAAAATTATTAATTACGTTACTTTTGTATTATAAATGGATAAATTTATAATACGAAAGTAACATAACTAGGATTGACTACCTAAAGAAGAAAAAATAACGGATACAATAGCTCTAACAGTATCATATATAGGGAATTCACACTAAAACCGAGCGTATGACCCTCAATTCCAGCTATGCCAATTTAATACAAACAACAGAACTGCCATTTGAACGGTCGAGCATGAAATATATATGGGGACCAAAATAAAAATGGCCGCCCGCGCCGGGGTCGAGACCGGGATAACAATGCCAAAAATATGCTTCACGAATAAACCACTCGAATTACATTAACCTACATCCTATTCAACCCCGATTTATTTTTCCGGGTAAATGTTTGCCGTATTTATTATAATTTTCCCTTTCCTCCTAATAGGATTATAAGTGGGGAGTGTAAATATTCATTATTTTTAAATTCGACGTTTTACTTATGGGGCTTGTGCATTTTTTTTTGTAAATTTAAATTAAGCAAAATTAATATAAATAAAAGTTGAATTTACTGTACGGGGCAGCACAAGCGTGCGACTGCAAACGTGACAGGCTGGGAGTTCGATTCTCTATCGCGGAAATGAAATATATTAACTTCCTGGCTATGGGAACTTCCCCGAACAGAGACACTAGTTTGTTTTAAAATTAAAAAATACATACATATAAGACATAGTTTATAGTGCCTTAAATATAAATTAAAACGTAAAGATCTTTATAGTTTTAATATATTTCATAACAACTACAGTAAAATACGTAAGTATTTTACTTAAACTAAGTAATGGGATGTCGTTAAAGCCTAACTATCGTAGTAGGCTTAATTAACATTTGTATTAAATGTCTCGCGTGTGCTGAGTGTAAGTAAACTTTGACAATCATTCTTCATAATAATTCACTTAGGAGGCATATAATATATATACATATATAACATATATAATATTATAAAGAAGAAAGATTTGTATTTTCGTATGTATGTTTCTGCTGTTTTCTCACAAAATCTGCGGAGATCGGGGGAGAAATGCATCGACATCTACACTAAAAATATAAAGACCAACAAATTAGATGTTTTGTTTCTTAGATTGAATTGAATAATAATTTTCTCTTCAGAAATCTTAAGTGCGATGCAAGCATAGGATATCTATTAAATCAGGAACGTAATTCCTTGCACTTATTAAACAAATAACTCATAAGTTTAAGCGGACGAAGCCACGAGCTGGTCGCTAGTATTACATAAAGTCATATCTTTATATATTAATCAAAGAATTTTTAAAGGATATACAAAGATATTGTTATATAAAGATATTATTTTTATTTCAACTTTCACGCTGTATCCCACTCGTAGTAGAATAATCAGAAGGAACTCTTGGAGCATTGCGTGTTAAGTCGCGTAACTCAACGCCGCGCATAGGTCTCGTCTGCCTGTCGTAGGGATTTCTTTCAGCTTCACGCTGGCTCCCGCATGTACAAGTATAGGTGGAGGGAGCCTAGTGTTAATACGCTCCGCTCCCCACTTTCAGCCGAATTCTGGGGGCATTGCGTGTTGAGTGGCCGTACTCAAGGCCGTTCCTTGTTCTGACGCTGAGAAATGAAAATATTAAATATTTTGTTTCTTTCAGTGAAAATCGAACCCACAACTAATCGCATTTATACTCAAATACTTTTGCCACAGCTTGCCCAGTCGTTCGGCATATAATACATAATCTAGAGTTTCACACTGAAAGCAATTGTAGGTCAACAATACCATGTTTTTTACTTGTAAAAAAGAAAACATTGGCCCAAATTATTTTGTAGCTAGGTCATAATAAATGTAAGCTTATTTCATAAACTGATGTATAAAATACATGCAAAGAGTTCACTCTTGGACTATTTTTAATATTTTATCTGAATATGCTTTCAGGCAATTACAGTACATTCAAATTATATGAACGAGGTTAAATATATATTAATTATACTATTCATAATAAGAATCTTGTTATATGGGACAGCTATAAGCGTAATTGCTTTTAACATTAATAAAGAAGCTCACAAACATACTAAAAGACTTTTTAAAAATTACTTTTTAATTGACATTGAATTATTTCAATTAACTTTTCTTTTTTTATAGCTTCACGCTGGAACCTGAATGAAGTGTCCCCAGAGGGAACCTGTGTACTTCTCTGCTCTCTCCGTTACTCTTAAGGCATTTCTGTTACCCCCTCTCCAGCGTTGTATCCGTCCATTTAGAACGGCGTATTTGTTTTAACAGAGTAGGATAATAAAAATAATTAACTGTCCCAGCTGAGAATCAAACCCACAAACAATATTATTAGACAGACGATGCTCTTACAGCATACCATTAAGATCTCTTTGCTTTTACTCATAAAGTGGAACATATTTAAAAACAATAAAAAATAACAAACTCCAAATAAAGTCCTTACAAAAAATTAACTTCCTTCAACATGCTCGTATATTGAACATTCAAGTTAATAATAATAAAGATAAGGAAAACGCGGTGTTCTTAACGCGATACATTGCAGAAAAAATTGCCTCGTGCCCTCTCTCTCACACATTTTATATTAAGCCGATTATTCGCACGTATACGTATATATCATCATTAAATGGATCCGTCGGCTGAAGGGGTTGCGTCAACGTAAAATCTACTGTTTTTTCATTTATAATAACAATAACATAAATTATAATTGTCTTTGTGTGTATTTGCAAATGTTGAAATTTGGGTGGAAGGTAGAAAAAGAAAAAGTTCTAATACTACTTCCGTCTATCTACATTGCTATGTGGGATAAAGCGTGAAGTTGAGAGTGAAATTAAAGTACCAAATATTTAGTATCGTGTCGGTTATAAAACATTTTAAGGAATTTCTTAATAACTTTTCATAAATTTTGTTTTAAATTAGTATTTTAAGTATGAATATTTTTACGTAAAATACTAATAATAATTTATGTGTATATATATTATATATTTATGTTTTCATTGATAGGTATATATATGAGTATTTATGTTATATAGTTATACAGAGAGAACGGATTGTCTTAACACGATGTTCCCTCTGCCTACCCTGCTGTGTGCGGAATACAGCGTGAAGCTGAAGTATAAATATTATGTATAAGCTCGATTTTTTTTATAAGGCTTCATTTTCATATAATAAAAATTCTCAGAACTGTTTACTAAGTGAAAATTGAGACTTTTCGTGTCTCGTATTACACTTCTCTGTATTTAACTTTCACCATTGTGTAGATTTCTCTTCTTAACTTTGAAGTTAGCGTTATTTTCCTGCGAGAATGAAATTCAGCGTTGTCGAGAAAATATGAAACTCTACAGATGTATTTTATTTACTCCGGAACACCGACTTCGTGCTCTCGGCATACTGAAAATACTCTTCCTTGATATTCTTTGTAATTTGCTACAGCTGGAATAGAAAAATCTATAATATCTCTGTATAATACATATATATGTCTACTACGAATAAAAGTTCCATTGCGTTTTCTGAGACTAAGAAAAATAAAAACTAAATTTAAAAGCCTTTTTATGTCACACCCTCTCAGAAATCTAGCAGTATATAGTGAGACAGCCGACAGACCACTTTCAGGCTTCGCAAACCCTGAAAGAACCAAACTTTGTTTCTTTCTAACAAGCTAAAGTAAAGTAAAGTTACAATAAAAATATATAAGATTTTCTGCAGTTATAAATGTAAATGTTATATATATATATATATTAATACGACATTTTGAATAAAATATTTGTTTTACATGTACCGCCATTCGGATCGTAAAATATTTACAAATTCAATATGCGTCCCAAGTGTTCTTTGCACCGCTTAGTCTGATCGCTGCGTCCCGATCACCGTCATCACTCTTCGCTATCTGCATCATCCATGGCCGCGACACACATTTGCATAAAATATTACGAGCGAAGACGTTTGACCTTCCATTGAAACAATACTATGTTTCCATTTCATCCTTGGAATAGCGTCCTCGTTGTGCACGTTAAATTGTGATTCTGTTGTTCTTTTATTTTATATGTAACTAGAGACCAGCTCGTGGCTTCGCGCGCTTTTGCTTATGAATTATTATATTTTGATTGTTGTTAAAAATTTCGTGTAGAAATATGTGCTCCTTCTTCCCCACGGTCGCAGAGTCCGCTACGCTGCACGAGGTCCCCTCACCGTATACAATACAAACATACATACAACAATACAAATATTTTCTCTATATAATATAAATATAGATATTTAATATGAGGTTTCATATAAAAAAGTAGAAGAGACCAAGTGTAGCGCAGAGGCAGGTTGTGAGTTCAATTTCCACTGGAGGAAATGATATAATATTTTCTGGGTCTGGCAGCTCTGTTTGGACGCATTTTTGCATAGAAATTACTTTAACTATTACAATTGTAGGATAATAAATAAACGAGATATTTGTACAGCGTTGAGTTCTGTCAGTCAACATGTAATGTCTCGTGTTTTAACACAATTTCCATCTGCCGCTGCTATATACGGAATAGAGTGTGAATCTAAAAATGAAAAAAATCATAAGAGAAACATAATATAATAAGTAAAAAACGTAATATAGCAAATATATACAATTATTTATCTTTCTATTAAATTGCCTATTGTGGTAAATTATTGATTTTTAATAACAGTTATAACAATCGTATCCAAGTGGTAACATAACACGACAACCCATTGTAATCCTCACACTTGAAGTATCTTATTTTGAAAACAATTAATTCATTCTCATATCAAACAAATCAATTAGTTTACAACCATATTATATCTATTTAATAATTTATTTATTTAATTACTGGTAAGTATCATTATTTTTACTATTCACACAAAATTAATATATTTTTAACTATACTAATATAATAAGCCGGAAGATTGCGTTTATTTGTTTGTTTAAACGCTAAGATCTCTGGATATACTGTTCCGATATACTTTTTTTTCTTCTTCGTTACAGTGTTAGTCCTAGTTAGCCTTAAATAATAAAATAAAAATAATAAGGAACGTCATCGAATTACTTTAAAATTACTTTATGCGCGTACGCTACATATACTCGTATACTTATTTAATTATTTGTCAATTTGAAAACTGTAAGGTAAATCCTGAAAGGTCATCAAGGAATAAAGATAATCTTCGGCTCTTTATAGGAGGTAACTTAGAAGTATACTTTTGGAGCAAAATGTAAAATTACAAGAATTCAACGCTCTGTTTACGGCCGCAAACCTAGGCTCGAGTGCTGCAGATGGGTCGCCCATATGGTCGGTGACGTCCTTTCATACATACAGTACGTAGTATTCATGATTGAATGTATCAATGTGTAGGCGAAGCCGCGTGTGACTGACAGCAGCGGTCGGCAGTCGTGACGCAGGTACACAAAGTGTCACTGAAAACACTAACAACGAAGATAAGTTGTGGGTTCAATTCTCACTCGAGCTTATGAAATATTTAATATATCTATTTTTTTCGCGCTATTATAGAGGCAAAGCTCGGCGTTGTGTTCCGCCACTCAACATGCAATGCCTGCAGAATTCTGCAGAAAATGGAGATCGGAATTTCTTAGCACCAGGTCCCCTTGCCTACCTACACCTAAATAACTGTAATCATACATTGTTCAAAGCCTCGCATTTCTGTTATACTCAAAGTGACTACTGCAGATGTTAGAAGAGTTTGGAGTTTCCTCCAAACCTAATACAAGCTCGGCAGCACAATGCGAAGACTGATTGCATTATGTGAGACCGCACGGGAATTTAATACAAATGCCAATCTCAACGTGCGAGAACTGTCGGGTGTGGTTGTGGTAGAAATGACTACTGCCTCGAAACGAAATAGATTTACAGAAATACCTGTGGGGTTGGATCGTTCCTTACCCTTTTATGTAAATTTCTATTTGTTGTTTCTACTGAGTACGATATATTAATTTTTTTGGATTAAGAACTGACTCGCGTCAAGACTTAGGTAGCGTCCCAGCAAAGTTAAAACGTTGGAAACTCATTGTAGGAAACAAACTGTTGTGTATTTTATATTTTAGAATAATTTCGATCCCTTTTGGGCCATATTAAATCTACATGCATGAAATTTGGCGCATTTATTTAAACCTTATCATGGCACTAACTTGTAAAATATTTAAAATTTCGTTATTTTAGTTCAGATATTTAATAAACTAATATATTAACATTTTAAAGCCGGTAATTTGTGGCTGACTTGTTATCTCATCAGAACCTTTACTCACTCAATATCATCTGACCCAGAACTTTTGATATTGGGTACCAAGGCGTCATTTTCGACTCAATAATAAAAAACTGAGATCTATAGACGTAGGCGCCAAGTCCTAAGTTCACTCGGATTATAATACAAGCTCAACATTCAACTTGGCACTTCTTCTTATTTCCAAACTGTATCCCATATACAATATAGCAGAGTAGACCCTACCATACCCGGAATACAACAGATTATTTAATAAAAAAATTAAAATTTTCAAATTATCTATTCGTTACGTACATTAATCACCTCTCAGTAACACGAACGAGCTTGCATATCTAAGCAATAGGTGTGCAGTCATATCCTTTGAGTCTTAACTCAAAGTCGTACTTCACTTATAACAGTTCACGGCTCGCCGCACTAAGTGCTTTACACTCCTTAAAACATTTCGTTGATTTCCATACACTTTGTAGAATATTTTTTTAATAGAAAACTTATAAATGTCGATTTAAGGTGTTCTAATGTAGTATTTCTTCTAAATAATTGTAAAAATAACAAACATGCGTTCAGTGATTACTTTTAGTTGTATGTACAGTGTATTCCACATTTAAGAGGGTGAGCAGAAGGAATCTGGTGTTAGAACACTCTGATCGCCACCTTCCATCGAATTTTTGAGGTATTGCGTGTAGAGTGTGTATGTTACCAGAGCGGGGGAAATGAAAACAATAAGAAATAATAATTAATTTCCCCGAATTGGAATTGAACGTACAACCGTCGCGTTATCACACATACGTATCACTGCGCCGTACCATTTATAAGCTGTGTAGTGTAAAAATAATTATCAGACAATAACAAAATTCTAAAACTATAAACACTTGAGGCCGTCGCGGCGCAGCGGCAAAAAAGTGTGACTGGAAACCGACTGTTGCAGGTTCGATACCCACTCGACTAAGTGCAATATTTATTTACGTTTATATTTCCATTTCTTCGCTCTGGTGTCGATTCAAAACGCGGCGTTGAGTTCTGCCATTCAACACGCAAAGCCTCCAGAATTCGACAGAAACTGGGAAAAGGAGTGGTTTATTTGTTTATAAAAACACTTGCTTTCCTCAATCCGTCATAAAGGAGATAATCTACCGACAGTTGGCCGATCAGGTAATGCTATAATCTAGTCAATACTACCGTGCTACGTCATTGGTCACGCCTCGTTCACACACGGAGTGCTCCCAACTATGTAGGATACCTAATTGCTAACATTCCACTGTCATCTGTTTCAAATGAACATCACAGAGGTTCTCTATATTATATATATGGGATCTATAGCTTAAAAATTCCGTTTCCATACATATATAATAAAAAAATCAGCTTCACGCTGTATCATGTATGTTATACATCAGGGTAGGCAGCGGGAACCTAGTAGACACTTAGTTGCCCATTTTAAGCTGAATTTCGAAGACATTTTATGTGAGTGGGCGGAACTCCGTTTGCAGTCACACATTTGTGCTCCTGCGCCGCGACTGGCCTCATGTATAAAAGTACATACAAATTATTCAAATAAATAATATTTAAATATTATTGTGTATTCAGTACGAAAAATTTTAAATTAAATAAAACTTCTATTTTATCGCACTTTCTTGTAAAATTGAAGATTAAAAAGCAAGAGAAAGTCTGTCCATCAGTCAGTAAAGCCGGCTCCGTACGAAAAGTCGAGACTCGAGAATACTTTGGCGGTGGTCCTAATAAAGATGTGACAGGCAGAACAAAAATTTGACGCAGCGTGAAATTGGTTATTCTTTTTAAAATGAAAGTTCATGTACAAGATGAAAAGTATTTTACCAGAAATGTCAGTTTTAAAATATGTTATAAGTATATCGAGCATGCTGTTACTATACGAGGCCAGTCATGACGCAGTGGCGCAAACGTGCACGTGTAATCACGACAGACTATGGATTCGATTCTCACTCGTGGAAATTTAATATTTTCATTTCTTAGCTTTGATGTCGAGGCTGCATTGTATTCCGCTACTCAACACACAAAGCCTCCAGAATTTGACGGAAAGTGGGGAGTGTCTCAACAGTAGGCTCTCCCTACCTTGCCACATGCAGGATACAGTGTGATGCTGAAAAAAAGCATACTATTGCACAATGTATTACGAAATGGAAAATCTATTAACATAAAATTACTGAGAAATCGAATTGCATCAAATTGACCATTATGTAACTGAAAGGTATAATGTAGGCTTTTCCATGAATTTATGGTGAATAATTACGAAAAACAGTTTTTTTTGATAAAATCTCAAAGGACATTTATTAAAATGGGTAGAAATATAAACAAAAACATTCTCAAAAAAATTAATTCATGATAACCTTAAATTGCGGCGTTGCGTTTCGCCATAATTTGGCGGAAATTTGGAAACGGCACGGGTGTATCAATGAAAAGGGAGTGTCTCGACACTAGATTTCCAGATTATCTCCGCCTACCTTGGTATGCGCGGTGTACGCTGTGAAGCTGAAAAAACAAAAGAATATAATTTTATCATTTACGAGTATATATAGTGTAACAATTTTAGTTCTAATATTTGTAAAAGTAAATAAATCTCATTCTACAATAACTAGTATAGACAATATCAGTTCTAAGGTATCTTCATTGAATCAAGTTAATCAATTCACAGTTAAAGAGCTTGCGGTTCGATTACATCCGCCCCGCACATGTACTCCATGAATATGCTAAATGGATTTGGAACTGCGCTGTCACGATATGTCACGATATGCACGACATGCATGCATATGCATGCATTTACTATTTTTATTTTGATTTTCATACGTTCATTTGCTTGCATATTATTTTTCTTTTATATAGCTATAGCGATCGCAGGCAGAGGTAACCTAGTGTTGAGACGTTCATTCCCCACTCTTCGCCGCTTCGTTCTGGAGGCAATCCGAATCAAGCGGCGATTCGCATATTTATTCTTTTAGATATGTAGCATACTATAATTATTTTATAAGTTGCTAGAAAATTATATACCTACATTACATTGAATAACTTAAATATAATATAGTGTGATTCGACGACATTTTTATAAAGATTTGAAAGCTACGTAATTATATGATTCTTGAATTTTCCTACCGCTTAATTTTTATATCATTCTACAAAAAAATCATGAAATCATGAGGGCATAAAGTTGAAGTTTTTATTTCAACTCGATCTTATAGCGACTCGTTTTTTCCTTAAAAGATACGGAACCCTAAAAACAAACTTAAATCAGTCACAAAAAAATAAAACCAAAATTTAAAAAGCATTATCTTCAAATCCTATTAAATATTTAACATATAGATACACTACAGTATTAATTATCCTATCACAGAGTGGTTATTTACTAAATCCAATATGTTTGTCGGACACACCGTAACTCAATTACGAATGTTCAATGTAATAGCTAACTTGGTTGATTGTGTTTAGATGTCTATTGTTACACCGCCATGCCGTTCAAAATGAAAATTTGCACCAATGCTCCCACTGGGCGATGTATTCATGCGACTTTAGTTCAATTTACACTTTATTGGAAAATTTGAATTCGTTTCGAATGTAGGCTGCGTACTGTATTTAAATGATACAGTAATTTAGTTCACACGTTCATCAATATTCTGCGATAGGTGTGGTGTTAAAATTTCTATTTCTATGGTACTAAAAAATCGTATATTTTTTATTTATTTAATTGTTTTTTGTTTCTTTTAAAGGAATGTAAGTGAACAAATATAAATATGTTAGTTTTTGTTTAATGTGCTACATCCTTTTAATTTTTAGATTTTCATCTTAGTGTGTAATTGTTATTTGATTTCCGTCTTGCTGTGATTGAATAAGATTTCAGAATTTTTTTTTTGTGCTCAAAATATTTTATTTTTATATATATATATCAATAGGTTCACTACATGTTCCCTTAAACATCGCATTTTTAATCAGACTTCAAAAAACATATTATATTATATTATTAATATTCAATAATAAAATTTCTTGCAATTACTTGCAAGTTGTGCAATAAAAATTTTAATACAAAATTCACTAACTTAACAACTCCACATAACTATGTATGTATAAAACATAAATCTTTCCCAGATAGCTGTAGCAATCACCACGAACACATTAATATGTAAATTTCAGAGAGAAAGGTAGGTAGAAAATAAATGCTGAGATCATTTTATGTTTTTACTCGGGAAAAAAATATTGGCTACATAAAATCTGATATGACCTAAATAAAAGATGTCACATTTTAGTTAGAAATCCTCTCTAAGTGCTCGCCTACACTTTCCAAAAATTTATATATTTTTAAAAAATATTTTTAAATTCAATTTTTTTCTTATTCCACACTTAGATAAAACAATAGCATTCCTCTATAAGAATATTAGAAATGACGTTGTCCATTGCCAGACACTTAGCTCACGAATCTAATATTTAAAGTAAAAAATATTATTTGCTACAAAAACTCTAGTAAGCACTTATAGCTTATAAGATATGGGGGTGTCTGGGCTGGAAGGTATAAAAAAAACCCAGCAAAGTTACGTAGATTGCCTTAATAAAAGTTGCCGTTAATAATTTCAGATAATAAATAACTTACACTTTTAATTAATTTCCCTCCGATCACTGTTCTGTGTGCGGGATATCGCGTGAAGTATTTATATATATTTTAATTAAATTAAAACAATAAATAATAGCTATTGTGAAGCTTATAAGCTAATAAGTCTTACCGAGAACTATTCGTCATGTCAGAACAATCCCAACGCATGCTCCGTCATTTATATTACATGTTGGTACCGCAAACAAATGCAAGTAATATGTTACCCACGTGCTACGAGCTACGAGTTAAGAGCTATGAGCTACGGGCTACGAGACTACGGGGATATGTATAGGAATTGTTGCAATAACGTGTACGATATAGAGGTGGACTATATATAAAGATTATGCGTTTTATAGAGCTTTTGCAAAGGATTTACTATTAATATGTTAAAATAATAAAGCAAGTTTAAACACGACAGATTGTTGGTTCAATCCGACTCGAGAAAATGAAATTTATTAAATTTATTTTAAAAAAGTAATTTCTAAAGAAAATGTCCGTAGAACGCCCCCACAAAAATATCTGACAATAAAACAAGCTATCGGCGGCGTCGCATTAATTAAATGAAATCCGTAGAAAATTTACAAACGATTCGTTAATTTTGTCGTGCTTCGTAATACTTTGTGCAGCTTTCCTTTGATTGAAATTTGTTTTAGATTATTAAATGAAACCGTTGAAAAAAAGAAAAGACTTGTAGTTTCTGAAACGGAAGCTTTATTTTTTTTTCTTTTAAAGGAATGTAAGTGAATAAATATTTTTATACATGTTCACTTACATTCCTTATACCCATACATATAAATGACAAAAATATTTTAATATTAATTTCCTCGAATGGGAATCGAACCTACAACCAGTGCTTTTGCGCTAATAATACATAGTTAAAATATACAAATTTAACACATAGAATTTAAACTGACAAATTAAAGCACAAAACGGTGTTAAACCGTTGACATTTTCCAGCACTTAAGCGTGTTCTCGACACATACTTACAAGTATATGCAAGTTCATACTACAAAATGAATTACTGCCCTGGAAACTTGAGGTACGTTTGAGCAGTTAATTACTTTAGAGGTTCTGAGTGAATCGAATTACGTTACACGACGGTGTGCTTGATAACAACTAAACTGTATGAAGTTACTTCACTGTTTACAGTAAAACACTGTGTATATTTTAAAAAAAGTATAATAAATACTTTAAGTGTAATAAACAGAAAAAAAATATATCGTGAAAGTATTTTGCATCACGCTCTACCGTGCACGAAACAGGGTAGGCAAGAGGAATATAGAAACTTAGTGTAAAGACACCGTGGCGCAGTAGGAGAGCGTCTGACTAGAAATGTGATGTTGTTTCATTTCCGCTTTAGGGAATATATATTTTTTTTTTATTTTCCCGTTCTGAAAGACAAAATTTGACATTAAATTTTGACATTTAACTTGTGTTTTCTCAAAATTTTTACACAAAGGAGAGAATGGAATATCTTGACTTGACGAGAAAAAAAAAATGCTGTGACCATAATGAAAACCACACCCGAATAGTTATAGTCAATTAAGATACACCGCAAATGTGTCATAGTAATACAGTGTGTTGAGTCCGAGTGGCAACAGTTGTGGAATGTGGCTTGAGGAGACGTATATTATCTATACAAATAATACGATTTGTTGAACTTGTACATATATATTTCTCTACACTGGTCATGCAAAATAGAGTTCGTTCACTCAATCTGACACTGGCGGTTTTTTTTAATTAGTGGAGGGATAGTGATTCATTACTTACTTTATATTTATTATTTAGAATGTACAAACAATTTTAGTATAGTTATACTCGTACCTCGTAGACGCTTTGTAAGCACTCTAAGCCAATTTAACTAAGCTACGTCAAAATAATTATCCACCTTGTTATTTTATGTTGTTAGCATCTGTGTAACAACATTTTAAAGTTAATTCTAAAAACAGGCCAAGTACGAGTCCGACTCGCGTACTAATGGTTCCGTATCATCTATAAAAATAACTTGTTTGTTGTAATTAGAGACTTCTTAAATAATTATTCAAAGACAAAGACGGTGGTCTTCGGGCCTCTTTTTATTATTTACAAATACGGAACCCTAAAATAATCAAGAGAATACTCTTGAGGGAATTCTATTTATTAAATATTTAAACAGATTTTTTTTTAATTACATTCAAAAATATTTAGATTCTTTTTCACCAATCTCACAAAACTTAAAAGATAAAAAGAATAAAACTATGACTGAGAATAACCACAATTATATTCTCACAAGACGTCCAAAAAGAACAAGAAAACAAAAAAGATATTAATGGTTGTAAGTATGAACGTGAAATGTTCTTGAATACACTTTCATAGCAAATTATTTTGAAACTTACACGAATAATGCATTTCCCTACTACACCCAAAACATATCCTTGGATAGATTCCAAACGTGAACTCTGAGTCCATATAACCTCTTAAGCTGGAATAAAAAGCGAAAGCTATAAAGAAAGATGATTCTTTTTTAAGGGGTTGCGTCCCTCAAAAGATAGAAATGGAAGCGATTGTAAGACCATTTTGTTGTCCGTCTGTCCCCCTGTCAACACCATTTATCTTGAGATCGCGTGGAGAGAAAAAGTTATTAAAAATTTATATTTCTTGTTATAATTCATTTTATGCAAAATTAAGCTTGTCAACTTATTCTATCTAGAATTATGAAATTGGTAGGTGATAAGGAAGTCTCGGTGGACCAGCCCGACTCGCACTTAGCCGTTTTTTATTTTCTTGCACATTTTGTGATAAAGTTCAAATATGAGACATTGCATATTAAGTTACATAGAAATATATTCATTTGTAATTTTTTTGTTACTTATAATTAACAGTTAAAAATATTCCAATAGATTGTAAAAAATCTTGTTTTATTCATTTTAAAGTAATTACAATAGATTTAATTTAGTAACAAAAAAATAAAATACACACGGTTAAATGTTATTTAAATACAAGAAAGATAATGTAATACTGCAAAAAATATTCAAATTTTGAATCAAATCGTCATATTTAATGACCAAACAAGTCTTTGTAAAGGAAAGTAGACAATAACAAAGAAGCGTTTGAACCAAAAACGAGTGAATAGACTTAGATCTCTCGACATTAATTTGCGAGTCGTTATATCATTGAAGATTACAAATGTATTATAAAAGGTTTATAGCGTAAAAACACATCACTATTAGGTATTATTCCTACAAAAATCTGCATTTATTTCATTATTCTCCTTTTTACAAAAAATAAATTATAAAAAATATACTTCTATAATAATGGCCGCGTCTAATTGCTCCCCAGAGCCGTCAACTCACCTTCTACCCGCAAAAAACATATGAACCGTTTTAAAATTCATTGCGTAGTTTTATATAATATATAATAACATCGATTCTATGTAAAAATTTGCAAAGATAACCAAGTCTTCGCTTTGAGCAAAAGTGGATCTCGCACGACTGTCATGAAATGAACCGTCCTTATATTTATTTTAATTCATTTTGTATTTATATTTGTTCTAGAGCCGACAATCAACGAAGGCGACTACGCGGTGTACGTCGGCCGCTGGACCAGCTGCGCCATTGAGATAGATCGTTCGAAGCCTGTTGAAAAATATGTGCTGTAAGTATGCATTTGCAACTTTTCATTAAACTTTTCGAATCGAAAGCACAGATAATACAATGAGAAAAAGCACCGATCTCCGCTTGCTGCCCAAAATAAAGACATTGCGTGTTGAATGGCTGAACCCAACACCGCACTTTAACAACATTATACGGGAACGAGGAAATAAAACTAAGTCATTGGCCCGATCACAGTCGCAGATCCACTGTGGCTTCCATGCACAGTGATTTAAATTAATTCATAATTATAATTAATGATTAGCATGTTTGACTGCGTTTTTTACATCACAGCAGGGTCGACCGCGGAAATCTTAAGACCTAATCTATTAAGATACTTCCTCGAATTCTCTAAACATCACATGTTGTGCATGGTGGTATCTCGTTACCAGATCGAGAAAATGAAAATAACTCCCTCCCTCGATTGAAAATCGAACCCACAACCGTCAAGGTTTCAGTTACATGCGTGTGCAGGGAGAGAGCAGGGAGGGAGGGGAGCCTCGTGTTTTTTGAGGAATTGCGTGTTGTCTTGTGCACATCACACAACAATAACACCTCTAATTGAATTATTTTATTATTTTGTTGTGTAGATTCAGTATACGGTTAGAATCTGACTCCTTGGTACACACACCTCGCCTGGGACTGCAACGACGTCAAGTGCAATGCCGCAAAAAGGATGGAACGTTTGTCGAGCCTTTGTAAGTATTTTTTAGCTTCACGCTGTATCCCGCATAGGGTAGACAGAGATATCCTAGTGTTAAGACACTCTCTTCCCCACTTTCAGCTGATTATTTAAAGGCATTGCGTGTTGGTTTCACAGTCACACTATGTGTCCCTGCGCCAGCACTGGCCTCGCATATATTGATATCTACAATAGACACTATAAATGGATATAGTATATTAATAATATGTATTATAGTATATTGAATTTTTACTTCATATATTACAACTTTACTCTGTATCCCCCATGTAGAAGGGTAGGCAGAGAGAGTCTAGCGTTAAGACACTCCCCTCCCCACTTTCCAGCGTGTTGGATATAATATGACATAATACTACCAGTAATTCCACCACTCAGCATGCAATATGCTGAGTGGTGGAACTCAAAGCAGGGCTATGTCTCTAGATCAATCAAATATTTCATATAATTGAGTGAGAATCGAACCCACGTTGTCACGTTGTACATGCTTATGTCCCTATCCCACGACTGTCCTCAATGTATTATATAACAATAGTTATTCTTCAATTAAAAGTTTTCCATATATCCGTAAATTATTAGTTTTTTTTTTCTTTTAATATCGTTCTCATGATAAGTTAGAAAATGATCAAACTTTTAATATTCAGCGCATAAAGTTATGGACAAACCAAAGTTTTAAGTGAACGATCCCGGAGCAGAAAATAAATCCACATCGAGGCCGTTATGAAACCCAAACCGCAAACATTATTTTATTTTTATAGAAACTGTCCTTAGGAAACTGGTCTCTGTGGTAGAGTTCACCAGTTATTGGAAGACAGGGCTTATATAACACACGATATATCAATTTGTATTGTGTTTTGATTTTTAAGGGGAATATCATAGAAGTTTCATATTTTTTATTTTTGCTGTGACGCTTACTGAGTTACAAATAACAAATTGCGTGTCATTTTAAATATTTATTTGTATGTTCAGTTTCAGAATAGATAGTGTCTACCCAAAAAAAACCTTTTTAAAATAACAAAGATATAGATAAAGATTACATATTCCTAAGTTGTATGTTACCAAAGGAACAGCATCTTAATATTCATCTTAAGCGCTAAGTAGATCAGCACGAGCACGTTCGCGAGCGCCATTTTTATGGTAGATCGTCTAAACTGGGGCATCGCCGCCGGGTATTGATCGATTGCCACTTCTTACCATTTTAATGTCACTATTTCCAACAATGTTTCATTTTCATGGACCTCTTTTATCCTCTTTTATCCTCAGCAAGATATTGTCACTGTGCTATAAAGTTATTTATTTTATAGTTTCTGAAGCGAGCTTAAGTACCTTGGCTGGTAGTTTTTTACTGTTGCTCTTAATGGCAACATGACACTTCCAAAAATAGATATGTGTCATATTTTGTGGATATCAGCTTCACGCTGTATCCCGCACACAGCTAGGCAGAGGGAACCTAGAGTTTCTGCCGATTTCTGGAGGCATTGCGTGTTGATTGGCAGAACTCAACGCCGCCCTTTGCCTCGAAACCAGAGCGAAGAAATGGAAATATAAACGTACATAAATATTTCACTTCCTCGAGTGGGGATCGAACCCACAACCGTCGCGTTACAGTCACACCCTTGTGCCGATGAACCACGACGGTCTCAATTTTTTGGATATGTGTCCTAATATTATATATATTTTAAATGAAGTATATATAACTATTTTCTATTAATATTATTGTGAATGAATTATATATTTTTTTCTGTTGATTTTAGCTTCACGCTGTAACCCGCGTGCTACATGCGGCAGAAAGAGCCCAGTGTTAAGCCATTCCGTTCCCTACTTTCAACTGAATTCTTTGCGTGTTGAGTGGCGAAACTCATCGCCGTGTTTTTGCCTCGGCATTAGAGTAAAAGAAATGAAAATATTAAATAATTCATTTTCTCCCGTGGGAATCGAACCCAAAATCTGATTTGACTTGTCATGATCATTATATTTCTTTTTACATCTTCAATTATTTTCTTAACATATAAAAATAATATTTTTTATTTTATAGATACTGCGGCATCGCAATAGCAAATATCGGAACAACTCGCGTGTGCGTCGTGCGTGAAAGCTGTGTATTAGCCGAATGGTTGCCATGGCGACCGAGGTCAGATGGCGCTCTAGTGCGAACGCGGCGATTGCGTAGACTTCCACAAGGTAAACTTTTAAATTGAATGGAAACTAACTAATATTGATATATTTTAAGCAAAATATATAAAAAAAAATATTTAAAAAATGACAAAATCCTCCACTTTGGAAAAAAAGTGGATTTAAATTGCTTTTAAAAGGTTATCAAATTATAATAAGGTGGTGGAAAAGAGTGCGATGTAGTGGAAGAAGTACGACCAGCAGTTCTGGAGGCGAGCGCGCACTGGACCCCCGGCCCTTGGGGACCATGTCGAGTTGCTATCGAACAACCCGTTGCCGCAGCACCTAGTAAGACTATAAATAAATATTTATACTTTATAATAAAATGATTCTTTTTCAGCCACAGCGTGAAGCATGTAGCAGGACAGAAAGAGGAAGCTTAGTGTTAAGACACTCCGTTTTCCACTTTCCGCTGAACTCTAGAGACATTACGTATTGAGTGGTGGAACTCAATGCGTACTGTCCCTAGAATTTGTAGAAAAAAAGAAGATATTCAATATTTAATTTCACCCAGTGAGAACCGAACCCCCAACCTGTCGCATTTAGGTCAACGCTTGCGCCACGTCTGGCGTCAATGTTATTATAAAGTATATATAATATATTTCTACACAATATATACTAGTAAGCTTATTATATTTACATCTGAAATAGTAATGATTCTCTTTCTAACTAAGCAAATAATCTTGTACTTTTACCAGATTTTAGGATTCTTGCTTTATTTATTCTTGTTATAATAACAATTAAAAAGATATATTATGAAAATTAACAACTATGTTATAAACGTTACATTATATTGTCGTGTGAACAACTGTCAATAAAATTGACTCTATTTTAATATACCTGTAATTAAAAGCCGACGATGATGAAGATGACGCTGACGACAACGACGCTATATACGACGAAGATGACGACGAATCAGACGAAAATGACAAAGATGCTGAGTCCAGCTGCGGTGGTGGTGTTCAAAGGAGGGAAGCTACTTGTGTGAGGGCTGATGGGAGGGCCTTGCATCCGGCGCAGTGTGCGCACGCGCAAATGCCTACACTGGTGCAACCTTGTGAGGTGATTTAATAATTTTTAAATGACCATTTTCACAATTCACCTTCAGAATTTGGATCCCTTTTGCCTTCCTTGCTATGGACGGGATATATTTTATGCATGTGCTTGTCTTACACTCAGGTGCCATGCCCTCGTGATTGCGAAGTAGGAGAATGGAGTGAATGGGGAGCTTGCCAACCGACAGATGGATGTCCATTGTTTCCGGTCCAGCAATTGACTACGACAGGTATATATACATATATTTTTTTATTATTGTTATTGAAATAATTACTAATTAAAGTATTTATAAGCCTTTTTTCGTCTTCAAATTTATTAATGTATCATCAAAAACATTATAATGATTTTAAAATTATTATTAAGCTGACTAACAAATTAATAAGCTCTAAAAATAACATACAACAAATAAAATTAATAAGATATTACATTTAAATGTGTAAATTTTTATATTTTTCTAGGTACATAATTATAATGCATTGAATTAATATAAGCGCTTCGCGCTTTATTTTTGTGTTAAATACATTTTATTACACTAAGGTTAAAGAGTCGTGACCGCCTTGAAGTTGACCTTTCTGACATGATCTTTCTGACTTTATTGTTACCTTGCAGAGTGAACAATGCGCGATGACCACTACTAGTCGGTTATACTGTAAAAAATATTTTTATTTAATTATTCTTATTTCATTATAATCATAAGTATAATCCATTATAAACAGGCTACAGCGTGCGTAGACGTCGTGTAACAGCAGCTGCTTCTGGTGGCGGAGCACCCTGTCCTCCTTTAGAAGAGAAACGAACTTGCATCACACCACGATGCGCTTCATGGAAATCTTTACCCTGGGGCCCCTGTGTGTTGACGCAACCCCATACTACTTGTGGGCCTGGAAGACGCACGAGGGAGATGAGATGTATTGGACATGATGGTGTAAGTTATATATGTTTTAGAACGTAAGCTAATTTATAAAAGAATTAGAAGATATTATTTTTCTATCTATCTATCTGATAATCCAACGTATCATATATATTTTGTCTGACTTAACAGTTTCAAGGGGTCAAAGAGACAAACACAATACATATTTATACATACATGTGATATTTATTTTCTCGACTTCAAAGTGACGTTCTTTCTACAAATAGATATTTGCTTATATTTATATATATTTTTTTGTTTATTATTATATATATTTATAATAGATATTAGAAAGCGACCCACGTACTATTTCACACATGTGCCTTCCACGGGCTCACAAGGGACATAAACAATCACATTGAAATAATTAATAATGAACCTTTTAAAAACTATATTAACATTGATCTATGCAATAGAAGGAAGCCCAAAGAGCCTGGTGTGGTAGTGGAGCTCCAGCACGAAGTGAGAGATGTAGGATTGCTTGTGCCGGTGACTGTGTGGTGTCCTCGTGGGGGTCCTGGTCTCCTTGCTCCGCGCCTTGCGCTGCGCCAGGACATCCTCGACCGAGTCGGACTCGACGACGGCATATACTGGCACATGCTGCGCCCAGTAAGTTATATATATATATATATAATTTATTATTATATGTTTTAACGTGAGGAATCGCTTATGGTGAAATGGAAATAAGTAAGAACGAATACGAAATTGACTTGTATGCATATAGCAGTAGTGTAGTAGAGCATACAAAATAATTTTCCGTTTTATGTCTCTCCTTAAAATTTGCTTAGAACAGCCTGCGAGCAGGTTTATACTCTAAGTCGACTATTTATACTTATAAGACTGGAAAATTAATTAAATTAATCATTTTTTTTAAATTTAATAACTTAAAAAAATTATGAAGGTACTTCTACTTTGTATTTTGTTCTAATTTTACAAATAACTTATAAGCATTAGTGACTTTGCAGCTGCCAAATTATAATTTAAAATACACAACAACAATTATTATAAAAAAAATTGATCAATCCAGATGGCTGGCCGTGTCCATCTGAAGACCAACTGATCCAAAACGAGACGTGCAACACCCACGCGTGCGCCACGTACTCCTGGCTCGCAACGCCATGGGGACCTTGCGAGAGGAAGCGACAAGACTTCATGCCGTCTTCCAATTATACTGATCTTTTGGTGAGTGTATATTTTATGACCGTTAGTATGAAAATCAATTAATTTTTGTTTGCTGTGTAACAGAAAACATCTGCAAAAAATCAAATAAAGTTGTGACATATCGATTATATACTCGTACAAAACCTTTTGTTACAAGTACTCTTATATACGCTTTTTATTGATAAATCGCTCTCAAGATCGATCTTAGACTTAAGACCGGCTTATAAATATGGGCCTAAGTCTATATATAGCCTATAGATAACAAATTTCCTTTTCTTCATTCACGTTTCCCCTGCACCAAGACCTCAAATATTTAAATAAAGCATATTAATAAGCCAAATTAAATAATTATATATTTTACCGCAAAATAAATTGTTTAAATTATCATTTCATTAGGATGGTGAACCATTCAACGAGAGCGACGATGAAGAACCGTGTATCGAGGAGGGAGAAATGAACAGAGACGTGATGTGCGTGCAGAATAATGCTGACGTTGTGCGTGAGGCTTTGTAAGTCAAATTTAGTTGAAATTTAGGTAAAACAGAATGATACCAGCATAATATTAAAAAGAAGAAGGCGATTTTAAAAAGCTCGCTGGACCAGAATAGGCAGATGTTAGAAAATACAAGATAAAATAGAAAGCTTTAGAGGAGGTTTTTGTCGAAAGTGAAGCTGACAAATAAGAATATAAGTATATCAAAATAGTGTAATATCAAAGGCTTTTTGATTAATTTTACTCTATGTAAGAGTAATATTTTCCCGCCCAAAAGAATCGCCCTTCATCGCCTATTACTCTCATCATTCTCTTTGTGTAACTTTAGCGATGGATCATTAGTTAAGTTTGTGTGGACGTAATTATTTTACATAAAAAAAGAAGAAGCACGGATCTTCTTGTTTTCAATAGAATTATTTGACAGTTGCACTGAGGTTATAATATTTTTTATTTATGGTTATTTTGGGCCACTATTCCCCTTTCTGCTCAATTTTCGATATATTTCATGTTTAATGGTAGAAATTAACACTGCAATTTGTCTGTTTGCTTTATTTTAATTTTTAAATGAATTGTAAACAATGAAGACAGCCGTGGCATGCAACAGGTAATGGATTTGCTTCCCACTCGATTTTAATTTTATTTTAAGTTCCGCTAATCAACACGCAATGACACCAAAATTTGGTGAATAATGATTTTTCTTGCCTATCCTGCTTTGTGCGGGATACAGCGTGAAGCTAAACAAACTGTAAACAATATAAATTTATAATATGTTAAACATATTACGTGATACGTAACAGATGTGCGCCTCTACGTCGTCCGGCGTCGCGTCGCGCGTGCACGGTGCGCTGCAAGCGCGGCTGCCGCGTCGAAGCGTGGATGGCGTGGTCCCCTTGCCCCAACACCTGCGGTAATCAAACATTTATTATTTAATCTTTTATGAAGATATTAATGGTTATTTTATCGGTTTTTTTAATCTTTGATGACGAGGCAAAGTGCGGCGTTCAACTCCACTCATATTCAACACGCAATGCTTCCAGAATTCGGCGGAAAGTGGAGAATACAGTATCTTAACACTATGTTCCCTGCTGTGTGCGGTATACAGTATGAAGCTGATTTAATTTTTTTTAAAACACAAATGTACCCAGACCCCGGTAAACAAGTGCGCGTGCGCACCGTCCGCGGCGGCCCCAACTGCGGCCCGCTACAGGAGACACGAGCGTGCGCAGTAGCGCGCTCGTGTGGCGGGCGCGACGCCGCGTGGGTGGCAGGCGAGTGGAGCACGTGCAGGTTGCCGCCGGGACAGCGGTGCGGGGTCGGGTATAGGATACGGAGTGAGTTTATGTTTGCTTTATTTTTTCTTTTTTTAGTTATAAAGAAGAATGAAGTCAGGTAGCCCGAGATAATGGAGCGCCAGACGCGGATATATATTTTGTGTCAAATAATTTATTTTGCCCTCTGAATTAAAATTGAGTATAATATATTATTATTTTTCTTGTTTTTTTTTTCTATTTTATCCTAAGTAAGTTAGCTAGGCATGTAACAATATTAAACAAGTATAGGGAGAAAAAAATATGAAGCACTTAAGCAAAGTTTGTATTTAATTCGAAATATACTCGTGTGAAGTTAATTGTTGTTTCCATATGTAATATTTGTTTGTTTTATTTATTACAATAAGAATATATGTATAGATAAATACATAAAAATATAAAAAATATATAAAAGCGGGCTAGTCAGAGAAAATGGAGCGCCAAATTCTTCGGTCTCTACATACCTCTATCAAACGGGCAGCTGTGCTGACGTTTCGCCGTCTGTTCAATGCAACTAAGGATCCGTTAATTGCATTACCGGCAGCAAAACGCTTTTCCACATCCATCTCGTATCTTCCATCTCTACTGAAAACATTTCCCTAATATACCACTTCATTCACCTGTTGTAATATCTCACTATTTACACTGATATTGCATTCCATCTTTTCTTCATCTCTTTCAAGCACTAGTTATAGATAAATAATAATAGTATACATATATTAATTCCAAATTGTAGGTATCTGGTGTGGATCTGACTCGCACCGTGTAGAGGCGGGTGCTTGCGCAGGCGCACTGGTGCCGCCCGCCGTCGCCGCCTGCAAGGTCTCGTGTGACAGCATGGTGACCCTCACCTGTGATGTTATTTGTGCTGATCCACTTAAGTTTGTTTCTTATACTATTTAAAAAAGTAATATATCTAATATTTACAGTGCGAATGAAACTAGTATACAAACATGAAAACTAAAATCTGACTTTCTAAGTCATTATATTTTTACATAAATCTCTTAAGTACAGTAAATTTATAATATATATAAAAGCATCGGAATAATTATTTATACGTATATAATTGGGATACTAATTTGAATACAAATATATATGGCACATTATCAAATTTTCCTTTAAATTTATTAAAATAAAATACATTAGTATTAAGAATCAGATATTGTTTCAGATTTCTTGACGCTTCAGACCCGGATATACCATCATGCGTTTGCAAAAATGTTACACTTGAACTTTTGCCTTCAGATACTGACTGCATTCTACCTCCAGGGTAATAAATATTATAAAATAATAATTTCTTAAAATTATTATATTTCTCTGTCTGTATATTGATTGTTTCATATACATAATGTAAACTATTTTCTCACAGGATTGAATGTGGTGAAGGAAGGTCACTAAGAGCTGCTCGATGCTTGGTGGGACGTCGCGATGTGCCTATGGACGTTTGCAAAAAATATCATCCATTAACTGGTAAAAATATAATAATGTATAATTAATATTGAATGAGTTCATACACAAAATAAAAATGAAAATTTAAAAAAATATTTCCAAATGTTTAAGCGATGGTTGTGGGTTCGATTCCAAGAATTAGGAG
>JBAIZZ010000249.1:150652-208173 GCA_037355905.1 Heliconius aoede | reverse complement strand
GGACGTTATCACAGCAGTGTTCTTAACAAAAAAGTTTAGATAAAAAAGCACCTTTCCTTTGTCCCGAAGATTATTCTATTCAGGTCCCTCGTAAACAGTGATATAAACAAGAAACTCATCACGGTCTATGGTGTCCTTAAATCCTCCACCTTTTAAGACTTTTGAGAGTAATGGCATAAAAATTCTTCGTTCAATCTCAATGGCTCATTGTTTGCTTGACCTTCCTTTAGCTAATGGGGGTCAGCCACTTCATGAAAATACGTGTCTTAAGTACGTATGTTGAGTATCTTCAAGTTTTTATTACAACAGGTTGGAGAGGGTCTTAAAGGGTTCAAGATCGAGATAAAATTTTATGGAGGTACTTACATACTTATGTAGTAAAAAAATCACTTTCGCATTTACATTAAAATAAACGTTATTTTTTCTTATTAAAATATTGCTCATTTGGAGCAACAATGACGTGATTTCAATTTGCTTGAAATAAATAGGTTAAATGGGTCAATGTCTCTCCTGCAATATTAATATAGAGAGTTAAAGTACTATAGTATAATTTTTTTTTAGTCAGGTAAGACAAATAATGTGTTTTCAACTTTAAGTATACTCATATTTTGTTACAGTTATACTATAATATACAAGTAAAATTTAAATGATTTTCTTTTACAACTATGTCAAATATCAAATTTCAACAGAAATAAATAAGTGATAGACTAATTTCAATGTCTATAATATGTTGTCATTATATAGTAAACATACAATCTAATAATTTGACAGCCTTTGGACATTTGAATTACGCAAATGTTTACCAAATCAATAATTATTATGTATCTTACTACTTAGCAGATAATATGCTAATCTGAGAATAAATAATAATAATCTGAATGGCGATTATAATAATTATTATCTATTGAATACACTGTGAACTGACTGACTGAATGACTTATTATACTTTAAATATTACTTTTTCGCTTGTCTTCGTTCGTTCCTTGTTTGTCTTTGTTGACTAGAAGAAATTTTAAATTAAACAAATAAATCAAATTAAATCAGCTTCACGCTATATTCCACACACAGCAGTGTAAGTAGGGGGAATCTCGTGTTAAGACACTCCGTTCCTTAATTTCTAGAGACATTGCGTGTTGAGTGGCAGTACTCAAGGCCGCGCTTTACTTTGACACGAGAGCGAAGAAATGGCAATATTAAAGTAAGTAATATTGCACTTCCTCGAGTGGAGATCGAAACCACAACCGTCAAATTACATTCAAACCCTTGTGCCACTGCGTCATGACGGCCTTAAGCCTAAATGATAAATAAAGTCTTCTTCTTCCTGGCATTAATCACGGCTATTGACAGGGTTAGCGTCGTCGGTGGTTAGACCTTGGCTTGGCGGTTGGTGGTTGGATTGGCTCTCATATTGTGTCATTGGCCCTACATCACAAACAAAGTATTTTTCATGAATGTATTATAGTATGGTAATGGCAATAAAATGAAAAACTTTTTACTAATAAGCAAATTTATTATTCAAGAATTATTACACATATCTGCTTAATATTTACGATATGTCAAGAAGTCTTTGAAAATTACCGAAATCATAATTTATTTTAAACATAATTATCCCATTAAACTTAAATCTTCACATGTAATATTAATTTCATTTATTTACAATAAAAAATCTAAACACAATCAATTAGTGAATTGCAAAATAATTATGTTACATTTATTATATTAATAACAATTTAATTTTTTATTTTATTTGATAGTATTTTCATATAGATTATTTACATTATAAGAAAACGGCAATATTTAGTTCCAATTTTTCTTAAATCAATGTTGACAACATATAGTTTATTTACAAATTATTCGTAATATTTTAGTTAACATTAAATGTAATAAATTTTATAGCATCACAGTGAATTCATTTTCATATTCATATAATACAAATTACACATTCAAAGTGCAATATAATATATAATTGTTCTAATAATTTCAGGTGTTGAAAGGGCTCATAGAAAAGATTATAACTTTTTATTAAAATTGTGTATAAACAGCTATTCATTTAAGACACGACAGAGATATTATGATATATTAGTTTATAATTTAAGAACCGAATTTATTTTCTACGCATTTTCACTTATTGTCTCTGTTTCGTTTCCATACAAATCAAAGTAACTTTATAATAACACAATAAATCATTAAAAATAATTTCATTTAAAATTATTGAAACTAAATGTAATATTATAATTTTTATTTTTATTCAATTACAATAGAAATTTTAACATATTTAAATAACATTTTTCAAAACATTCGCATTTACAGTATGAGCATTTTTCCTATTTACATACTTAAAAATTTGACTATTATATTTTTTTATAGAAATAAAAATATTTTTAAAATATACTATATATTTTTTACAATATTACATTTTTACATAATCTTATTATTGAAGGTAACATTACATAATAATTTAAAATTTCTCAATTCATATATTACCAGCGTATCGAGGAATCTCAAAATGACAGTAGAAAATTATGTTTATTAATTTTTTTAAGTACCTACTTAAAAATAATACACATGCAAGTAGTGGAAGTAATGGCATGTGTTATTATAACTAATTGTGTTTTCTAGTTCTAGTCTAGCGTATGTATGGAGCAAGGGAACAATAAAAAATATTTCACCCCCAAGGGAATCGAACCTCGAACCTTTACAGTCAGTCAGATAGTTATATCATTTAGCATTAGTATGGAATACACAGTGATCAGTCAATATTATAATAATGATATGATTGAAGAAGAAATTAATAGACAATTAGTTACAAATAAATATTATTTACTTTGACCATAAATTTAAATATCCCACAAAAAATAACACTCGTATTTTTGCTATATGTAAAAATATTTACAAGAGTTTTTATCTCGTAGTTTCTAAAGACAAAGAATAACAAACGCTAGTGTAGATGAAAACAACTCGTGAGCTCTTCGGAAGCATCATGGTACTTTAGTTAGCGTGAATACCGCTATACTGGGGATATGAAAATGTGCAAGACAAAATGTTTGTATTTGCTTGTTTCTTTCTTTTTAGAAATTATTAAATATATGTAGGTACTTATATTTAAACTTACTCACGTTGATTTTAAACTTGAAGTTATAATATATGTAGGAATAAATTTATATTATCACGTATTATTATGGTTGCACGCTGTATCTCACATTTGGCAGGGTAGATAAAAAACAAAGTGTAAATTAATATTAATCGAGGACTAATATTAATTTACTTTTTGTTTTTTTTATTAAATTAATTATGTAGAAACAAGTGTGTTTAAATCGGTTAAGCTATTTCTAAGCTATTTTCGTATATACAAACGGACAAATTTAAAAACCATTGTTTTGGATTTATATTAATGAATGTCCCCAATGTGTATAGCTATAAACATTTTCCGTTACTTTCATTTTTGTTTTTTCGCACATTTGTACACTTCAATAGCTTTTTTAAAAATTTACTGTAAAATTCTTGGGCATAGTCGAAATCAAAAAAATAGACTCCATTGGAGAAAAAAGTTATATAACGGTAATAATTGTTAGAATAATGTACAAAAATTATAACATCCATTTATAAATAAGTAATATAAAGTAATAAGTACATTTGAAATTTACTGTATGTATTTAAACAAAATATCAGTTAATACATCGTAACCTTATGGTTCCTTTGTGCAAACTGATGATAAAAAAACAAGTTTATTTACAAAAAACATGCTAGAAAACAAATAAAACAAGATAAAAACTCCAATTTTCCCAGAAATTCTGACAGAAAATTCAAAAAGAAATAGCCACCTTTATACAGGCTGTTACTAATACAGTAAATATAGAGCGAGAGAAGTTTAGCCAGCTATTGTGGATACCACTTTAGTTGCAATAGTCTGCCAACTCTATGTTTTATTCACGTATAGTGCACCGTTTGACGCGTTTTCCGCAACGATGCCTCAGCTTGATACCTACTCTTATATTAATTCTTTTAGGAATTGTATGAAATTCTATCTTTTTTATTAAGTTTTTTGCTGTTATCCCTTTTGTTAAACAATTTCAAATTCAATTCCCGCTTAACGACATTAAAATATATATTTTTCATTTTATCGCTTTGGTAACGGGGCGAAGCGTGTCACGCTTCAAATATTGTCTCTTTCCCCCGAAGGAAAATTGAACCCGCAATCGTCGAGTATATTCACACCCACACCTCACAACAGCCTTAAAAAAAACTATATAATGATAATCAAATTAATTTTCCCTTCAAAAAACTTCACCGTGCATTCTACTTTAGCCGCTATAGTTTCACTGCGACGCGTCACTGCGACGCCAGCTCCATGTTTTATTCACGTCCCATACACCGCTCGACGTGCGTTGTCCGCAACGCTGCCTAGTGCACTTGACACTTTTAGATTAATTCTTTTAGCAGGTATAGATTGTGAGATTGTAGGCTTCATTTATTGGCTTGTATGGTACGTGGGTTCGAACTCTGGTTGTGGTTTTTGCTATAAATCATATTTCTAATTATTTTGCAGCTGTATCGGAATAGGTTTATTTATATGTATTTAAAGAAACCAAATCAATATTCATAGCAAAATAGCTATAAATCTCTCCAAATATAGGATGAAATAGCCAACTGTTTTATAGGATATATCCTATAAAACAGTTGACATTATGAAAAAAGGTGTAACTCAGCTAATGATGTTTGAGTTTCGACTCTCAAGCGTCGCTGTTTTTCAGTTACACCTTAGAAATTTTGCTCCCTGAGCTTTTGACCGAGACAACAAGCTTCATCGTGCTCTAAATAATAACATAAACTACTACACTACAATCTCCACGCTATGGAAACGTGGTGAAAAAAATCCACAGGTTTTCTTTTGTTCCGAATTTCCGCATATTTCAATTATAACTGCAGTACTTTTCTAAATATTTAAATTGGGTCAAATATTTATGTTGTGTTTCTGTACTCTTATATTGCGAATACGTATGGGTATAAATTTACTTATTTTGTTACATACTTTAATAGTAAAATATAATTAATAATTTTAAGAACGGGGCTTGGCGCAGCGGCGTATCGTCTGCCTGTAACGTATCGTCCGTTTGATTCCCGCTCGGTGTAATTGATATAATTTTATATTATTAATTTCGCTACCAATTTCCATGTTGTATGCGGGATATAGTGTAAAAAAAATATCCCAAAAGAAAAACAAATATTTTCAATAAAGTACATATTTCTTGAATAATTTGTTATTCCAGTGGAAAAAAGTCAAATATAAGCTAACTGATGCAATGTATGCAATCCCTTACATTACCAGTAAAGCATATAAAGAAATTTTATTACAAAAAAATATGTGTGTGTGTCACATAAATATTTTACATAAAGAGCTCAATTCTCGTTCGACAGATGACATAATAAAAAAAAATCTCTCCGCCGCTCGAAAGCGGCGTATTGTTTCATACTTTCAAACGCACGTTCGTACTGGCCGTGTTGATCTAATGCATTTTTAAGATGATTGAGACTGTAGTATGCGGATTTCGCATAGGTGAATTTCATTTTGTTTTGTTATTTGTTGTTTGAATCGAAAATGGCTCCGTACTCGCTTTGTGAGCGAGCCTTTTCTTTATTGCTCAAAGAATTACTGGCGCTTTGAGCAACTGTTTTACAATTTTCAACTATCCGACTAAAATACGATGCGAAAGTTACCTAACGTTAAAATTACATTAGAATTCTAGGCCCGTACTTTTAAGTCTGAGATCGATCTTGAGATATAGATAAATTATATGTTTATGAATGAAATATGAAAACCGTATCTCAAGATCGATCTCAGACTTACATACGTTTTATAATTACGGGCTTAAGAACGGAAAATTACGTTTTGTAGAAATATTCATATATATCCTCCACGACTTTTGTAATATCAAATTCGATATGCACGGAAAATATTACATTATACAAAACATGTACAAAGTTACATATAAAGTTTTCAAATTACATCAAGTTCTTCTGAGGTTTCGTGCGCTTTAATGAACTGTACTTCCAATTTTACTTGATATATATTTCGAGATGTAATCTTAGAAGTAATCATATTACTTTTTCAATCTTATATTAATTTTATACACTTTGAGTTAGTTTGAGTAGTGGGGATAATTGCGACAGTTGTGAGATCGATTCTCACTTGGGGTAGTGAAATATTTTATATTTTGATTTCCTCGCTGTATCAACAAGGCGATGGATTGTGTTTTAATAGGAACGGAGTGGCATACACTAACCCTCTGCCACGCACCAGACACTATGTGCGGGATATAGCGTGAAGGGAAAAAAATATAAATAGGTTCTCTTTGCGTTTCTCATATAAAAACAAAAGATTTTTCATAAAATATAGCAAGACATTACTTATAATAGTAGCGAAGATTTTGCTGTGTTTTTAATTAACCTTCTTTGCTTTTGACTCAAACCCACAACCTTACCCTGCGCCATGAGTAGCTTATTTTGAAAATTAAGTCGTATTTAATTTAAATATATACGATTAACAAAATTATACGTTTCTTTCTCAAACGTTCTAACCTACAAGTTTTAGATTTCTCAAAACCGTATGATATACGTATATTGTAATGTTTCCTTCAATAATATAATATTTATACACAGCTCTCTCTAGCGTTGGCTAAGAGTGGAGTTCTCGTTGTGACCACTTCTCTTCTCCTGGATAGAGTCCCACTTGTCACGCTACGCCGATCATCTGCTAAAGTGCCGACACTCTAAAACAAAATAATAATAATTAACTCTTAAGTATATACAATTGGTGTAAAACAGTATGCTTTGCACATTTTATAAATTTTTCGATACGTTGCGTGTTGAGTTGCAGAACTCAACGCCGCGCTTTGTCTTCTTATTACAAATAGAAAACAAAAAAATAAATATTTTCTCGATTAGTAATCGAACTTACAACCGTCCGTTTACAGACGATCGAACTCTGTGCCGGCCTCAAATGTACCAAATTTTCGCATCCTAGACAGCATTTCCAAATGTACCAAATACCAAAATAAATTAATTACATTACATTATTAATATAAATAAATAAAACTGAAGTTTTAAATGTATATTTCAAGTTTATCTCAATGTGGTAGGCGTACACAGTATGAGGAATGACAGTTCCGAAGGGAGTTCCCTTGTTTGCGGCAGTTTCAAATGCTTATCCGTCGTGTGTCTCTTTTGTTATTTACTATGATGTACGAGTATTTATTATAATATGAGGATATATGCTTAAATAATTTTGTTTCAAAGTATAATTGTTTTAGATATTTTTTTATTAATGATAAAAATAAGCTTCACATAATATATTTTTCCTCATAGCAACGCAGGTAAAGGGAACCTAATGCTAAGATACTCTGACCTCTGATTTGTCCAATTTTCCAGATCTTATCGAGTTAGCAGGGAAATAAAAATAATTAGTCCTCTCGAGTAGGAATCGAATCTACAACTGTCGTGTTAGGACGAATGTCCTAAAATCTCGTTAAATTCGAATTCTTCATTCCGCGGTTTGTGGGAACGTAGTCTCCGGTTTTTCAGTTTATACCTATAAAATATAGAGTAGAACAGCGTATAAATTTGAGCGTGACGGTAGTGAGTTCGATTCTCAATCGGGGATTGCAGCAATTTTATCTCCTCGTCGCATTTTGCCTTTAGATAAGAAGACAATAACGTAGGGTTAAGTTTCGCCACCCTACACGTAATGGCTCTAAAAAAGCGGCAGAAAGAAAGTGGGGAACAGTGTGTTTTAATATAGGTTCCCACTTGCTATTGCGGGATACAGCGTGAAGGTAAAGCAAAAAATATATATTATATAAAAACCTGCGCATCCGACACGGGAGTGTTGGGTGTGTGTGGCGTGTTGGACCTGTCGTGTAGACTTTGCACGCTTCTGGAGGAGCCTACCGGAGGCGATACTACCGCGTTGTAGGGCGGAGGCTCCGGTGGCCGCTCTGAGTCTCGAGTGCAATTGAAATCTGTTATAATAAAATAGATTAGTCGTACTGTATACTTTATATGATATAAGTGGTAGGTACTCTATTCATTGTCTTCTGGGTTATATCTGAGTATTATTAGCTTCATGCTGTCTTCAACACACAGCAGGATAGGCAGAAATAATCTGAGATCGTAGTGTCAAGACACTATGTTTCTATTAAGACTCTCGCATTTCCCATTTTATAACAATTTTCCCCAATACTTCCAGCGTTATATAGCAGAAATTGTACGTCAATCAATGTGCTCACATTGATTATCGAATATAATTACATGAAATATAATTTGAGTACAGTATTCTTATAGAAATTAACTGCGCTTTCTTTGTAATAGTAATATTGTTCATGTATTGCTGTGTTATTTTCTTTGTAATTTAGAACAAGCATCGACAATGAGAAAAAATGACACTAAGAAGTGTATATACCGAAATGGATGACAGTATAATTAATTTCCATTTTTCACCCAGAGAACTTTGACGGAGGCATACAGGGAAAAGATAACAATACAATAAATCATTTCATTGAATAATAAGTAAAAGAGATAACAGACAGAAATACGAATTTTCTCATGAGAAACAATATGTACATATAATATCCATCAAAAACAACCGAACAGATCCTTTCTATTTCAATATGAAATGCAATCTAAACAAAAGTAAAAGCTCAAGATCATTGTTTTCTATCTAACTAGGATAACGAAGTCCTTACCTTTTCCGAGAGGCACTACGTCCGGGTTCTTGTCGTCCGGCTGTATAAGAGAATGGTTCGAGCTGTGCACTCCCTTATACGCTTTCGCCATTTGCATGGGAGCTGAAACAAGATATCCTTTATTGTGCGGATTTCATTCAAATTGATAGATTTTATTGAATTGATAAAGAAATATTGTGAATGTTTACTTGTTTGTTTTATAGAACGAAATGATATGATATGCTTCTTTGTTTTTGTAAGGTAAAGCTCAACGCACAATATTATGCCGTGGTGGAGCAGTGGCACAAGCTTGGGTTCGATTCCCACTTCCATTAATGAAATACTTAATATTTTCATTTCCCCGCTCTGGTACCAACGCAAAGAATAACGTTGCTTTTCGCTACGTGACGTGAGTGCCTTGACACTAGATCATTTCTCTCCACACTATCTATGCAAGATCTCACACTACACTATACAGCGAGAATCAAAAAGAGACGAGAATGTTATATAAATCATGTTTACACAAAAATTGTTCCTCTATCTAATAAGATACTGTACTCTTGAACATAATAAGTACAGTAGAGATCAGAGTGATTTATCACTAAAGCAGTTCTCTTTTTAATAAAAATATGCATTAAAAAAAATCAGGTAAACAAATTTTACCAGTGCTCGTAAAACAAAGTAATCTTTTAATAAATCAAACCTAATTGGATAGTCTGTAATTAATTGTACGGAATTGACATAAGTGTGGTAGCGCAAATTTTCTCCGATAAATTTATAATGATTTTATTGCTACATAAATTGTTTCTTCATTACAGAATACCTTTATTTAATATAAGTTCCATGAGACCAGTCGTGGCGCGGCGGCACAAGCATGTGACTGTAAATGCGTGGTTGTGGGCTCGATTCCTAGTCGAGGAAATTAAATATTTAAACTTATCAATTTCTTTGTTTTGTTAGAGGGGTAAAATGATATGATTCAGAATCCGTTCCGCAGTGGAAACTGACAGCACTTAACACCAGATTCCAAGGGTACTTGCGTGAGGTCACATATAACTTTTATGTTATAATAAAACTTAGTGATGATAAAAAAATAAGCTATCATAAATGTTGCTGTCAAGACAGAAAGGCGTCTGATTGTAAGCGCGCGATTATAAGTTTGATTTTCACTCAGGGCAATGAATTGAGTATATTCATTTCCGCGCACTGGAAGCAAGACAAAGCGCAGCGTTGAGTAGCGGCACTCGAATATATCTTTATTACATTCCGAATTCAAAACCATTCTAACTACGGTTTAACTGCGTTTCATTCTAGAAAAAATCTATTAATAACTTCTTACTTTAATCACTTAAAAAAAGAGCACTAACATTTTAATACAAAAATGAAATATTTCATAAAACTGTCGACAATATCAAATATAATATATGCAACATGTTTGCCAAAGTTATTAAACCGTCATGTTTAGAAATTCTTCTTTCCGGTTTTAAACTTATATTACTTTTCTGACCTTTCACTTTGAGTATACGTTCTTTTAACGGTACAGTATTGCAGTGAGGTTTGACATTTCGTGTCTAAGACACTGACTGCATGCAACAAATGTCAGGAGAAATATCTTCATTTTACAAAGTTCAGCGATAGTTTATTACAGTAGCTGTGTACTTCAGACGGCTCAGTTGGGCAGGTGACGTGTATAACTGTTACTGCGATGGTGATTGGTTCCCACTCGTGGGAATATATTTTTTTATAAATCATACCTAATCTCAAAAATGTGACACAGATTATATAAATAGAATTAACAAAGATTTTTCTGTCCTGCCAGTCTTCCTCTGAGGCGAGCTGTAGCCCAGAGTCTATTCCTATTAAGGAATGGGAGTGACTTAACACGAGGTCTCAAGGCCCCTCTATGCGTATACAGAGTGAAGATAAAATAACCTGATGCCCTACGTACTCCGCTAAATGTGAAAAATATATAATACACTTAAAAAACCTAAATTATAGTTCAATATAACGATATTCGCTAGCGAGCGCTTTAAACCCACTTTAGTGTAAAACGCAAACGTTAGCGAGGGTATCAAAATACAGAAACTATACGGTAGCGGCACTAACTTATTTGTTATTTAGCTGTGGTTTCCATCCTATAAATTTGCTTCTATTGTTGCCAATATTCTCTATTGTTTATACCGAATAGTTAGTGAATTCCGAAGTTACTGTTAAGTTTAAGGTATTTAATCTCCAAGTTGGTAAGTCTCGAGCTTTACTGTTTGAATCTCAGTAAAAATATGCATCTAAAAATTAAATATATTGTAAAAATTGTTTTATTGGAAACATTTTACACCCACACAAAACTGTAGTTGAAACTGTATTCTAAAATATTTTTATTATTTATATAAAAATGGGCATTATATCTAAAATGTCAATGTAAATTGACAATACAAGTGAAAATAATATACGTTTCGACAGTACGTGTAGTAATCTATATTTCGTGTCGATAATAATGGGATTGTTGCCAGTCACGCAAAATCACATTTGGGCTCAAAAATCCGGTGAATACAAAGCCTGGCATGTCCTGGCACAGGAAAAAATAGATTATTGTAGTAATACAAAAAACATAAAATATACATTCAGTAAATATTTTTTTGTAATTTTTGTAATTCTAGATTTTGTCTTGTTCTGTGAAGTTATATGATATAGCAGTAGGTAGGTAGGCAAATAGTTGAAGCCAACAGTGCCGCAAAAGCACAAACGTGCGACCGTAAACACGAAAAATAGTGGGTTCGATTCTCATATTATAATATTATTATAAATAAAATATTTAATATTTTTATTGTCTCGCTATGGTAACGATGCAAGGTGCGGCGTTGATTTCTGCGTACCCTGCTTATCTCTACACTCTTTAACCGGCATACATGCCAAATTTCAACTTTCTAATTCTAGCAGTTTCATTTGCCAATTGTCTATCAATCAAACACAAACAGAAAAATTATATACGCACATATAAAATTTATATATTGATCAATGAAGTAATTAAAAATAACCAAGTAACCAATACCAGCTAAAAATCAATAAAAAACATTTTATACATCGTTAACGATTTGCCGATGAGCCCAAAAATTACCAAAAACACTTTGTTAAAATTAACCGGGAAAACGAAAACATTTTAAATATAATACAATTTCACGAGAATTTCTACGACGGTGATTATCTAAGGATACCCAATCAGCAAAGTAAAGAAATGCGAATACGATACCCACAATACAATATTATTACAAGTTGAAATTTAACACTGCACTTTGAATATCTGAATACAAACACGATATTCCTTTTTGCGGTCCCCCGACAGTGGAAACTTAATAAAAACGTCGCCAACTGACGAGACATCCGCAATATCTGTTGAAGTGCAGGACGTAAATCACATTTAAATAGAATGCATTGGATACGACAAACTTGGTGTAGGAAATTCGACACATTCATAAACTTCACATTATCATACTTTGGTACTTCTTTTGGCATGTTACAGTCACGTTGATTTGTATATACGAGATACATATGTAGAATAAATGTTATAGACCATTTACTTATTTTATATTTAATTATTGACTAAAGAAGACAGAAAATTTTGAAAAAATGATTTTATTATTAACTAGCGACTCGCTCGCGGTGTCGCCCGCTTGAACAACATAATTATCAATTTACTAATCAGCATTACTTTCGTTTTCGAATATAAATATTATTTAAAAAATAACATCTATACCTATAGTAAAAAGTAAAATCTCAGCCAATTCAATAATAAAACATTTATAGCAATTTTTCGAACAACAAAATCTAAAATTGTATAACTTTTTTTGTAAGCTATTTGAAATGACATTCAATGTTAAGAGAACTTTGCTAAAATAAAATATTGAAACTACAATAAAATCACTAAAGCCATTCCTGAGATTAGTGGAAGCAAACAGACAAAAATAAACAAACGTTTATGCTTATAAAATCTCACCAATATCTTTTTTTTATGTACAGATACTAATCCGTTACGATTTTATTATATTTATGAATAATGATATTTTAAATTTATTTTTAATACAAATACATATAAATCCCTAGTGAGAAATAGAAAGCAGCTCTGTGTTCCAATAATATTAGAACATTCGTTTGCATTACATGCGTTTAGGTTTAAAATAAAAATCTTGGTAGTAGAATGACAGTACAAAAAATTGGCGTTTGGTTGATTACAACCCTCCTTTCTGGATGTCGGCCAAAAGCCTTCAAATGTCCGTGATCAGCTTAGTGCCCTGGTTTTATTTACGATGGGATTTAGGAGTCATCTTCATTTCTTTTAATCCGACTTCGCTGTACGGAATCCTGAGAAAGATCGATTAATTAACGTCTTTTTTTATTTCTTGCGGTTCACTTTTTCTATTGTTCTCCGTGTCCGTGTCCCTTTCTCAGTCGTCGTGGAGCGTTATTGCCTTTTGTTTAAGTACTTAATCTATGAAATTAATTACTGTCATATAATTATTACTTATATTCGAAATGTGGGTGGCCCTTTATAATGAAAAGCATAGCGATGTTTTAATGTATATGTTACCGGCGATCCGTTTAATTTTGGAATTCGTTATAATTACTCAGAATTGTGTAGAATATCTGAGAAATATTATTGTCATTACATAATTTATCCGGGTAATGAATAAAATCATCATCATCATTTAAAATTCAACTATACTACTATATATACCTAAGAACATTTTTCATTAAAATCACTGATAAATAATAACTACTACGCGTTATAAATTGCCTAGGCATAAAGTCTGAAAGAGACTTAAAAAACAATTAAAAACCTTTTACAGGACTAAAATTACAGTTCAAAATGATTTTCTTGTCTGACAAAACATAATTAAGCCTTCTTTAAACTAATTCTGAAGCTTCAACTTTGATTGCAGTATAATTTTCTAATTACGGAGGCGACTGCCACATTATTTGTATATAAATTGCTTTGTCACTAGAGGTGGTGATAATGGTATCATAAAAATTCAAACTTGGCCCATTTCAAAGTTAAACTATAGTTATTTTCACGCGATCCTCCATGATATATGTATGTTCCAATGGTCGTGGTAAGCCATCGCTGTTATGTAAAGTTTTTATTTTCTGTTTTTCTAAATTGAAAATTTACGTATGGGAGTAATTTTATGGGAATACTAAAAAAACGTCACACTTTTCCAGATCATTTTGAAATTGTCACTTCTTCTACTGTCACTTTAATGACAGAAAATCTTTTAATAATAAGTCGTATAATAAATTAAGTAATTAAAATTCATTATACTTATTAAATCTCTATTTATTTAATAAAGTAAGACATTGTTTTCTTATTGTCTTCATACTTAAGTATTAGTGAAAGTATATTAATTTAAATAAAATTAACCAATATTTAATAATATGACTGTCAATTTAGTAGACATTAATTATATTTTAATATAAAAAAAAACAAATCATAGGTACATTTGCATTAATACAATCCACACGCACTTTTTAAGCTTCACGCTGTATCCCACATCAATTGTACCACTATCCCGTACGTGAAGGGAACCTACTAATTAACTAATTTAACTACAGGCTTGCTTATACTATATATATATATATATATATATATATATATATATATATAGTAAGATATAACGTTTATGAAGATGAGAAGTTAAGCTATAACTGAATATAGAGACTATAATGTAAATCGTGTTTGTTCACTTTCAAAGCCTTTAATACGATAACATATGTTGATATATTGTGCTTACAATGTGTGCTTACATTTTATATTATACATCAGAAATGACTACATTGGGTAACATAATATTTACAAAATAATCTTGAAGGTCATAATTTTATATGACAACGTGACTTCTTACTTATTAAATGTAACAAGAGGCTTTAACTTTTGGAAAATCGCAGTGAACGAATGTTATTGAGTTGAAGAGCTTTTTTGACGGCAGTCTTTAATATATTCTCTAAATATTGGCTGTAGGTAAAATATAAAAGTGAAAAGATTGGTCTTGCAAAGTTTTGCAATACATAAAATATATTAATGGAGTGTACAGTACGATTAACAAGTCGTGGCCGTCCCGAAGATATGATTGCGCGCACATTTGATATAACGATTATGTTATAAATTTAAAGTTATTTAGATAAACATACCTATTACAAAAAATAACTATAATAATAATATAAATATTTCAACATACTTTGTACGCTACCTTCGTACTGTAGAGGCTGATGTCGTTTTCTTGCTATGAATGCAATGATCACGATGAACAGTAAAGTGCCCACTGCCCCCGCAATGATGCCCAGCGCCCAGCTGGTGTCAATGTTGCCGGTGCTTTTTGCTTCTGCGGAAAATATATTTTAATGAAAAGGAATTCATAAAGATATATAAAAAGAAGAAGGAAGAAGAAGTTGGAGCAAAATTTCATTTGTTGGCCTCACACTATATCCAGCACATAGAAGGGTAGGTATCCCAGTGTTAAGACACTACATTTCCCAATTTCCTACGATTTTTTAAGACATTGAGTGATGAGTGGCGGAATTCAACGCCGTACTCTGTTCTGTTTCTAGAGCGCGGAAACAAAACATGATTTAAGTTCCGACTGGGCATCGAACTCACAATCATCACGATCATAGTCAGATGCTATGTCACGTCACCAAAACAGGATAATAAACGGTAAAAGCTATATCAAATGTAAAAAATATAAGGTGACCGAAATTCTCATACATAATAAATCGTAATAATTTCGTTTCGTAATAACTGTAATTAAAGCTACACGCTAGGGCAACGCTAACATTATTATAGAATTTATGTTTGAATTTGTAATGTTATAGAGACTTACTTAATAAGAACTATACTATAGGCATATTTAACGTAATTTACAGATATTTTCTAGCTAAAGGTAATAAAAAATCTTTAAATTATGAAATAAATTCTTAGAAAACGTATAAAATGTGTTACTACATACTTAGTAGCAAAAAATACTTTTAAAGAAAATGTAAGAATGAACGAAGCAGGATTTGACCCCGCACCTCTTGAAAAAAACCGTGGAAGCGCTCTAACCACTAAGGCATACGTTTTCATCAACCTACATCGATATGTAGGTATTACCTGTACCTGTATGTAAAGCCAATCTCGACAGTGTATGCACTCTAAGCGTGGTCACTTCAGATCTCCCTCTAGCGTTATTAGCATAGAATACCAGCGTCAATTCCTTCCCAGAGCCGAGTCCTTGTAATTTCCAAACTGGTGTAATCTTTGATACGTTTGCTATTAACGTGTCCAGCTCCCATGCCTCCACAAAATACGTTGTTTGGAGACCGCCGTCGTAACCTATAGAAGAAACATATAGAAATACATAGCTTACATGAGATAAATTATATATTATTTACTTTATTTCATTATATATTATTTGTATTAGCTTTACATTGTATCACTTATAGTAAGGAATAGATAGAGATAGTTAGAGAGACAAGGTAAATTCAAATTGAACATATTTTTTATTCAAATATATTATATAAATAAGCACTTTTGAATCGTCGAACATATAAACAAAAAAGCTGCCACTGGTTCGGAAAGTAGGTAGAGAGAACTTAGTGATAAGACTCTCCATTCCTCAGTTTTTGCCAAATATTTGAGAATTTGTGTGCGGGACTCAACTGAAACTTCCTCGAGTTGGAATCAAATCCATGATACTTACGTAACCTCTATTCAATATGACTGTTTCACCATAACTATATTATCTTAAGGTTTTTTTACATGTGTGTACAATATACATGTATACAAGAGCTGATAAAAAAATATATATTCGATTTTTCATTGATGAAGAATGCAACACACATAAAATAAGAACAAACACATTTGCCTAATGAGAAAATTTTATAGGTAAACACACAGTTCATTAGGGTTTCTATTGGTAAAATAAAAATATAATTTTAGCCGTTAAAATCTGTTATCATTTTACAGATAACAAACATCTCATTAAGGCCGTCGTCGTATAGCAGCATATTGTAATGGTTAACGCGATGGTTGTGAGTTCAATTACCATATGAGGTAGTTTTCATTACATCGTCCAGATAATGAGTTAAAAGCATGGCGTGGAGTTCCGCCACTTAACATGAAATGTTTTCAATATTTGGCAGAAAGTAGAAAATGTTACATATTCAAGACTATACATATATACCATTAAGAGATTTATATGAAATAACAGTACTAACTTACCAGCCAAACATCTTAACTCTGCTGCATCGTCAGTCAAATTGAGACTTGAGCAGTTCGTAGGAGGGTCGGGCTTCACAGCAGGTAGAAGGGTGTACCTGCAAGGCTCGATTTGCTGCCCAGCCAAGTTCGTCGCTCTACACGCTAACGATCCGTAATCAGTGTCGACTGTCGGTGTGTAGGTTAGTATTGAACGTCCGGTTTTGTCTATTGTGTATTTACTCTGTGTAAAACATAGAGATTTTGTAAATATTATGCTTATATATATGTCGGATCGCGATATACGTAGAGGCGAGCCAAGTGGTTTCGACGTCTAGTAGTTTTGTTCCTAAATTGCCGAGATAACACAATTTCACACTAACGGTATGATTCGGGCGTGTTCTGTCAAAGCCGACGGCCGACCAAGCCAAAAAGTGCCCTCTGCTGGCGACGCACCTCACTTATAAAGCGTGCCGCCTCTCCTTCATATCTCGCCTGATTCGCTGAGTGGCGCGATTACGTTACATCCGGTAGAACGACTCAAATAAAATTATTATTTTTAATTAAATTCACTTTAAATGTTATTTTTAATTTTATTCGTTAAAAGATCTAAATTAATTAATTTTGAACTTATTCTCAGTATTTCTAAATTAATTATTATCAACGCCGATAGGCACGATGACGTCACATCCGATATAAAAACCATACTCAAATATGGAACTTCTATTTCAAATTTAATTTACATTAAAAGTTACCTCCAATTCCATTCGTTAAAAAATCGGAATTAATTAATCAAGAATTTATTCTCAATATTTCTTAACCAATTATCATCGACGCCGACATATATATATTATTTTGTTATTATTTAGATATTGTAAATATAGGGGCAGCACTCGACTTTCTACAATATCTGACTTAACCTATTTTTCACATTATAGTTCATTTTACGATTCTTCCATTGAAATCTTAATATTAATTTGGTTTATGTTGCAGTAGTATTCATTTTGTATTTAAAAATATATATATTTAAATATGAAAAAAATATAAATAATATCAGTTTTACAAATCAATAATAATATTTGTTTTTTAGTTTCACGCAAGAATTAAGAAATTCTCCAATTTACGCCAGAATTCCAGACATTGTAAATTGAACGGCATAGCACAACGCCGTTTTTCGCCTTTCTCTAGCAGGGAAACGTAAATAATTTATTTCTTCCAGTGATATTGAACCTAGAACCATTGAGATTATACTGAGACGCATTCTAACTGTGCGATTATGGACGATTAAATAAATTGTGTTGTGCTGAATTTGGTCTTCTTTAAAACAAAAAACAATATTTTTCATTTTTATACTTATATATCATAATTACTTATTTCAATTCAAAACAAATATCAATTTTACTAATATTAAGAAATTTATTCTGTACATTCCATATAATGAAATAAAAATATCATTAATACTAAAATAGCACGAATAGATGAAATATTGATTTTATAACAATAATAATGTTTACTGTGAATAGTATGCAATGAAAAAACAACAGTTTTTTTCTATATTATTAGATAAAACAAAGATATCGAAAATATTAAATATATCTAAAAGGCACAATTGGGTTCGATTCTCCGTCAGAGTAATGACACAGTGTGGCGTTGTATTTTGCCATAGAAATTAAAATGTAAAGAAAACTGGAGTTGAAATATCTATCTATTTATTTATTTTATCTATTGACCTTATATGAATACTTATACTATAACGAATATAACAATCTGCTCAGTCATAACACGATTAAAGTATAATAAATTTTATTGCTTGATCTCTGAAGCGTAGACCTAACGATCGTTAGTTATCATGACTAACGAAAACGGTATATTATCAAAAGTGCTCAAATTTAAACTATGTACTAAATTTAACTTTATCATGTTTACTGGATTCAGTAAGCTTAGAAAATTCTGTTAAGTAAATAATTCGTTTTCTTAATAAGTATTAATTTAGATAAAAATATAATTATTTTGTATACTTTTACATTTACTTCATTTCAACGCCACACTGCGTAACTAGACCACTTGTATGGTAATACAAGTAGTACCTTTTTCTCTTCTACTTTTTGAAAGTAGAACTTCTAACGATAAATCTATCATAATTTATTATCTATATAAGGGTTGACAGAGAGAACCTAATTGTTATCATCATCACTGTGCCGCGAGGCCAGGACATCCTCAAGTATATTATTTACTATATACATTCGCTATATTGTCACCTACTGTCAAGACACTCCGTTTTCCGTCATAGTAATTTAGGCCCACAGTATCTGATTGTGAACGTGACAGTTGTGGGTTCGTATCTAAGTCCAGGGATAAATTATTTTTCTTTTCTTGCGCTGGTAACAAGATAAAGCTTGGCGTTGAAATCCACCACTTAACATGCAATGCAGGAAAGCAGGAAACGTAGGGTCTTGACAATAGGAGCCGTCTGCCTGCCCTACCATAGAGGTGAAACCGTAAAACTGAACGTATAAACATATGTTTCATACACATAAAACTCACCATTTCCAACTCGACAGTCCCCAAAGAGTTATTAAGTGTCCATTGAAAGTTCTCAGGTGGTGGAAACGCGTCGACCTCGCACGCGACGCGCGCCGCCTCGTTTATAGCCGCGCCTACTATGGCCGCCACTCGGTTCTTGCAGACAGGCTTGACTATGGAAAAGGGGAAATTTAAATAACTTATAGTTTAATGATATTTATCCGTAGTGGTGCAGTGGCACAAGGGTGTCGCGCGTAGACGCGACGGTTGTGGGTTCGATTCCCACACGAGGAAGTGAAATATTTCTTTACATTTATATTTCCAGTTTTCTTCGCTCTGGTGTCGAGGCAAAGCGCGGCGTTGAGTTCTGCCACTCAACACGCAATGCCTCTAGAATTCGGCAGGAAGTGGGGAACGGAGTGTCTTAACACCGAGGTTCCCTCTGCCTTTTCGTTCTACTCTCTATATATTTATATTACATATGAAATAAATATCTACCGAATTCATTATTATATTTAACATTAAACTTTATACCGTTACCGTACCGCTAACGTTCAAAAAAATCACCCTAAAAGATCGCAGTAGAAACTCTCAATTTATTGTACGACACGCTCTTCAAAACTTTTACGATTCGAAATAAAAATAAACAGCTAACGTTACAATTTACTCGCGTGTATGCCGATGAAGTTAAATTACCAAAAGAAAAAAGGTCTTTTCGAGTTCTTTTCCCCTTTTTTTTTCACCTCCGCTTTGTTTTAGCAAAGTTTTCGTATCGCGCTCAATGAGCCGTCGAATGGTTGAAAAAGTCCCGACGATAAATACTTATCGACTTTCAGGAATTAGAAAATGGTCTAATGGGGAAAGGGTAAGCTTTTTGAATTGGGGGTATCTTTAAATGGTAAAAATGTAATTCGAATGAAATTTTTATGGTTTTACCTATAGAATAATGTAAGCAATCAATAATTATAAGAATAATAATAAATATATATTTTTATTATTATTCTTATAATAATAATAATAAAATATTACTGTTGTTAATTTTTAACCGACTTCAAAACAGAAGAAGCTTATCAATTTTTTTATCAATTTAAACTAGTGACTAATGTATCCAATATTGCTACACTTACCTTTATAAGTCACTTTATTCTGTTCATGCCATTATTATATAGCCATACGTGATTATTATATAACCAAGGTAATTTAGAACGGTTCTATATAATAAATATACTAAATTTACAAGCGATTTCATATTAAATTTCATAATTTAGCATTTAATTAAAATGCAACCATGTTATTATGAGTAATTTATCTATGAAATATTTGTATAATAAAATTATATACGCACGGTAATATTTTGAAATTAGTTTTACAGCAACAGTGCATTATTTACTGAATACCAGATACGTTTTTCTCTAATTTTTCTTTGTATTGATCACATTGAGAGCCAGCTTTTTTAACGAGATTTTGACATTTATATATCTTTTTTAATTTTTTACTTTTACCCTCCGGACAGAATGAAACACACGCTATGCCCTTCATACATTCCCCCGAGAGCATTCATGGTTTTAACGTGATCTTTGAATTTATGATTTTTTATCTGTGTAGACTTTTTTATATATAGGAGAATACTGAGATATTTATATCTATACATAATGTACATAATATACATAATATACAAAATATTCAAATTGGTCCGTGTCGCAATAATAATAGAACATTAAATCACTTAGTACTAGTATCGATGACACCGTGCTTTCGAAGACCACAATAAGTATGCTCTGCTTCTCTTACCACACTTTCTTGTATATAAGAAGATTTTTTAACATACATATACGGCAGAGGATAAAGAAGTACTGTCGTAATTTCTACAAAAACCTACATTGTCGTCTTTTAGAGAGTTTTGTTTTTTACCATTACACTTAGCGAAACGATGTTAGCAGGCGAACCTAATATAAATATTTTAAAAAAAAGCAAGTGTGACTGTAAATAAGACTGGTTGTCAATAAGATCCCCATTCGAGGAAATGAAATATTTATTTAAATTCTAATTTTATTTCTTCGCTCTGGTGTTGAGGCAAAAACGCGGAGTTAATTACTGCAGTGCCTGCCGAATTCGGCGGGAAGTGGGGAATGGAGTGTAATTACACCAGGTTCTCTGCGCCTGCAGCGTGAAGCTGATATAAATGTAACAGTATAAATGCGTAACATTTTCAGAGGAAATAGGTACTAAATTTCTCAACGTTATTTTGTTTTAACAAAATATTGTTTAAATATCTTAATACCTTTCTATATAGAATTAAACTACAACAATACACATACTCTTTCATGGCGATGGCGCCAGTTCTCGTCGCAATAGATAAAAATCATAAATTCATGAATACAAAAGAATTTAAATAGTTCTACTAGAAATGTCAAATGTGGATCAACAATTATAGATAAGACTTGTGATCAATCACAGTAGAGATAAGGCTTTTTGAAGGCTTTATTTTTGTTGATACTTGTTTTACTTGATTTATTCTTCAATATTGTAACAGGTAGCTCGAGCATTTATTATTATATTTATTGTTATCATATATAGAATTTAGTTTGAAGACACTCCGTTTCCAGATTCGCTCCCCAAATTCTTACAGAACTCTTCAAGTATAGATTGGGCTGTATAAATTTATATTGATAAATGTTTAACAAATAATTTAAAAAAAGTTGCGTTTTTATAATTTGATAAAAAGGTGTCTGAGCAGAAATCATATCCACACATATCACTGTCTCTCTGCAATTTGTTTATCTTAATTACAACATATACAAACAATCTTAAGTATTGCAATAGCACGCTCAACGAGAGCCATACATCATAACTCCATACAATACCGATACACTATATGTATTGACTGTTATCCCAGAATAACATGAAGCATCACAGTTGTGAAATCTCGATCGAGCTTATGTAAATATATCGCGAAGTTAACAACCGAGTTTCATTGGAGATTTGCATGTGACTGCATATTACATTGCTTTACGGTCGTAGAACTATCATCACAGTGTATGGAATAGAATGGAATTATACATTGTATTATTGGAGGTTAAAATAGCTTTCAGTCTATATATATATATATTGCAGGAATGATTGGGAAAATCTAGAATTAGGACACTCTGTATTTTCAGTTCCTCAGGTTTACTTTAGATAGATAAATTGACCAGATTAGAAAAACGATATAAGGCCAGTAGTGGCGCAGAGGCACAAGCGTGCCATTGCAAACGCGATTGTGATATCACGCGATTCCTCAAAAGAAAATCGAACTCCATAACCTATCACACTTACAGTCACAAGACTGTTCCCTGCCGTATGCTATTATTTATTTGTCAATAGTGTCTCGATGGTGTTATAACATACATGTCATAAATCCATTTGTTTAGGACATGGCCGAAGTTAACGTTTATGTTTGACGAATTCATAGAAAGTAATCTTATACAAACATCTAATATAGAATGATATATTATGTTTAATATGAGATATTCTGTAAGGTCAAACATTTTATGTATAGTAATTAATAATATAATACAAAAAAAATTACTAAGCATTTTTCAACAATTATGGACATTTCTTATAACAATTAAAAGGTTAATTGTACATTCTCAAATAAGTTTTAAGGAAGACTCTTAAACGGTAACCAGATTGAACTAGCCTATCCTACCATAAAGTAGTAAATTTTCCTCGTAGTGGAATACGAACTGACAACCATTGATTTCAAATGGCAAATGCACCTCAACGACTAAATTTATATTATTTAAGTAAAAGCATTTCTTTATAGTTTTAAAATGTCGGTTTTATTAAATTATCAAGAAATTAATTAATTCCTTAAGTGTGAGTCCAACCGGCAGCCATCGCGTTTACGTTCAAATACCGTCAAACTACGGCACAAGCCTAGAACGATGAACTTCTAATAATAACAAGAAATAAGAAATAAATTTGAAAAATATGATTGAAATTCTCAATTTTCCAGCGACATAAAACAAAAGGAACAGTTATGACTTTTTTTTTGGGTGCAGACATAAAAGTTGTAAGATTGGACCTGCTCAAGCCATTAAATTCTATAGTAGCGTCACGTAGCGCGAAATTACGACAAAGTGCGGTGTCCACACTAATCTTTCTCTAGCGCAATATTGCAGAGTTCGTCACTACTGGCGAGTTTCAAATGTGAATGGCTGGCTAAAAGAAATATAAGTACAATAATATTTCATTCGCTGTTCCGTTTGTTTCAGAGTTCTCTGAACTAGTGTTTCATAAAAATAAAATTTCTGTATAAATGTGGAGTTTTTTTCAATTTGTGTTGGTGGCAACTTCAGTGATAAATTATAATAGTTTACATTGTATTTATTAGTTTCTTTCGTCGTTCAGTGACAATTGCCAGGATATTTTGATATTTGTATGATAATTATAATGTGACGTCAGTCGTGGTGCGAGGACACAAGCATGCGACTAACACGATAGGTTGTGGATTCGATAACGACTCGAGAAAATAAAGTAACGTAATGCCTCAAACATTCAGAGAAGAGAGGAATAAAGAATGTCTTAATATTACGTTCCCTCTGTCTCACTTCTATGTGTTAAATATAGCGCCAAGTTATAAAAAATAAAATAAAATCGTAATACTTAGGCACAATTGTGTTCATTGATGAAACTCAACGCTACACTTTGTTTGACAGAAACGAGGAAATGAAAATATTTTATTTAAAATCTTTCCGCCAGGTGGTGATCGAGCCTATGACCATCGCGTTCACATTCAAAGGCTATGCCACTACCACGATAGCCTCAAGAATAATATGAAACAAATGCCTAAATTAATATTGATCTATTTTTGTACGTACTAGTAGCATCAAAAACAGAATTGCGATATAAAAAAAATTTGCTTCACGCTGTATACCGCACACAGCAGGGTAGGCAGAGGAAACCTAATGTAAAGACACTTCGTTCCCCACATAGTGAGGAACTGAGTGATATGTCGTTCTGTCGTTGTCGATGTGTCGTTCTTGACTTCACCAGCAAAAGCCTTGGTTAGGTTGGGTGTTGGTTTTCTTAGTTGTAAAAATATTCCTGACGCCAGATCGCCTATTTGTGACTTTCTTCTGATTCTGATTTTTTCAAAAATATATCCTTACTATATTCTCAAAAAAAACATAAAGAAACAACTTAACATCTATAAGTTAACAAACCCTTTAGGACAACGAGAAAAAACAAAAAAAAATACTCACAAATAACGTGTAAAGTAACCGGTGCAGATCTTCCATCCCCTTCCACGTTAGACGCTATACAGACGTACTTCCCCGCTTGCTCTCTCGAAACACCCTGTAGGGCTAAGTGCGCGGAGCCAGCAATGACACCAGCGCGTTGATTATGCTTCATTATTTGACCCTTAAAAGGAAGATTATTTTTAATAAGGGTTGCCACGTAAAAGGGTAAACGAGGATAAATATGAATTGTGTGAATTAAATGAATTTAAAGTTGAGTCGCTTTACGTTCTTTTATTTTTAGTCGTTGTTTAAATTGAATGCGTTATAAAGGTTCTAAGAGCTAATGTGTTGTATATTATCTCGAAAAGGATTGTTTTTTGGAATTAACTTCTGAAACGATGACAAAAAATTGTAAAGAGTGAATATAAAATACTTTTCCCTAAATATGACGTTCGTCAATTTTTCTTCTATATAGAACACAAAATATTTGCTTGAGAAATAAATATTTTCAAATCTATTAGTTATACCTATACATAGCTAGACATATATTATATTATTACTTGAAGCACAGATAAGGAAAGTTTCAAAGTATATCCATGTAATCATAAACGAATTAAAACTTACTTATTAAAACGAGAATTCCTTTAACTTTAACTAAGTACGTAACTGTATATACATTAAACCGTTTACTCACATTATGCTCCCAAACAACTTTGTAAGCGCTAGGATTTGCGCTCACGATACATTCGAAGTACATGTCGTCGCCTTCTTCTATGTCGTTCGGGTTCATTTTGGAGCCCAGCCTCAGTTCCACTTTGGGTACATCTGTTAAAAGATTAAAAATATATTATAAACAACCGACGCGCCCGTGGGTTTGCCCGAATAAATTTTACAATCTTATTACATGTATTAATTAAGTAGAATACATATGATATAAAGGACGGAGAACTTACACATTATAATTTTCATTTACTAGATAAGAAGATGGAGATTTTATTGGTTACTGTTATTTATCTTACATCATTGAAACATGTTTTTTTAAGCTTCACGCTGTATCACGCACACAGCAGGGTGCCTACCCTGCTGTGTGCGTGCCTGCCTAGGCAGGGTAGGCTAGTGTTAATACACTCCTTTCCCCGCTTTCTGCCGAATTCTGGAGGCATTACGCGTTGAGTGGCAAAACTCAACGCCGCCCTTTCCCTCGACACCAGAGCAAAGAAATAGAAATATAAACATAAGTAAGTATTTCACTTCTTCAAGTATGGATCGAACCCACAACCGTCGCGTTACAGTCACACACTCGTGCCGCTACGCCACGATGGTCTCAACTGGACTCGGCCTTGAAATATGTTGTATTTGATTATTATATATAATCACACTTGACTTGGCGGGCAACTGCCCGTAACTTTATGCTTTTTTAGAAGCTTTGAATTTTTCATATAATTTCATTATTGTAATCAAAATATAGACCTAAATTTGTTTTACACATATCTAATGTTTTACCCCTCTAACTCCAGCCCTCGTAACTAATTACATTATTTTAATAAAGATTGCGTACACAATATTTTTAAAAGAAAATATATTGAATCTTATCTTATGAAGATAAGATGATGAAAAGTAGATTTTACTTTATTTAATTAAGAAAGAATGTCTTCAACAGGTGCAGTTCAATCAAAGATCTGTGATATAAAAGATTGTATGATATCTTTATAGAAGTCGAAGAAAACGAGCAACTTGAAATTAAAAAGTATATTTTATTTTAAAACTATACAGTAATTTTATAAAATTGAAAGTATTACTTTTCTTTTTATGAAAAAGTTTATTCTTTGTTAGAATTTCTCTGTAGATAGAAAGTGGACGATGGAAATATAACGACTTTAACCCTCTGCGACTCACGTTGTAGTCCCATAGATTCCGCGAAATATAAAATTCATAAATATAAATTTCGCCGTTTTAAATAATTACTGTAATAAGCTTACGCTTCGGATAGTGTGTAATTTTTACCCTAAGTGATTCGGCTACATTTAGATAGACATACAGACTACATTCACATTAAAGGAGGCAATCAAATAAAGCACTAAACCAAAATGGCTTATTCTTCCAAAAATACATCTTACATACAATGTGACAACTACTGTTAACCTTAACATCCACTGAAAGCCTTTTACATTTTACGAGACAGGAAACATGCATAAATATGAAACATGAATTTATCGTTTTATTTTAAAATAAATAAGTTATACTCAAGTTGTACTATTGCTTTTTTAGAGTTGTAATTTGGATATTATATATTTCATATCCTTGAATGGGAATCAAACTCATAACCTGTTTCGTTTACTGTTACGCACTTGTGCTCCTGTGAATGTTTTTATTATGAATATAATTTAAAGTCATGTAATAGTCTATTATAAGTAAATTAAAATATTGTACAATAATCCTATGTTGTCAAAAAGTGAGTCAATTTGTCCTTCGTAGGAAACAAGTGGTCTTCAAAGAAATAGGTGGAGAGTTGGATATTTGAGATGGAAGTACCTACAAAACTTTATGTATCATAATATTTATAATATTTCGAATGAAATATCTTTTACATGAGAATGATCATTTTGTTATCATTGTATGATATATTATTATTTAAAGCGTCCAGATACAATTTCGTACATGTTAAACTTAGAAATTTTTCCTTCCATCGAATTTCTGAGGCATTATGCTTATGGTGGAACTCCACGTCACGCTTTGTCTTGTTACCTAAGTGAAATAATGATTATATTAAATACTTAAGTTCTTCAAAAGGTAATCGAACCCACAACCGTTGCATTTACAGTCCCACGCTTGTGCCTCTGTGCCATGACGGCCTCCATAATAAATAAGTATATTTATCAACAAATATAGTACTTACAATGCAAATCAAGCTTCATTGATGTTTCCAGCATAGAATGTTCTAGTTTCTGGTGAGTCGCCTTACAAGTGATGACTCGGCCGTTATGCTCCATGCTGGGCGTCCACCGCAGTACGGAGACCGTTTCGTTACGGTCTTCTGAGTTCTGAAACAAAGTAACGCATTTGTGATTCAGGAATACGCTGAGAGTTTTATCAAAATGGTATTTATAAAAGATTTTCGTTGTAAAAATTTCTTATTTAAAATAATATAACAGTAAGAAAATTGTGTATTTAAATCCCAGTCGTGGAATAATTTATACAAGTTGTATTTGAGTTTTAGACTTTATCATGCATGTAGCAGAATAGACAGAAATGGTCAAGTTTTTTCTTTTCATTTCGTAAATTCGAGACTTGGCGTGTTAAGTGGCGGTACTCAACGCAGCGCTTTGTCTGTTATAAAATTACCTTATTCCGATCGAGAACCAAGGCTCCCACTATGCCACAACGACTTCATAAATGGTTTTCCATATAATATTATATATTTTGTTTATAACTTAATCTTTACAGTTAGATATACCTCATTTCCATATGATAACAGAAACCTGCTTACAAAGTTTAACTTAAAGTAGTTTCCAAGCGTAAACGTTTTGTTTATCATATTCATATAGCGTATGAGGAAAGGTGCAAGAGAATACTTTATAAGAGTTCGTTTTAATTGTTTTATGCTTGAGTTAGCGTCGATCTGAATATGAAAATTACTGTCTAGGTCCATCTAATCTTTAGACGTTGTACGTAATCTAGGTCTATAAACATATTAAGACTTGGGCTTATACAGGGTCACCGTAGGATGTTCCTGCAAAATAATAAATCAAGAACTGGATCCTTTTTGACAGGTTGTTTGTAGCGGTCTATAATAACATATACAAAAATATATGAAATAGAAGATATCAAAATGACAAGTATGGAAAAATCTATTCGAATCAAATAAGAGATAAATGTACGTTAATAATTAAATATAATATATTCAAGATCTATTCTCCCTCACGGGAGTTCGCTAAGAATATAAAAATATAATTTAGAAAAAACGAGATTTTCAGTTCTGAAAGCGGAGAACAGATTATCTTGGCAGTGAATTATCGTCATTTGTATTTTTTTATTCACATTGTATCCTGCACATAGCAGGGTAAGCAGATGAACCCAGGTTTCTACAACCTAGTGATAAGACATATCATTCTTATTAAGATACAGTTTTCCGCTTTCCACTGAACTTTAGTAGCAGAACTCAACGCCGCGCTTTGCCTCGAAACCAGAGCGAAGAAATGAAAATATTTTATATTTCATTCCCACAAGCGGGATTCGAACCCACAATCATCGCATTTCAGTGACACATTTATCAATCAGTAACAGAAGAGTTTCCTGTATAAAAATTACCTTTTGCGGCTCAGACACACTCATCTGCTTATCATTCAGCCACCAAGTGATGATTGCAGCGGGTCTGGCGCCCACTGCCCTGCAGGCCAGTTCTGCTTCTTGACCGACGGAGAGTGGTTGTTCTCGTGCCAGTATTTCCACTAGCAGAGGCCGTACTGTAACAATTTTATAATTTATTTCTTATAGGGTGTATATTTTACTATGTGGAAATATTTATTTTTTATTTTGGGAACAAATTGTTGTCTCATTTTAAGGGCATTGCAAGGGTTTTGAATGCCGAACACCAACATCACATTTAAAGACAGCGATACCAGCGACAGTGGTAGAAACGTGATTCTTGGACAGATGATTATTTTAAAATAATTTCATAAATATATTTAATAAATATTCCCATAGTTCAAGCGGGCAAAGCCGCCTGAATTCGCTAGTGACCCACGACCACTACGAGTACTAGGCTTATAAATCTAACCTAATTACTCATAGTTATATCTAACTAGCTTTACTTGCGAATCCGCCCTCCTGGTCGATTGGAAATAGCTACCTACTCGTTATGTATTATGTCATACGACAAATTATAAATATTTTTTTTTGCTTCTCGATATACCCCGCACTATGCAGGATAGGCAGATGGAACCTGGAACTTAATGGTATGACATTCGTTAAAAAACTTAGGTTCCCCACATTATTAGACTAACTTGGACCACAGGTTCAAGAAGTTAAAAAAAGCTTTTGAAAGCAAAAGTTGAAATGACCATGTGATGTAGCTTTTTGCAATTCTCAAAAAAATCAAGAAAACTGTCCAACAAAAAAATATATTCATATCAAACCAGTAGCTCATTAGGTTAGCACCAAACTCTTCAGCTTATTAATTATAAATACAAGAACAACAGAATATCAATACTATCAGATTATATGTTATATACGTAACGTATTATTCACTGCTTATCACGAGGCACTGCGCAATGAATCCGCGTCAGCTTGCCTTTAGAAATTGTAGCGTTCTAGTAAATAACGGCAACTGTACGAGATGATATTCTCTTGCCAAGAACAGGTTTAATAGGCCTACGGCAAATACGCCGGCATTGCATGTTTTCGCTTCATTTGAAGGCTCAAATGTGTGCCAGTTAGTGGAAAACTTTACTAGTGAAGTTTAAAATTATTTGCTTATCGTTTAAGGCAAGTTCTGTATCACTTATGATGGTCATGTATCATATTAGCAAGATGCCTTACCCGTAATATCAAGACTGATAAATCTCATATTATGGATTAGAAAAATTAAGAATTAAAAATAAAAAAAAATAAAAAATAAAATTACCTAAGTTTCAATAGGTTGGACACTGTCTAACGCCTTAATGTCCACCGGCCACCCCAAAGAGCAAGATATTGTCAACTCACTCTGAGTTAGTACAAAAAGAATGAAAGAACGCGACGACACGCGACGCAACTATGTACTCTTATAATATGAAATATAATTTTGTCGACTGATAAACGAATCCACCAGAGTCTACTGCAAAATTTCCAAGACAACATGGGAGTCCAAAACAGTATAATACTGAATTATATGCGATTTATCCGGTTAGAGAGATTCGTATAAAGCATCGCAGTCATCAGAATAATGCCGCACTTGTCCACAAAAAATAAAAGAATATAAAAATATGTTATCCAGAAATAAAACGATATACAACTGACTGAATGAAGTTTCTTTATATATCTACAGATAATAAATACATAGATATATTATAAAGATGATGCAGCGTGCTTATTCAACATGTATTTTAATTTGCTTCGTGTTGGCCTTTTAGTTTTTTCCGGTCTGAGCGCGATACTAATATTAGTAAAATGTTTCATTAATATCTCGCTATAGTGCACCCGATGAGAGATTTGTATTTTTTGAATCGTAAATATTGCTTGCACACTATTCACACAGATGACCTGCTTGTGGAGGAAATTAAAAATATTATAGCAATAATTTATATATAAATGAAGTATTTCGTTTGTATAGAATCTATTTATCTGTGTCCATATATATATAAAGGATACGTTTATTAATGAATATGTATTTATTGTTGCTGTATGTTTTTATTATGAATAAGTTTATGTGAAAAATTATATCTTATCTTATAATAAGAGTGATTCAATGGAACAGAGTTTAATTGTAAATGCGATTATTGTAGAAGTATTTAATATTTTCCATTCCTCGTTCTGATAACGAGACAAAAGCGTAGCGTTGAGTTTCGCCACTCAGAATTTGTTGGAAACTGGGGAATGGATGTGTCTTAATGGGAACGGAGTATCGTGACACTAGGTGCCGTAATTGACTTATAAAGTGTACCTTCCTTTGACGAGACGTGGTTAAACGTACATTGCACATCGCAATTCATCAACTTCATTTGAAAATCACCAAAAAAATAAATTTACACAGATTATAAAATATTGAAATAATATTCCTAACACGCGCGTACAGTATAGACGCGGCATAATCGAGTCAAATTATAACGACAAAACGTAAAACAATGCCATTACAACGCAGTCACGATTGTCAGACAAAAGACCGTTAATGCCTTCCATTTACATTACTTAATAAGTAAAACTGAAGTTTGTACCGTTATAATGCTCGTTTTCGATAATGATGGGATACGTTACTTGAATTATAAGAAAGTTTGGAACATCAGGGAGCACTAAGGTTTATAGATATTTTTTTAGAAAACGTGCGTAAGATGCCGGCCGCAAAGGGGCACATGCGTACGACTATAACGATATGACGATAAACGCGATAGATTGTTGGTGTGACTAGCACTCGAGGAAATTATATACATATACACCTTCACGCTGTATCCTGCACACAGCGGGGTAGGCTGAGGAAACTTAGTGTTAAGACACTCCGTTCCCCAATTTCCGCCGAAATTTGGAGTCATTTCGTGTTGAGTGGCGGAACTCAACGCCACACTTTGCCTTGAAACCAGAGCGAAGAAAAGGAAATATAAATTTAGATAAGGGTTAGATTGCCTCTGCCTACACTGCTATGTGTGGGGATACATGGTGAACCTAAAAAAATCTATATATGAACGTAGCAGGTGTTAAGCCACCGCCTCTTACAAAAATATCCAGCACATTAGGTATTCATTTCAATTTGATACTTTTACGAAATATTAAAAAATATATATTGACAGATGAACAAACAGACAGAGCATAATTTATGGGGTTATGTTTTCTTTTTTCACGCACAGAAGGTGACATTTTATGTAAAACTACAGTCTATTCCTTAGCCAAAGTAATATTAAAATCTTCAAAATTTTCCATTCAGTCAATCTTTTCACGCTCGCACATAATATTTTACATTCAAACAAAATTACTCGAAACACAAAATGGTAGCAGAGCAAAATGATTTATCTTTGCTAAAGTAGATTTCATATTGCATTCTCCTGCGTGTTTAAAGGCACGGGAAGGTACGGGACAACTCTAAAATGCTCCGACAGTGCTTTGTGCATTCATACGTTCGTTCTTTTGGAACTTGTAAATTGTTTATTTTAGCATGCATTTTCCTCGGACTTTATTTGTCAACTGCCAAGTTATTAAATTTTGAAACAGTTACTATAAGCGTCTTATTACTTTTACTATTTCAATATTCATATTATTTTATCTTTGCTCATAGTAAATAAAATATAAATATAATTAAAAAAAACTAAGAAGAACACGATTTTCTATACTAAGTGCCTAGCCCTATCATCGAAGCAGCACCTAAGCTACGTATAATTAGCAAGTGGCTCGATAATAAACTATATTTCGCTCAAATACGAGTAGATTGTAAACATTTGTTTAAAATACTAGCACTATTATTAGATAGGCTCTACTAATAACTAAGTAACTCATTTCTTGTCTAGAATATAGAGCTAAACCTGCGTGATCAAATATTATACAGATTACAGGTGATGGTTTATATTTCCTTTTGTATGTCGTGCGAACCATTAGTTTTTATTTGTGAGGTCCTTTGTTCTGGTGAAACACCACCGTCCTGATATGGCGAGGAATTATTATCCATTATCGTTATATGAGTCGTGGTTTGATCTTTTTGTCTACATTTCGTATGTACGGTGTAGTGTATGGCTATTTCAAGGTGTTTTGTCTCCACATATACATTATGTTGCTTTTGTAATTTTCAGGTTGAAATTTAGATAAAACATCGTGTAGTTATATAACATTATTCACCAAATCTTGAAAATTATAAAATTTTAAATTATGAAATTTTGGCCTGAAAGTTGTACATGGATACGAGTATAAAGTGAATAGAGAATAAAGAAACTAAAGTTAAAAAATTGGGACCTACGATGCCCCAGACAGACACGTAAAATTTGTAACAGATCGATTAATAACATACATTTAAAACAAATACCCAAGTGAATACAATACAAGTTATCCTGGACATAGCAGGAAAGGCAGAGATAAACCGGGAACTTAATATTAAGACACTTCCATTTCCTGCTTTACGCCGAATTTCAAAGCCGCTTTGCCTCGTTACCAGAGCGAAACAATAAAAATATTCATTTTCTCGAGCGGGAATCGAACCTACAATCTGTCACGTTCACAATCGCACGTTTTTGCCCCTGCGTCAAGACAAGGCTCAAACTACGAACTATATACGTATATAATATATGTACATGTCTAAATATATACACAGGGTTACCACACTCTATGAACACAACACAAACTTGTAGCAGTGTATGGAGCTTACATGTATTCGCTATACCACAATACTGTAAGACATTCACCCTTCACTGAATTACTTCGGACTGGGGGTCAAGTAAGACCAATAATGTCTCTCTGAATAAAAGAGAAGAGTAATAAGACACAATACTTACACATACCCAGGAGAACCGCGGAACTGAACACCGCGCTTTGCCTCGTCACCAGAGAGAGAAAATGAAAATATTACATATGTCATTTCTTCTTGTGGAAAACAAGCCTACAATCTGTCGCATACTTGTGCCCCTGCGTCACGGTGAGCCTCAACAAATTATTTACTTCATTTATCTTTGTATACTGTTAGTTTTCAAATATCGAAAACCGTGTTTTGTCCACTTATAAAAACCACCAGTGGATAGATGATTCGTCTTTCCATTTAGACTTATTTCCGTCTTTCCAAATTATTCTTTATTATATCGGCATTGTTTGGAATTGAACCTACGATTGTCGCTACAGGATAAACTTGTTCCCTTCTGCACCACAATGTGTATGTTGACTACATTTTAATATTAAAACTACCTTCATCACTTATAATATTTTGTCACTAGAAAAGTGAAAGTATGAAAGAATCTCTAAGGAGTTCAAATGGAGTATAAAAGTTTTTAGAAAAGCGTATTTATCTCTTGTCATGTTCGAACTTGTTTCTTCCTCGCAAATATAATACACCAATAACCAGAGGCCAGTTGTGGTAGAGCGGCACAACACAGCAACAGGTTGTGGGTTCGATTTCCACTAGAGGCAATGAAATATATAATATTTTCATTCCCTCGAGTGAGAATCAAGACATACTTTAAAAAATACAGCCTTGACAACCTTATATAATATATAAATAGCAAAGCAAGCAATGGCAAGGCTGAAATATGACAGCCATCATAACAAATTCTTATTCTACTACGTCCGAGAGTAAAGATCATCTTCCCAGCGCCAAATCTCCAAGGCTGTAACCTATTTCATCTATCCGAATATATAGTACGCTTAACGAGTCGTGGCCGCCCTGAAGTAAGCTGAAGATGGCACTGCAGATTGATTTTAGAATGTTTATTACTTTACATTATTTTATTCTGAAAAGAACAATGCACAACAATTTAAAAAGCCAAAACTTCACAGCGGCCACGACTCGTCGATCGTACTGTACACTCATTCTGTTCTTTAGAGAATACGAGTACCACATTACAATGTAAGAGAGGTTAAGTCAAGGGTATTATGGCATTTCACCTTCAACCCGCAATAACCGGCTACGGACCGTGAATTATTGTTTCGAAAATTAGACGAATATTCATTAATCATCTTTCATTACATACATACATTCATACACACGTGGGCTTGTGTCTTCATTTGAATTAAATAATGAATGTATCTTTGCATTGATATAAGAACATTTTCATAAGATGAAAGATATTTTTTTATTTTACGCTGTATTATATGGGGAACTAATTCTGCTTAGTTTTTGAGGCATTGCGTGTTGAGTCGCGTTACAAGAACAAGTTTTCAATTCGTTCCTTCGAGTGGGAATTAAACCCATAACCATCGCAGCATGCATCGAAGTTTGCAGCCAAAAATAATACATATAGCGTATAACAAATCTGAATTGCATTAAATGTTTCAGTTTTCCGCCAAGTATAAAACATTTGAAAAAAGCTAATTTTACAGCCTTTTTGTTAGAAAAGTGTATTTATTTTTTATAATAGTCGATTCGAAAGTTAAAACGAAAAAAAAGCGTTTTCCCGACATATAAGTGATAGCATCACATTAATCCTATTACTTCCGTAAAAGTCTGTTTTTTGCGTGGGATTCACATATTACTTAGCCATATTCAGAGCGTAACTTCACCCACCGTTGACCTTTTCCTTGTATAACTGCAAAATGAAAATCTGTGACAGGTTCTAACAAATTTTACATATTTTAGAGTATAAAATCCTAAAATAAATTCCAATGTTATATTTGTTATAATATCGTATAACTAGTGAGTACTTACAGTATAGCTGGATTTGAACGTTGACCCGCAAAGGTGGCACCAAAGCGGTGTTATCCGCTGTACACGTATACACCGCCTCGAAGTATTCTCTCGAGAGTTTGGGTATCCTTAGCTCGAGTAGACTGAGTCGAGTTTCATCTTCAACTGGCTCCAATTTTGATATAACTTTGTCGTCACGCCACCAACGAAGGCGAGGCATTGGTTTACCTGTGTGAAGTCATTATCAATGAGACTAGAGAATGGCCACAGAAAGCGTGAGGGGTCCTCACTTCTGAACATGACCGTGTATGAAGCGGTTGAAAGTGGACGAGACAAAATAAAATATAAATGATAAAAAGTATCGTATTAATTGTAGGCATTTTATGAAATTTTCACAAAATAGCTTGAACGTAATACAATTTAATTTTTTTATTTATATAGTGGTGACGTGATCGCGATCATGTATTTGAGAATGAATATTGGACAATAAAGGAAGTTTACATGAAAATAATATAATAATTTTTAACTTTCAGTCGATCATTTATCGAAAATCTCTTTTGAATATCATATTTAAATAAAAACAGATATAAGTAATTGTATGAACATGACATATCTGCGTAGACACACGAGTACGTACAAGCTCTACATATCAAACAAGTCAACATAACAGGCTAAGCTTGACACGTTCGTGCCAAAAACGTAGCAAACTGGAGAGCCGCCACTCCTCGTTACTCTGTAGCTCTGTAGCTCTACTGAGATGTAATTCCTAATGACAATTGAAATTATTTGTTTTGCGTTTCCTTTATATGATTTTCCTTGATATTATTGTTATATTTATGTGATATTTAAGTATGTTTATAAAAATTTAAAAATTGTGTCTGTTTTTTGAATAAAAATATGCGAGTGTTTAAATTAGTAATATTTTTTTCTTTTGGTTTTACTGTTTCATTTATATATTTTCATTTATTCATAAATTTTATATATGAAGCGCGGCGTTAAGTTGAGCTAATAGATGGAATATTTAATAGACAGGTAGATAATTGTATATAATAGATAGAAATCTTAAATGCTTTGCAAACGTATATTATAACACGAACGTGGTTCGGTGTATTAGGTTAATAATTAAGTAGTTTAAGCGGGCGAAGCCTCGACCGGATCGCTAATTACTAATAAAACAAAAATCTCCAGAGCAGCGTCATTAAGTGAAAAAAACCTCAAATAGATCTTAAACCATTATTAAACATAATTAATACTAACTAAACTTACTCTAATTTGTTTCACAAAAGTCTTTCTAACAAAACAAAAACCTTGTAGTTCTTCCATAATATTATTTGCATGCGTTAACATGCAGGTGAACAAAAGGAACCTTCATTTATAGTACATTAAGTCATATTCTATGGAGGTCTTTTTTTTTTTTTTAAATTAATCACTTCGTTTAGCGGGTCACGGCGGTGTAACAATAGACCAAAATCGCTGCTATTCTGACGCCATTGTGTTGTTACGTGAATAAAAGTTAAATTTTCTAGACAATTATTACGAATATAGCCAAAGGAAATAGTTAAAACGGTTGGTATTTATAGCGGTGGAATTGGAAAGTATATTTTTTGTTATTTATATGCTTTTACTGTACTGTATTACATGATTTTACAATACTACTGCCACTACTATTTGGAGGACGGAGTATCTTAACACTAGATTGTCAGCCTCCTTCTGCCTAATTAATGACGGGTATTTACGGGATAAAGCGTGATATATACACGGATCACTGCGTGAAGTTAAGAAAAATCTGCTCTTCTACAAATGTAATGCCATACTAAGTAAAATTCTAAATATTAGGAAATATTATTGTACCATAATTATGACTCTAGTTTTACCTCCACTTACAACACAGGTGAGCTTTAAGCTTGTATCTTCTATATAGGGACCGGCCACACCAACCACGTCTTTGTCGTCTTCATCGAAAATTCTTGGTTTTTCTGGTAGCTCTGTAACAATAATAAAAAAAAAAGCTTACTTAAAAAGGAATAATGGGTAATTTATATTATGTATTCTGTCGCTGTAGGTTTTCTTATGCTATCATAGTTTTTGTTTGCCCATTTTAGTTTACAGAGTGCAATCTTGAGTTTCACTACTTACGGTGCTTCAAATTCGGGCGAAAAATTTTTAATGAAGTATCTTGACAATAGGTTCCCTTTGCTAACTCTGCTATTTGCAGGACAAAAATTGAGCTGAAATATAGGTTTTTTTTAGCTTCACGTCATATCCACTACATAATGCAATTGAAAGTTTAGTTTTAGAAGTTTCCCTCTGTCTTCACAAGGGGAAACTTCCAGTCTCCATTTTCCCCTAAAGTCCCCTTTTACTTATATTAAGAAGCTCACTTGGGCATCTTAATAATTCCACTTTAAAATATTTTAATTTAAATGAAACCAGATATTCATACCAAAATATATTTATTGCTCAATTCATTTCCATAATGAAACCAGATCACAAAACTATGAATAATAAAGATATATCGAACAGATTGGTTTCCTGAGCAGTTATAAAGAAATAAGCACGCAAAAAAGCAATCTACGGTCGCTCGCAATCCAGTGGATCCAATCAAATTACAGTGATATTATCACATTGAGGGAAATTTTCACATTGTATTCAACTTATAGACTTCATTTAGGTTAACAAGTTTTTTTGAATTGGCCCAGATATGTATGTATCTAAATGTATTAAAATATTTAAATACTACTGAGATATTCATCAAAGATTGTTTTATTTTAACTCTCTATATCCCGCAGATTGCGGGTTAGTTAGTGTAGTTCCTAAGACTACCTCGTTCAACAAAATAAACTCATCTGCTTTAAAATACTAGTATATACATATAGAACTATCAATATTTTCCTTTGATTCGTATCCCACGACTCTATACAGTAAATATCAACTAAGCTACAATAGCCTAATTTACATTATACGCCATTCACAACATATTATATACATATATATCTTAATATATGTATGAAAAAGACCAAGCAAAATAATTCAACCACATTATGCAGCCAAAAATGTAATGAAATTTCCATAATAATAATACAAAGTCCGTGCAACGAGAGATTGAAAAACCAACAAACGTTGACCTTCTTCTGCTCTAGTTAAAACAAGCTTTATATTGGAAGTGTGAAGTGAGGTCATGACACATTTAAATTCTACCGACTGCTAACTTCTCAAGATTTATATAAGAACATTTTGTGTGTGGAATAATTCTAAAATAACCAAAATGTAGTAATTAGGATTTTGAAATTTATTTTTTAATATTTAATTTGGATATTACAATGGTTTGAGATTTTGCTTACCGCACGCGGCTTCATCCTAGTGGAAGTATATTTTTGATTTTACTCTATAAGATGCATGAGGTTTGTCTGTAACTGCGATAGGTGTGGGTTCGGTTTCCGCTCGAGAAAATTAAAAATATTTCCATTTCTTCGCTCTACTGCACGCAAAGCATTTTATAAGCATGGAATTTAAATAGTCAATTTTTTTTTGTCTATTTAGCAGACAGATTTATAGTAGCGAGGAAATTAAATTACTTCAACTACTACATTTTTTTTAAGTTACACTCAAAAAAAATTAATAAATTTTATAATAAAAAAGAAAATATAAGATCTCAATATAGATTATTACTTATACGTTACTTTAGTTTATCTTAGAAAATACTCCAGTCAATGGCTTATCGTACTTTAATGCTTTAAGTGACTTCATCAAACTGAGTGGCTCACTTAAGTGTGTTAGTTACAAGAGATGAGAGATTCACTTTTTACTATTACTACATATTGCAGAGGACAAAATTACGCTACGTGTTTTGTTATTTTTAAAATATTATCTCATTATATTATATAGTAGTTGATTCATAATCTGTTTGAATCCACTGTGAGTATCTTGTTACCAGATTGGGGAAATATTATGTCTTTATAAATTCATACGTTCACTACTCAACATAAAATATCTCCTTCTTCTCTTAGAATACTAAAATACCAATTTAATATATAAATATATAATAATTAAATAAATATAATTAATGGTTCAACAGATTAAATACAGAAAAATAAAGGATAATATGATACAACTATACTTATTTAGAGGCCAATCGTAACACAGGGACATAAGCGTGCGACTGTAAACGCGACAGGATGTAAGTTCGATTCCCGCTTGAGGAAATGAAATATTTCATATTTTCATTTGGTCTATTTGATGTCGAGGCAAAAGCACGGCTGACTTCAAATTCGTCGGAAATGGGTAGCGGAAGTGTCTTAACACTAAATTCCACAGGTTCCACAGTTCCTTTTCCCTTTGCCACCACCACCACCACCATGCTATATGAGGATCATCATCATGGAGCTTAAAAAAAACTATACAATACCGTTACCCAATCAGATCGATTTCAGCTTAACAACAGCAAGCTTAAAACTTTTCAAATCCCCCTCGAAGCTTATTACCGACTATGAAGATTAGTACTTATGTCTGACATGGACTTCGGAAGGGAAACGAGGTATAAATCTGGGGCACACGAGGTGGCTATAATTGAGTTTGCTATATTAAACTTTTTCCCGCCTTATATTGCTAAAATAAAGGCGTTGTGGGTTCAGCCCGGACAAATTACTTTAGACCCAAAGCAATCTCATCATGGTTATTGTGATTGTTGAGATAGCATTTTTCATTCAGAATATGAATTTTGTTTTAAACGCTTAGAAATCTCTGTACAAGAGCTTTGACGTTGTTTCACGTTCAAATGGGAGACATGTGAGTAATAGTTAGACAGTATTATGCTGTGATGTCATTTATTTGGAATATTATACTTTAATTGTGAGTAACAAAAGTAGTTTCTTATTTAATATACTTGCTTTTAAGGCAGTTTTTCATACAAGATATTATATTTATAAATAATATTTTTTTATTAAACTATAGCTAGTTGGATATCTTTTTGAATTTGTTTTTTTTTAATTCACATTAATTTTTTTGTACATATTCTGGTAACGAAGCAAAGCGCTGCGTTGAATTCCGCCACTCAACACATAATGTCTCAGAACGTCTTAATTCAACGGAATGTCTTAACACTAAGTTGCCAGACCTCTCTGCATATGCGGGTTACAGCGTGAGGCAAAAGAAAAAAAAAATAATTACGACGTCAATCCATCCAAAAAAAAAATGAAAGCGCCTACTTGAAAAACAATATTTTTATAACACTTAACGCCCCCCTGCTATTTGCGATACTACTTCAAAACGCTCTCCAATTCATATTCAAAATCACTGAACAGGGAAGTTCCTCATTAAAGTAAAAAGGGGTTCGCGAATTTCACACACTGAGTGGGGCGACATTGTTTGATTGCGTTCAATGTAGTACTCAACAGTTTTTTTTAATATCTTCCACGCTTAGAAGTGTAGTTTATTGTCTAATCTCTCCTGTTTTTGGTATGTTATAATGAGTTTTTTTCAAGGAGTATCATACCGGAGTATCTTCCGGAGTATATTCCACCGATTCATTCAGATACCTGAAGAATTCGGTGGAAAGTGGAAAATGGAAGTGTCGTATCGTTATAGTGTGTATTAATGTCAAACACTGTAAGACTAAAATACATTATATAACAATTTTCAGTGTTGTTTCAATTTTCAAATTTGTAATTTTTGCTATTAAAAATCTTCTTATTAGGAAAATAGTATCAGAAAAAATTAAAAACAAACAAAAGAATAGCTTACTATTTGCCTCGACCGTTTTCCGTAGGTATATTCTTTTTCTAGAATTGATTCTAAAACGTATTTACAGTAAATTGTAGCAAAAATTACGATTCGAAAATATAAAATTTCATAGCTTGTTGTGTTATCGCGAGATTAATGCGGCGTCGCGTTCAAGCTGACAAAATAAAAAAGGTTTATGATAAAAAATAAAATATTTATATTTAAAAATTACTTATTGTGCAGCGACAGCGTCCGATCGTAAACAACAACAAATGATTTCCATAGTTCCGTTTCCTAAAGATAGTGCACAGCGTTGATTTCCGCCACTGGGCTCAAATTTGGGCCGAAATTTAACGTCTATACGACGACGACGACGTATTACATAAATATAACATATTTTTATAATTATCGACTAAATTGTAATTATCAGTTAAGCAATACATTTTATGATGCCTGTTATTATCAATATAGAAACCAAAGAACTAAGTTTCAAATTAATACCTTACGACATTAAGCTGTATAAAGCCATAAAGCTCAGAGTAATTAATTTCATTGTTCCGAGTAGGATTAGAAATTATAGACTTGCTTATTCTGGAAATATAAATGATTTTTAATATTTTTTTATATTAGCTTCACGCTTCTTATTCGTGTCATATTGCATGGATTGGATTCTTTAAATTGAAATTTGCATGTCATATTGCATGAGGAAACGGAAATATTAAAAATATTATTTACTCGTGTAAAAATCGAACCTCCAACCCATTATACTCCTTCACCACGACGGCCTAACGGCTGTTTTTATTTTTTATTTTTGAGAAAGAACTACTTTTAATTCACTCACAACATTTGACGTGTGCTAGGATATAAAGAGAAACCTAGTGTCAAAACTTCGATCCCTATTTTATGCCCGAATTCTACACAATGTGTGATGTGGTGTCTTGGAACTCAATACAGCATTCTGACTTACAAGGGCTGACGCAGAAATAATATCTAAATGTACTCTTCATTTGCCCGAAAATAAATTGAATCTTTAATCATCGCGCTTATGCTAACTCTGTTCCGCTGTACCACAACAGCCTTTACATACATTTGTATATATAAAATTTAAAACAACTAATAAAACAATACTAACGTCAACGGTTGGTTAACTTCAGCTCAGTTTAAATTAAAACGCATTACGCAACGCAGTTGTAAATAACATATTGTGGAATTTTACATTTTTCATTTTGTTATTTTAATTAAGGAGAGGACTGGGACAGGTTTAAATAAAATTGGCCAAACACACAGACAACAATATACGTTTCGTAATTACATATAGTAATATCAGTGGTAATACTTTCTCCAGTCATGGGTCAGAGCTTTTAATGATTCCAGTTATAATATAGCGAACGAGTTAATTACAATTTTTTTTTAATCTTTAAACTGTACTTTTTAATTTTACACTGGTTAATTTATAAATCATACGGTTAAATATTTCGCAATAATTAAAAAATACTCATACTCTCATACGTAATCGACATTTGCTTGTATTTAAAAGTGGAAATTAATATTTCACATTTAATGGACAAAACAAGACAATAGGTAATAAAAGCGTGCCATGGGTTCTTCTGATTTACTTATACTGTTTCAATGTGCTGTGTTATGTTTTTTATATTTTAAAAATTAAACTGTATCAAACGTTGATTGGGTATATTATTTATTGTGATAATATAGATATTTTTTCTTTGGACAGAAAATTACTTTGTCCTGTGCCAAGATTCTAACAGCAAACCCAAAGAACCTACCAAACTAAGTCCAGAATACAAAATACCCAATAAATAAAAGTAAATCTCAACATTTTTGACACTGCACCCATAAACAATTTAGTTATGCCGCATTGGCAAGGAGCTCGTTGTACAGACCGCCATACCGTTTGGCATCGTTCCGATATTCCGACGTATAAATTTATAGGACATCCGGCCCAGGTGACTTGTACTGGCCACGCAGCTGATACAGAACATCAAACGCCAGTTTATTGATGGGTTTTTTTTTAAATTATTTCTATAATATCTACAGCTACTTGGTGGTAAACACAGAGAAAGATGGGTATGTAGAGTTAGTACAGGTAATAGTTATAATTTTCGAGATATTAAATGTTGAGTTGCGGTACTCAATGCCATGATTTCTTTTTCTTATTCGAACGAGGAAAATAAAAATCACTTACTCTTACTTACTTGCTAATAAAAATCACTCTAGAGCAGAAATTGAACCCACAGCCGCCGCGTTTACAATCGTATGATGTGCCATTGCAAAATATATATTTGTAATTTCAGGTAAATAAACAAATTCAAAACTTGAATTTTGCGACGAACTACCATATTTTTGCCATATATAATCGTAAATATAAAATTATCTAGTATATATAAATATTTGTGAAATCAATATTTGAAAGAATATGGCTTGTAAAAAATATTTTAAACATTATGTAAAATACAGTTTTTCAATATATTTTTTTTAACTCAGTTATACATTCAAATAAAAAAATCAAGAGTAATATTATTTATTTACGTATTTTGAATCAAACATCCAACAAACGCAGGCAATACAACTGGCTTAGCTTTGACAGATTATGTTCATTCAATATTTTTTTATATTCAATTCATATCGACCTTTAACGCACTTTACAGAACCCGAGCTTAAATCTCTGTGAAATCAAATAATTTATCGAAAAGATACACAGAATTTTAACGTTTAAATAGACGCGTTCTTTATGTTAATTTTCGCCACGGATGGGGTCTGGAAGTATTTCTATATCTTTTTTTATATTGAGTGTTTTGTTATTGGATTATTAAAATAAAACTATAATTAAAAAAAATAATGAAATAGTAAATTTCTGACCAAGTATTATTATTATATAAGAAAAATAAACATTTATAATAAAATGTATTATGTGTTAAATATATAAAAAGAGTTTGGGGTCAGCCTAAGCCGCACCCATATACTTTAGGGTTAAATAAATGCCAATTTGCATATTTACACATGATTGAAAGCAATCGTTTTGTTTCGACGATTTATTGAAATTTTTAACGTTCGTTATGTATGTAATTCATGTTTACTCATTGAAATTGTTATTTTTATTTTAATAATGAATGAAGATGAATACTGAAGGTATATAATTTATAATACTTAGTTCCGTAAATTAAAAAAATATCTCATTCTTTTTATATATTTTACGATATTATCTTTTATATCTTATTAAGAAAATTATAACAATTAATACCCCCGAGTGGATATCAAACTTGTATCCTCCACGTGCTTTACATATGCTTATATGTAAACTACGACTCTTAAATGATAGTTTATTTGAAATCTAAGTTACTTCACTTTAATGTTCCTTAAAGAGCATGTGACTGTCATTCTAATGAATATTTAAAATACTTTAAATAAGTAACGAGCCGATTCACAAAAGGGTCTCTAATACTCGGCCCTTGGGGACTCGCTACACTAATGTTAGATCAATTTCGTGTCCATAGAATGAATTATTTATTGGAAAGCTTGTATCGATCGTTTCATACAATATGTCAAAAATATAAAAATAAGTAAATACAAGGAATAATAAAAGTAATAGTAAAATACATATACCTACTACCCATTTGTATTTTATAGAATAAGTGTATTTTTTTATTTAACAAAAAACCTAAAATTATTTTGTTCTCATGATTGAAATAATGTATTAAAATTTGATTTAACACATTTTTGTGCAATATTTTTAATGAATGGGCGTTTTTTAATGAAAGTAAAGACGTTGCTGCCAGTTGCGGCTTCGAGCACTAGCTTGTGACTGTAAGCGCAACAGAGTCATTCCCACTCGACGAAATTTAGTATTTCCATTGCCCTTGCTGTAGTAATGTGGTAAAAAGCGCGGCGTGAAGTTATAACTTTTTGAACGACGGACGTTCCAAAACGTACAAATTCAACAGAATGTTGGAAACGCTAGTGTCTCAGCTGTAGGTTCCCAGGTTCCTACCCTGCTATAACAATGTTGCTATGATCAGGTTACCTACAGCATGAAGCTAAAAAAACAAAGACACGAGGCGACCGGACCGAGGTCAATGCTTATCTCATATTGTACCTACACATAAAATATGAACTATTAGAGGAATATAAATTGATGTTGCTATGTGGATTAATAAAATTTACTCCTTCCCATCCACCCCCCTCCCCCCCAAATAACTAGGATTAATTTACCAAAACAAACACATTTAAATCTCTTTTGTACGTCAAAGTTCTAATGGTTAGACCAGCATTTACGGATCCCGCTCGGGCGGCAGTCAAGTGTTTATACGCCATCAGCAATAAAAAGGGATAGGCGTAAAATGTTCTATTATTGTTCAACATAAAACGAAGCTCAATAGAGTTTTTATATCTCGGGGGAAACTTACAATTGTGTTATTATAGAAATTAATGATGTCGGTTTTCGGGTGTTCAAATTTAATTTAATTATTTATATAATAAGGATTCTCTCGATATTAAAGCTATTCGTGGCGCAGGTATACTGGCGTGGCGCTATAAACTCGAAAGGTTGTGGATTCGATTCTCTCTAGAGGAAATTAAATATTTAATATTTTCATTTTCTTGTTCTGTTAACGAAGCAGATTGAGGCGATGAGTTCCGCGACATACAAAGATACAGGTTCCCTACCCTTCTATGTGAGGGATAGAGCGTGAAGCTTAAAAAAAATATGCAACCCGTCAATTTACCATAAAATTGAACTGGCACGACTACCATCTTCATATCATAACGCAACTTCATCTTTCTCTTTTAGCTTCACGCTTTACCCCGCACAAAGCAGAGTGAGCAGATGAAACATAGTTTTTCAATATATTAACTTTTTCAATATATTAATTTTTTTCAATATATTAGTTTTTCAATATATTAAAAATATTAAATGTGTTTATTACTAATAATAAGCTATTAATTGTCGACGATCAAATAGATAGAATCATTATCATTAAACTAGAACATCATTTATAGCATGATATCATAGTTGGGCAGTTCATACACAGCTATTTCAATAAGCTTTACGCAGAACTTATATTATGAAAATCATAGAACTCCGTATATAGAATACAGTTCTAACGTTCCTATAATAATATACGTACATAGGTCATTTTATAATTTCGATGTATAATTACTATATTCACATATTGAATAATTTATTTACATAATATATTTTTTTATTTAATGAAAATAAAAGTAAATTGAACGCCGCTAGTGGCCCAGGGCCACAAATGTGCGACTGTAACGAGGCAAAGTCCAGTATTGAATTCCGCCACTTTTCTGGAGAATAAAAGAGACTTTATAGGAACGGAGATTTCTCTACCTACCCTTCAATTTTCGAGATACAGTGTAGGCAAGCGAGATTGTTTTGTAAGAATCCATTGTTCTCTGATTTCCCATTTTAAAAATATTGTAAATAAGGTGATAGAACTTAACGTCGCATGCTATAGTTCATTACATTCATTATTTTTAGATGGGAATCGAACCCACATTCTCCTTTCATGGAAATAAACACAAAAAATATCTCTTAATTACTCAAAACACCTCTAAAACCCTTATTACATAAAAAACAACACTAAATTACTTAAAACACACTTAAAACAATTTCGAATAACTCAAGTTTAGCAAAGTGTATTGAATATTCAGTACGTTATTGAGACAAGATTAATTCGTTAAATGAGTGTGACGTTTCTAATTTCACTTGAAATTTGCACATCTCTTACCAACAGATTTGTATATAATATACATATATACATACGCATATGTAACTCTTCGTAGACTGTATATGTATGTATAATATCGTCGTATTTAATTTGTTCCCAAAACATGTCATTAATTTGTTTTCCATTTTCGTAGCGCCCGAAGCTACGAGTACATACGTATAATATTATAAAGACAACTTATTTATTATAATATAAACTAAAGTTGTTGACTAAATCTCGACAGAGGCGGAGGCTTTATTTATATTTAATGTTTCATTTTATACTACTGATATGATTCGGTTTTACTTATTAAAGAAAATTTATATTTTTTTAATTTGGAATGAACGCTGAAATTGAGTTTAATTTAGTCTCCCAATTGAAATAACGTGTTAAGTGGTAGAAATCAATCTTGACATAGTGTTACAAGATAAATGAAAATTATTTAAATAAAAGTCATTCTACTAAATAAAAGCGTACGGTAAATAATCGTATATATAATTAGATACTATCCCACTGAGCTACAATAGTTTCAATATATGTACGTAGAAAAAGCACATATACATACATACATGTGACACGGGTCTTCTGAATGGAGTTAAGATCCTTTCACAAAAAAACTAATGGTACACTGATTCAAGAGTCCTGAGGAAAATCTTCCCTCTTTCGTCGTCAGCTCTTAGACCGAGTGATTGATACGTTTTTAACTAAAAGGTTATTTATCAAACTGAACATCTCGAATCCTTGTTCACGGGAGGACGGTACGGTGATAACTCTGGATTAGATTACAATGAGTTACATTTAAATTATAGAGGTTCCAGACCCTCGTGGTGCAGCTGAGACTTGTCGGTCTGAACGTGCTTGCCGACATAGTAAGAGGTTCACTAGGATAATTACTGATATAAATAATTTGTTATGTTATAAAATATTAAGAGATTTTCACCCTTAACTCCCTCCACTAGATATGGTAACAAATCAGATAACACACACATACGAACAAACATTGTTTTATAATTTTTTTTTTGTATAATAAAAGAAAAGATTTCGTTTCTTCATTCTGGTACCGAGGCAAAACGCAGTGTTGAGTTCCGCTATTCAACATGTACTGAATCCAGAGTTAATGTAAAAAAAGTGTCCTTACGCTGGGTTCCCAGGATCTCTCTGACTACCCTACCATATGCGAGATACGGCGTGAAGATAAAAACAAAGCATTTTATATAAAATTCCGAATTCAATTTCAATCCTTCAATATCTACTATCGCTTAAAGAGATAGTACCTATTTTATCCATTAAAAGAAATCCATATATGCTTTTACAGTCTAATGGATGATATGTAATGAAAATAGTACAAATAAAATAAGAAGAATACTTAAAAAGAATATTGAAAATGTTCTTCTTGGAAATATGGAATGAGGACAATTCTAGGAGTTCTGTCCACTTAAGCTCATGAATTAATATTTTAATATTTAAATTATATTTATATTTACGAGTATAGTATAAACAATAAGCGTTTATAAAATATCTGATATAATAAGATGTATTATCAGTAATAGTAAACTCGACGGTTGTGGGTTCGGTTCCCACACGGGGAATGAATTAATATTTATTGTTTTCTCGCTTTGGTAATAAAGCAAAGCGAAGCGTTGTGTTTCACTACTCATTATTTTTTCCTACCAGAGGTGACAGTTCATTGCCTTCGTGAAAATTATTTATTTTCGAGCTAGTTTTGAGACTAGTACTATTATTAATATTAATAATAACAATACTAAAATTAAATCAGCGTCACGCAGTATCCCGCACACAGCAGGGTAGGCAGGGGGTACCTGGTGTTAAGACACTCCGTTACCCATTTTCTGCTGATTCTTGGAGTTATTGCATTTTGAGTTGCGGAACTCAACGCCGCGCTTTGTCAGAGTGAAGAAATAAATGTATAAAAATTTAAATAAATATTTCATTTGCTCGTTTGGGAATCAATGTCACAACCAGTGGCGATTTAATTCACACTCCTGCGCCACGACGGGCTTCATTAAAAATATAGTTCTATCATCATCTATCAATAGTAATTCATTTTAAGAACTAATTCTTTCAGCATTTTTTCCAAATATATATATTAAATACTTATAAATACAAAACAGGCAACATGCACACCACACACCGTGTTACTTCAAAAATTTCAAACACGAAAAACTTTCAAGCTCCACAACTAGAAGCGGGCGAAGTTAATTTTCAATCTAACTCAATTTCGATAGCGTATATACGAGTATATAGTGTTTCGATGGACCTTATATATTTGGGCGGTACGTGCTTTAGCTTCTTTGACTAACTTATACGAACTGTAACGTTTTATATAGCAATAAGTAGAGCAAGGAGACTCGAGACACTAACTTTAAACTGATTACGTATGGCGAGAACTTTCACGGAGATACTTTGATATTTATTAGTTTGATACTTAATGAAAGTAGGTTATAATATTGAAATTGTGTCAGACTTTATTATATAAGCTTTGAAAATTATTTTAAATTATAATATTCTGAGGACGCTAGTAGCAACAGTACTATATATTTTTATATATATATATTTTAGCTTTACGCTTTAGTGATAAGATCCATTTTCCATTTATATACATTTTCAATTATATACGTTTCAAGACGTTGCACTTATAAATGAATGGCTGGTGCTCTTCTTGTTACCAAGGTGGGAAAAAAAAATTAATTTCCAAATAGAAGTAGATCCCATAACCGCCGTGTTCACGGTCAGACACCCGAGCCGCTGCACCAAAACGGTCGCAATGTAGCTATTGGTTTTGAGTGTTTTTAAGATCTTTTTCCGGCAAATCTACATTGTATTTGTATTGTTACGAATTTTTGGATAAAAATATAATCTTACCAATAACATGCAGAACAAACTTCGAGTTCCTTGTGGGTGATACTTTAAAATCAACTCTACATCTGTACAATGCTCGATCAGTGGGCACCACGTCTCGTATGCGCAGGGCGGAGTGTGGCGACGCGTGCCACCTCGCCCGCCCGGCGAGCGACGCGTCCGCCCAGTGCGCTGTCGGGCCTTTTACACGGCCGTCGTAGCTGAAAAATAGGAAATGATATAATTTATTGTTATAAAGAAGGAATATAATATTTAGTATTTGATGTTTTTATTTTATTTATAATACATATAATTATACGCGTACGTCGTACCCGACATTGTTTTGATCTTTATTTGAAATAAAACTTTTAAACTTTCCAATTTGAAATAAAACTTCCGTGCTGCTCACCTACACTCTGTAACTTATTTACGGAGGACTAAGAGAGGATTTCTCAATATTTCTAAAGAGAACAGGAAAATACAAGATTATCTCAATTCTTAAAAAAAAATTTCGAGCGATGATTTTGATTTTTAATATATTCGTAATTGATTAAAATACTTCATAATAGTATAAATCCATTTATTCGTCAGAAGGTACACAATAAATAATTAATAAGTTCAAAAAACATATTTACTGTTTGATAAGATCAAATTTTCAGTATATTTGCATAAAGTCTGTGTGAAATTATATTTAATTTTTTAGAAACATAAATGAAGATCTACTGAAAATATATATTTCATAGTGTTTTTTTTATTATTAAGCACAACGAAGACTTATTTAAAATAACAAAAGCTCATGAGAAACGGCAATTGCAAGGTAACCCATATTTTCTTAGAATGCGACTCTCAATACATTCCAAGATAAATTCGAATAGAACGAAAGTCTCGTTAGAAATCTCGACGGACAAAGCAACTCAGAATATCTTTGAAAGCATTTTCCTCAGGTTAAGACAAACAATACAGTTATTGTTCAGAATCCTTCAACGAAATGGCATATCAAATAGGTTTCTTCTTCATATGGTCTCTAGTATTTTATGGGAACAAATATGGAGCCTGGTTATTATAAGCTAGTGCTGACCCGCAAAGCTGGTTGCGTGAACTTTAAGAAGTAAATTGGAAAATGTAGTTTTGTTCTGTTTGACAAATCCCATGCTCGAGGTAACTCTGACCTCAGGTACAGCGGATCTAAACGATTAACGCTAAAGTTCCAAATTAAATTACTAGCTATATGAGTTCAGTCGTGGCACAGGGGCAAAGTGTGATAATAACGCGACAGCATCGAAGGTTCGATTCCCACTTGAGGAAATGCAATACTTAATATATACATTTCCTTAGCTTTGGTTCGGAACTCAAAGCACGCCGTCGAGTTTCGCCGCTCAACACGCCCTCCAGAATTCAGCGGGAAATGGAAAACTTCCTTCTACTACAGCGTTTCAGTAGTTCTGGAGATAAGGGCATTTACACGAACAAATTCATCAACTTAACAATATTAGTGTCAATTCATAAATAATTCTATGCTTAAAATGCAAAAACTAGCAACAGTGTATTGTTTGTTTGTACACAATACTAAGAGATGACTAAACACGAGTACAAAATATAATAGACTCATCACTCATCTACAAATGATTGATGATGATGACTCAATATCAATCATCAAACGATACTAATATTGGTATAAATAGTATTAGTTTATAGTCTGTATTAAATTTTACATTTACTTACTTGTACACTTTTTTTTCTGTGAAGAGACAGATTACATGATCAGTATGTAACTTAAACGTTAATAATTACATGTTATACATATATGTATATTATATAGAGGTGGGTAGTGACTCAGGAGAACAAACGTGTGCCTGTAAGCGCGGATATTGAGTTCCGCTACTCAACACGTAGTGTCATCAAAATTCCTTGGAAAGTCCAAAATCACACCAAGTATATATTTACGAATTATAGGTATAATAGTTGAAATATTTAAAAATTATATCATATTTAGATCCAAAACAGCCTACATAAAGAAAAACAAGTATTTATCAATAATTATGTGACTAACTTCAAATAATATTGAAGTAAAGCAAGCGAAATAAGCCGTTCTATGGCCATTCAGACATTCGTCTTGTATTCGTTTAAACATAATTAAAGAAGACCATTTATATCCCTCAAAAGTTACCTTGAAAGTTCACGTGGAGGCATAGAGCTTCAAAACGAAAATGGTTTTCTCATAAATATTTCATAACTAAGCGGACTGGAGGCGACGTACTAACTTCTACGTAGTTACGTACAGCATTATGTAATTCGGTCTTATTGAGATAAACTGTCGAATGGTAAATGATAGTGCAAAAATATAATTTATGTGAATGGTAAAGTAAATTGTTTATTTTTTTTTAATTTAACGCTGTTCCCGCATATAGCAGGCAGGCAGGCGGCATAGGGAAGCTTGGAACCCAGTGTTAAGATACTTCCGTTCCCCAGATTCTTTCTATATGTATTATATATGCTAGAAACTATTTACGTGTGTTAAGAAATTGGAAAAATTGAAAGAATCTGTCCTATTGTCGTCCTATTATGGTATATTATGAACCCGGGAACCTTATTTTAGGATATTTAAGTCCTCAACTTTTCGCCAAATTATCGAGGTATCGCTCGTTGAGTTTATATCACGCAAATAACTGTCCTGAGTGTAAATAGAACTCCCATCCTCCAATTCGTTCTCCTCTTCGTCCACTCGACAAGCAAATGTAAATTATATAAATATATACGCTCAATCATCCTACTCAACTCAACTAAAGAACAACATTTCTTTTACTTGCTTCGTAAAACAAAAACCTATAAAAATCCCGATACATCAATATTTACGCAGTGGCGGTGGACGTGGCCCTTATTTATATAAATAAAGCTCCAGATTAAGCTGTAACTAGCTATTTACTAAACCGTCATCAATCAAAATCAATAGAGCCACAGAAATATCCAATATATAAATTCATCATAATCCGTCACTGCTACGAGTACGTGCCTTGTTCGGAGTGAATGGAAAAGATTTTAGCGATAAAACGAATTTTAATATAAGAAAAAAAAATGCATTCATATATGAACTTTAAAAATATTATTATTATTTATATAATTAAAATTATTATTATTGTTTGTATAATAATATTTTATGAAAAATTTAATGGAAAAACTAATGAAGTAAAAAGTAGTGCATTTTAGAAAATGTATAGTTAAACTTTTTAGGAAAAGTATTTAGTCTGTCCTGATTTCAATATCACGTCACGTTAGAAAATTTTATTTAAAGAATTCAATCTTTTATACGACTACTCTTCTAGAAATAATATTGATTGTGGAATAATAGGCCGTCGTTTGAGTAATTGAGATGGTTGTGGATTTGATTCCCACTCAGCGTTTCCTCACTCTGGGAACTAGGCAAAGCGCGGCGTTGAGTTCAATACCTCAAGAATTCAACGGGAAGTGAGATACAAAAATATTGTAAAGGAAACATTGTCTTGAGCAAGTGTTTTCACATTAGGTTCCCAAATGCCCTCTACCTAGGTAGGCAAAACTCAGGTGGCTATATGTGCAATACAGAGTGAAGCTAAAAAATATAACTCAATCGTATATTATAAAAAAATATTTAAATCTTAATCCCTCTATAAACCTCGAGACCATAAATCGTCTTCTAATAGTAAAAATATCCTTACTGTATGACAATAGAATCCATTTTCAATTTTATACAGAAAACATTGATTGTTATATAAAATAGCCGTAGTTATAGATAGCATGAGGAGCTCAGAACAGTAGCCAAGTGAATGCCTGAGCTTCCACTGTCCAAGTTCCTCTGGACACAACCAAATTCGATACGATTCTACACCAACTACCTTCGAAATATATTCTTAAAATGTTTTTATTTTACTTATTTTCATTCCCTTATTCAAATTGTTAGCAAATATTTATGAATATTTAATCTTATCAGAAGGAAACCAGAGAACATTTTCGAATTGAACATTTTTCTTCAATTTGGATTACTCTTTGTGTTTATTCAAACAAAATTTACGTTTATTAACTTTATGTAATTTTTCTTTTTATTTATTTTTCCTGAAATTTCCTGAAAAAAATATTTCTAAATAATATGACAATAGGTATATTATACTCTAACTATTTCGTTGTTTTTCTCAGCTTCATGCTTCATCCCACAAAGCAGGATAAGTAGAGAATAGTAAAAAACCGTTCTCAATTCAACATTGAATTGAGAACGGTTGAATAACAGTATGGCTAAGAATTCCAGGATAAAGGATAGTGTTTAAAAAATATTAAAAAAACAAACTAATGACTGTGGTAAATTATTCTAAAATAAATACAAAAATGAAAGCGAAGAATTAAAATGGAATAAGTATCTTACGTGATACAAGCTTTTACAATTTCATAAAAGTATTATTTTAATTTTATTACAATTAAACTTTTGAACAAATCTTATATAAATTTCATATAATTCACGACAAATTCTCGACAACTTATGCAGGAACTATACGTCCCGAATATTATATTACCTTGGGAGCAATTTTTCCCAAATTGTGCCGAAAATGAAGGCCCATATTTTGGAAGTTAAATTAGATTCACCGTAACATCAAGTTGTCCATCGTGTAAAAAATTCAAACTCAACCTACATGACGTATAATTTTTGGGGACGAATCAAGTCCCGTACGTGAGTTTTCTTCAAGAGTATGTATCTAAATAAAATATAAATTATACAGAAATGTGTATAATATGTAAATTTATAAATTTATTTGAATTTTGTAAGAATCTAAATATATGCTTTTAAAAATATATTTGTTTTATATCGATGTGTGGAAACGACTGAGCTGAACTGAGAGCCGGGAGCTTTAATGGGATTTTTGAGATTAATATTTATTAATAAATATATTTCGCTTCACATTAAAAATCATGAGCAAGTAAGACTTCTTCAATAAAATATATTTAACAAATTTTCAGAGGAACTTGAAGTATAGGTATTTCTAAATTATAGCATCTTATTTATAATCCCAGTATAATATCTGTTCACTATAACATACGCCGTTGAAACTAATTTGACATCACGGAACGGTCATGTATAACATATAAGGGCTTGAACGATTTATAAAATATGCACGCACACTCAGATACTGATTTAGCAGTGAATCCTGGGCGACAGGACGAGGATATGTTGAAAAGTCAGAATATATAATAGTTCTTGCTTATAAAATAAAGAATATTGTGACACTCGTCTGATATAAATGAAAATTTAGATGTCACAAACAAAAATGAATTATTATGTAATAATATTTTAATTCCTCATTCTGGTAAATAAATAAAATAATATTATAATATACATATATATATGAAATAAGTAACCTTGGTACGAATATACTCTCTGTCTAACTCCTCAAAGATTTTAATTAATGTTTACCCGAATTGATTGTAGAAAGTGTGGCGTTGGGCTTTATCATCTACGCAATACGCAATCAATCTCAATATGCGGTACATGAAAATTCATACTAAAATTTATCTAATTATTAAAAATTTATATGTTAGTATACCGTAGTTGTATTCGATTGAGAAATGTTTATAATATATTTAAATCGACAACATATTTAAATAGATTTTCCATCGACACTATTAGCCCAAGATCCCAAGACCCCCCAGACCTAGGTCATTTTAGCAAAGCTACTAATAGTCTAATAAGTAGCTAAGTCTATATGCGTTCTCTAATCAGCTTCACGCTGTATTCCGCATACAGCAGGGTAGGCGGATTGAACGTATAATAAATGGAAACATTTATTTTCGGTTTAGGTTAAATAAATATTTCATCTTCGCGAGTGGGGATCGAACCCACAACCAGCCACTTGAAAAGATCCAAGCGCTCTGACCACTAAGCCATCAAAGACGTTCGATGTATCTCGATGAGAACGTATTTTACTAGAAGTATGTTCAAATTTATAAATAAAATTATTACTTACAACAGTGTGATAACACTACCTGAAGTCTAGATTTTTAGGCCTTTCAGTTCAAGTTATAGCCATTTAGATTCATTGTAGCATTTGAAAAAAAATATAGCAAGAAATATTATGCTTGGCAGGAGAAGAAAACTTCGAGGAAACGAGCGTTATTCAGAAAATCTTACATTTTTCATGTATAACAACATATTGGGTAAGCTCTTTTAGAAGTAGTTTACATATTTTCTTCTAGTGTGCTGCAAAGAAAGAATTTCTTGTTTTACAAGAATATCCTACGGCTTAGAAAAACAGTCTACAATACAAGTCAATGAGAAAATGAAACGAAAAATGTACTGAAGCAAAAATATAACAGAACAAACACAAATATATTATTATTTTCTTAGTGAAATTGCTCCTAAGAGCGGAGCTGTGGAGAGAAGCCATTAAATTTTCAAAGTCACGCTTGAGATATAAGTGGATGGTACATTTTTGATGTGTCGACAGGGTCACATTGCGCGCCTCTGTGTTCCCGACACGACGCTTATTACTATAAGTATTGACTGAATACTAGGGTGAAGCCAGTAGAGACATAGGGGCACGAGGGTGTGAGAATGTTTTCATTTTCGCTCTGGTGTCGAAGCAAAAGCACGGCGTTGAGTTCCGTTATTTTTGGCAGAAAGTAAGGAACGGAGTGTCTTAAAAGTAGGTTCTTCTGCCTACTCTTCTGTATGGAGAATCTTTAATAAAATACTGAAGATCGTAATCCAAAGTCAACATTTGCTGGAAAACTAGGATTGAGGTTTTAATAAAGACCGTTTTAAGGACAACTACAAATTTGACGATTGGCCTACTTATTTGAGTAATCTCGTTTAGCAAGCTCAGCTCTGTTAAGGGAAATTGTAATTTATTACAATGCGCTAAAGACGGTTTTACCTGGTGGGAGATTGTTTAACAAGAATATATCAGGTGAGGTTATCTTTGTCTTAATTAAGAAAGTATGGTCTCGTTTTTTCTCTTTGAATTAACAATGAACGGGTCACGAAGTAATTAAGTGTTTTTTTTATTTGTCTTCCATTTTGAGAGTTATTCTTATTTTACATCAATTTCAAGAAGAATACTTTATTTTTTTTATGAAAGAATACTTTATTTTCAGATATCAAATGCATCAAAAGAAATCTTCGTGTAGTTTTAATTATTTGTAGATTTTAGTAATACATATTCTGCCATTATACCTTATTATGCAAAAAATAATATTTTCCGGTATAAGTTAAACTATCTTAAAAAACAAATACACAGTATTTTCCCAAAGTAAAAATAAAAAAGACAAACTAGAAATTTCAAATATCATCTTTTGTAGCTTCACGCTGTATTCCTCACATAGCGGAGGGAATCTGGGAACCTAGAGTATCAGACTAGAGAATCAATCATGAGTTGGATATTATATATTGTATACGTACTTATTATCCTAATTCTACAACACTATTGAGAACTACTGTGATCAGCGGAGCGTTGTTCGAGACCACAAATAACACCTTTGATTGAAAATACCTTT
>JBAIZZ010000249.1:72996-150552 GCA_037355905.1 Heliconius aoede | reverse complement strand
TATATATATATATATATATATATATATATATATATATATATATATATTTGTTATACTATAATTACTATAATTAATATAGACATGTAAAATAAGAGTTTGTATTAATGTTCGGTGGATGTGAATTCAAATACTTACCTATATATAGGTAAGTCGTTCTTATACCATACAACGAGTAGTAAGGAATCAGGTGGTTGAGGCGAATGCGTGTCACAAGGTAGCGTCGCATCTCCGCCCGACACGGCGGATAGATTGACCGCGTCCAGCGACTCCGCCCAAACAGTTTGACCTGGACGTAGACCTGTGAAAGATAGGTTAAGTTAATTATTTGGAAATAAGATATCGAGTTTGTAGATTAAAAAATGTTTTTATAAAAATAGTATTACTTTATTATTAGCTTACAGTTTAAAAAAATATCTATATTTAGATTTAAGTAACCATGAGGCTTTAAAATTTTTTTTTCCTTAAACAGTATTTTTTTAATAACATGTGGCTAAAATCAAACAAATCCTGGCTTTGTAACAATATTGTCTTGTCTTCATGCCATGGTAGCATGGTCATGTCTCTGTCATGATAGTAGAGAATGCAAAAACTGGAGGAGTGTCTTGATAATAATTCAATTTTTTTCTATCTTTATTAAAATTATAGTAATTTTATAAAACTTAAAAGTTGGTTTAGTTGAGAGCGGTAATCTCAGGAACTACTGGGTGAGAGCTGAGTGGAAAAAATCTTTTTATGCTGAATAGTCGTTAACCAATTTTTCCATATAACCCACGTTACCTGCGGTTAGAATAAAACCCGGCTTAGAATGTAACACACATAGCTTTTATTTATTTCCATTTAGGTAAAAGCTACTAATCCATATAAAAGAGTATATACGAGTATATATAGAAAGACATGTTCCCGCTGATGATGGAAACGTGAAATTTGGACAAATGTTTATTTTCACCACTTGGACAACTATTTAAAAGGGATTTTGAAAAATTTTAACCCTACAGGGCTGAAATAAGGAAATTAAATAATGAAAGTTTGTATGGAAAATTTAAATGGGCATCGATTTTTATAAGATTTGAAATTAAGACTCTTAAAAATATTTATTTGAATCGTGTTTCATGATTTTATCGAATTCATTCTTTAAACTGTAAATAATTTCAAAAGTATTTGTCCAATAAAGAGTAGACGTAGCTTTACAAAATTCTAAACCATTTATTTGCTTTATAAGATAACAAAAAAATACGTACATTACTCAAGGCGAGCCACAATAAACCTGATTTTAGAATAGTTTTAGTACTGATCATAAATTAAACTAAAGTAACGGAGCTTATGCGATTGTAGTAAATTTAACGTCACCAAGCACGCTTGCTGAAGCAAGGGAAGGTATTACAAACTATAGCCTTCTGTTAACCTTATCTGTAGAAATTGCTTTTGGTGGATTACACTTTCTTGTCGGTTGAAACGTTTTTTTGCTTCTTTTAAGATATGAAGTAGTTTTTTTTTTATATAAGGGTAAGCAAAGGGGCCTGGGATGCAGGGGAATGCGTGTTGAGTGTTACAAGAGCGAAGAAATAAATAAATATTTAATTTTCTCGAGTTGGATTCGAGCCCACAACATGTTGAATATACGCTTGCGATATGACTGGCCCCAAATTATCTAGTTATGAAAGATAAATATCCAAAATATATACCTACAAAAGAAAAATAAACCTTTCCTGTTCCATAAATAAAATTCCACTAAAAATACAGGTCCTCTCAGAATACCAAACGTAAATACATAACAAGATTTAAAAATGTACGTGTATACTTTAAAATAAATGTTGACTGAAATGCATTTTTTTTACAAACCCTATACGATATTATATATAACATTTATTTTTTTATTTTAAAGCCACACGCCTTTAGCTTAAAATTTCATTCAAAAAACTTTATAATTTATTAATTTAAAAATATTTAATATTGGGCCAAATCGTTTCTATACCAATACTGTAAAATGATGTCACAACACGTTAACCAACAAAATGTAATTAAAACGGGCCCGGTGGGAAAACTTTTGTTTAATTACGAATACTATAAATAACAACAAAAAGTAGAGCAAAATATTGTAAAGCATACAAAATTTTAATTAGATTGCATAAATGGATGTAACCATTGCAAAACATATTAATATAGTAGAACTTTTATAGAAATATAGTAAAATAATGCTTAAAATAATAAAATAAATATAACACACACAATAATATGTTTAACAATACGCACGCATAAATTCGTTCCCTAGCTATTACAACAACACAGACTGACACACAAATAAAAGACTCAATCATCTAAAAATTGTATTTAAGTAGGCCAGATCGAGCGTGAGCAACGGCAATTTGAGAAGCATTGGATGAATTAACATTAACCGTCATTACCGGCAAGTCCAAGGAGCCGGCAGACCGCGTCTCACGAAATCGTTGGCAAAATTTGAATCGTTCGTATCCACTGAATACCAAGCGCGAGCGTGATCGTAACAAATGGCCCGATTAAACAAGCCAGCGCCGACGGAGGAGATGGCGGGCATAACGAGCCAATATATCAAAGGATTTTTCTACTCTGACGAGACTTTGAACCTATTTTCTGTTTATTAATGAATGTACTGGATTTTTGAAGTGTGAATTGATATTTTTTTATGGGTTCTCTATAGATTTTTTTTGGTTTGTATTGTTTGGATATTGAATGTGTTAGGAAAAGTAGTCCGATGGTACTGACTTGCATTTATTTTATGTATATTTGTATAAATATGATTATTTGATAATAAAAAAAAACACATTAATTTCGTTTACAAAAAAAAAGTCCTTGTGTATGGTGGTGACTTTAAAAAATTGTTATGCGAGTGTGTATATACAACGCCAATATAAACACATGTATATAATAGATATAATAGGTACATTGTGAAGCATAAAACCTTACACCTTCTTTGCCATGTGATCCCGGCCTAGACTAGGATCACCCTGGTACTGTCGGTGTCGTAAGAGGCGACTAAAGTACGTGTGGCGTGCAAGGCACCTGTAGCTCCCCTGGTGTTGCATGGGGTCGTGGGCGGCGGTGATCACTTACCATCAGGTGACCGAAAAGCTCGTTTGCCGTGTCCTGTACCATAAAAAAAAAAATGAAAAGTTAAAAAAAAAAGATTATTTAATATACACGTTCCGTCGCCTTTATTTACGGTACTCTAAAAATCGTATCATCCAATCCGCTTATAAGCTGAAAACCCTTTGTTTCCCGCTGTTAATTCGAGCGTAGTATTTTTGTCAGTGACATCCAATCACTTTATTGGAACATCTGATGATCCCGAGGTCAGTTGTGATGCAGGAGTGCGATTGTAAACGAGGTAGGTTACGACTTTGATTCACACTCACGAAAAAAAAATATTTCATTTACTTTATCGCTCTGGTAACGATGCAAAATGATGCCTGACACAGGACACTCATCACGTCATACGCCCAGAATTCTGTGGAAATTTAGAAACAGAAGTATCTTGATAGAAACTGCTTGCTGTGACAAGGTACAGAGAGAAATAAAAAAAAACACTTTTATATATAACATATTGTAAATGAGATCTTCGAACCCACTACCAATGATAATACCACCTCAATCCCATAATAGTTTATATAAAATTACGTACATATTTAAAAAAGATAACAATAATAATATATTTATTTTAAATTCTTCCAAAACATATAACCAGGAACTAAATTCCGGGCGTTAGTGTTGCGAAGAAGTTTTACGACCGACTGTTCGGAAACAACTGTTCCCCTCCTACGTGACGAGCGACGAGCGATGAATAGATACTATTGTTTTAAGATGGCGATAGATGGCCGATTTGAACCGAGCTAGTGATTTATACTTTATATAAATTGAAAATGAAATGAGAATTGCTTTTAAATTACTTTATTTGTTTTAATTTTTTTTTCAACTTCACGCTGTATCCGGCACATAGCAGGGTAGGCAGAGGGAACCTAGGTGTTAAGACACTCCGTTCCCCACTTCCTGCCGAATTCTAGAGGCATTGCGTGTTGAGTGGCAGAACTCAACGCCGCGCTTTGCCTCGACACCAGAGCGAAGAAAAATGGAAATATAAATGTAAAGAAATATTTCACTTCCTCGAGTGGGAATCGAACCCACAACAGTCGCGTTTACGGGCGGCAGCCTTGTAGCACTGCGACACGACGGCCTCTTTTTAAATTTTACTTATATATTTTATTAATATATGTATTGTTGTACTTGTGAAATATTCGACTTACTTTCTTCACTTTTCTCTGAATTTTGGAGGCATCGCGTGTTGGGTGGTGGAACTCAACGTCGCGTTGTTGCCTCATTCCTAGGGCGAGGATTTCCTCATTTTTCATTTGAAAATATTTAATTTCCTTGAGTGCGGATCAAATCTGCCGTGTTTACAGATACTTTTGCTTTCGCGCCACGTCTTGCTTGAATGTGATTTAGTAAAATTTTTATAAGATTATGTGTTATTGCGGCTTTGCTCACCTGTTCAAATGGAACTCTGTAAGAATCGTGTATTGCACAATCTAAGTTTTCGAGGTGACAATAACGGTAGGTAGAGTGGGTTAATGTGATATAACCCTCTTTGACAAATAAATAATAGAACATTAATGCATTTTTTCTTTCAAACCTGTATTTCCTAAGATTATAGCGCATAACAAAACAAATTTATAAGTTTTATCATTTTAGGATAAAAGTATACATATATTTATTAATGACGAGGCGTTATTCGTGATTATATTCAACAAAACCAGAAAAATGTCTTAATTTTAAAGAAACAGACAATAATTTTTTACCGATTTTAGTTCTAAAGCTCAATATCTGTCAAGCTATACTTCTCCATCGTATCTTACGACAGCGACACTTTATAAATTGACGTTCTGAAAGTACTCTCGGAAAGAACTTTAATTGAATAAGAATATTTTAAAGGTTTAGTTTTTCTGCTGATATATTATAGTTTAGCTATTGTAAAAAAAAATCATGACTTTTTAAAATTTATTATCATCTGTATCCCTTTCTATAATAATCTATACAACTGACTTCACGCTGTATCCCGCACAAAGCAGGCTAGGCAAATGGAACACTCTGTTCACCATTGAGTTATTTTGGCTTTGCTCTGGCTCTGTGATTAAAGTAATAGTAATATATAAAATGAAATACTTAGCACTATTCCCAAAATCCCAGAACAAAAGCAGAGCTAACATAACTCACTCTTATAAAGTGCGATATCGTCCTTAGATCGTGTTTTTTCTTCCCCCCACATACGTGACGGCAGCTCGAGGAAAATTTGCGAGGAGCACGTAACGCCTGAATTGTTCGCTATCGATGACATGAGGGTATTTGAAATGGCTTTATTGCGTGAGTGACGCGTTTGACATTTTCCTATGACATTGATATTTTCTTGTTGAGCAAAATGACGTGGTTTTTTTATATGATAATTTGATTTCTTATATTAATTTTGACGTGGTTTATTTTTAGTTTTTTTTTATGAAAACAAAAGGTGCTTCATGTTTTATCTTGCATATCAGGGTTGGCAGGATGAATGTAGCGTAAAAAAATTCTCAATTTTCTAAACCTTGTATGTTGAGACCAAACTCTTGTTACAAGAATCTTGTCTTGTTATTAAAATGAGAAATAAAAAGAAATAAAATATTTTATTGAACACGTGTTTCGTGGTTTCTTAGAATTCACCCCCTAAACTAAAAATAACTCCATAAACATATTTATTAAATATTCGTATAGTTCAAGCGGGCGAAGGTCGGGGGTAGTATAATATATTTTTTTCACAGACAATATATAAATTCGTTGGAAACATGTAATTTATCATTGCGCTATTTCTGCGAACCTCGTATAAGCTTAAAGTTGTATAAATAAGAGAAAAAAATCTCATTTTTTTTCATTATATAATGTTTCGAAAGCCAATATCAAACATAAAATATTCCATTTGCATTTTCTATTTACGTTATAAAAAATTGTAAAATACAAATAGACAAAAAATAATTGCCGTGAATAAAACAATAGCGGGTTATTGAATTGTGTGATGCTTAAATTTTGATATGCTTGATGCTAGACGTATTTCTAAAAAAATTATACATAAAATATACGTCATGGCGCAATATAGAATATGTTTGGAATAAAAAAAAACTGGTCATGTGCGAATCGGACTCATGCACCAAGGGTTCCGTAACATTATTTAAGAAAGAGGTATACCGAGATTGTAGCGTTTGACTTTCAGTCATCTGTGGCAACTCCAGTACAAAGAAAGCGTGAAGCTAAAAAAAATTACAATTCCACAGAAATCTACAGATTTTTGACCTGCATATGACCTCTGACAATCTGAGCATAGAGCAGATAACCTTAAAAAAGAACTCTACGCACATAAGCAATATCTATTTGTACCAACAATGATTTTTTGTTATTAATATAGGCCTCAATCTTTATCTTATAGGATTTACAAATAACATATGATATCTTTGCTGACTTCTTATTTTCTTATGATTATATTATTTCGTTTGACCTTTATGGCCGGACCTGAATTACTAAGCTCAGGAATTAAGCGTATCTTAAGTCAGATTAGGGCTCTAAATCTGTCTGACGGTTGGACACTGCTAATTCTAAGACGAAACGAGTTATCAATAATAAATGACGGATTTTGGCGTAACCATCAACTAAGAAAAAGGAATAATTTATGAATATTTATATTTTTTTTCTTTTATATAATATTATTTCCCTTTCCTAGCTATGGTGGTAGTTCTGCCAGTAACACGCAATGGGTCCAAAATTCAGCAGAAAGTAGGGAATGGAGTGTCTTAACACTAGGTTCCTTCTGTTATCCTGTTGTGTGCGGATTACGGCGTGAAGCAGATTTTTTAAAATTTGATTTAATTTATTTCATCTAAAGTATTACTACTTTAGATAAAATAAATAATTCAAGAATGTCAAACAAAAGAATATGAAAATAATATTTTACATTTAATCTTTATAGAATTTCATTTCTTTAGATCTTGATGAGTTTTACATCAACTATGATAGTTTTAATATCTTCTCAGATTTTCCGAAGACAATGAAAAGCAAATGAAAGGAACCGAAGTTTAATTTCATAGTGCAAATATAAAACCGAATTATTTTCTTATTTTTATTAATTTCTGGATTAGAACGTAAAGAGAACTTTGGAATCAATATGTCCTCTTGTTTTGTTCTAGTAGAGCTTAACATCACATCGCAACAATAAAAGCTGTATTATAATAACTATATTCACGATATAGTTATCCAGAAACCTAAATATAAATATATTTTTAATTCTTTAAATAATAATTAAATTTGAATAATTTTAATTCTGCAGGCATTGCGTGTTGCCTCGATACCAGAAGGACGAAATGAAAATATTACATACTTCTTTTCTTTGAGAGAGAATCGAACCAGTCATCAACAACTTAATATATAAAATATATTATATAACAACAACTGGTAGTTGATATTGAATTATACAGTAGACAGATACTGAATGAACCTTATGCTCTCGTCCCAGGTAAAAGGCAATATTTAACGTACGGTCAAGCACATACGAATAAAGAATATTCATTTTAGCCATTTTAGTACTTATTTTGCTAGACTTTAAGTCCATTTTAGCTCAAATACTTCTCCCATATTACCTTTAGTGGTTTTCTTTATGGCCCTTCGTTTAGTTCTATAAACGGGCAGTATAAAAAATAAGCGTCCATTCTCATAGCAGCCTGTGGCTTCGTGTATAGTTTAAATTAAAATTAAATTTTCAACGACATTACTAAATAAAAATGTTATCTATTTTAACTAGCAATTAACTTTTAATTAAAATAAAATTTAATTTATATTAAAGGTTTTATTTTTAATTAGGTTTAATGTAAGTTAATAATGATTTTTTATACTAATTACGTCTTTAATAATAGCAGAATTAAAATTAAACGACAATGATTCTCTTCTTAAGTGTGACGCGGTCAATGTATAGTGAGGATGTATCTAGAAATCGATGGTTCTGGGTTTGAATACCATCCAAAGTAATTTTTAAATCAAATGATATACAAGTCAAGCAAATAAAATCTTTATCATTTTGATATTTTTAAATGCTTTGACAAATTTTAAGCATCTAATCAAAAATAAATTTCAAACCGAGATCGTTGCGAACTGCTGCTGTATCTACACAATATTTCAGTTTATCTTTCCCTTGTGAATACTGATTAAAGCTGTTTAAGTTTATCTTTTATTAATTCATTTATGATTTATATTATGTACAATACTGGCACACCATCCTTATCCGTATTATATTTTTGATTGTTTTATTTTTTACAATTCTTGCTTGCGGTATTCTTAGCCATAGGTTTAATTTAAGAATCGTGTAGAAATGCTACGTTTTTCTTTTTATTCACTTTTTAACGCTGAGAAACTTTTTTTTTAAGTGACGGAACTCAACGCCGCGCTTGGTCTAGGCGGCTAAATGTGGGATGCGTTTCGTTGGTGTTTTTAAGACCAAATCCGTTATCTAAATATTTAAACAGTTAAAGAGCAAACTTTCAATGTGACCGCTTCTGAAATATGAATCAAGTTAACCCTTTCACGCATTTAAAAGATTATAATTAAAAAATACCTTAACAGTACAGAATAATATATTTGAAAACGCGCGCTTTTTCTCTACATTCATTAATCTCATCATCCACTTTCATAATACAAAGATATCCGTTTTTTGTTGCGCATAATACAAACGTAAAAGGTTTTAACAATATGAATAAAAATAAGCGGCTTACTCATGTCGCGTCGCATACGGCTACGTAAAAAAGGTCACCGAAATCCCCGGCTAGGAATTGTCACTTTTCATCTTGGCAGAGTTGCAATCATTTGGTTCAGTGAACGGGTTAATTAATGAAATCTATTAACTCCATTCTCTTTTGGGAGTCGATTGTAACTTTTTCCTCTGTCATCTATTCGAGCGTTTTCTAACTACGAGTAGTCATGTCGTGGCTGTTTCAATGTGATTTCTCTCTGAAATTTCTATCGACTGACAGTTTTGTGTTTGAAAAATGGCAAACTTTATATAATAAGTATGAAATTGTATTCGTATAATTTAGTTCTAGTGCTGTGGAACAATGACTGAATGTAAACGTGACGGTGGCGGGTTGGATTCCTACTCGGGAGAATGATCATATTTAATTTATTTTTATTTTTCCGTTCTGGCAGACGAAAAGTTGCATTGAGTTCTGCAACTCAACATGCTATGTCTTAGAATTGGGGGGACGGAGTATCTGAATACTAGATTTTCTCTGGGCTTTACATTCTGCTATATACGAGTTATAATGTAAAGTTAATAAAAAAAATTAACAATTGCCTAAATCATTAAACTTACCTGACAATTTGCACATTGCAACATGGAACAATTATTTGTGCAGCTTATGAAGAGGTTGATGACAGTGGATGAAGCGAAAGAGGTATGACCGTACCGTTTGGCACTCCGTAATCGCTGACTACCCCACTAGGGTTACATCGTGAAGCTAAGTTATATTAAGTTATAAAAAACTAAAGCTATGTTTTTGATATTTGACAAAGAGAGGCCATCTAACTAAGAATTGAAAGTTATATAAAATGAAAACAATTATTATTAATCACTTAGATGGATTTGATATTGTTTCAGGGTCGGACTTTATTAATTACTTTTCTGAAAATATATGAGGTACCCAAAAATACGCCTTGCTCTCTATTCTAATATATTTTATGCAGAATAAATAAAAATAATTGTTACAAAAAAACTATTAGTTTGAGAACAAAGAAAAATGAATTCAAATATAATTTTCATACAAACGAGGTATATATATGAGCCTCATAATCTAGTTACACAGTGTTATCTACACAGATCTAGCCTGACATGTGATATTACGTGGTTAAACATATTATTTATTGAGATTGTAAAAATAATGTTAGATAACGATAGTAAAACACAAACTAGTTCGAGTCACGGTACGCGCGTCAAATATCACAGAACATTGATGTGATATAAATATTCATGATAGCTGAACGCGGCATGTTAATGTCCCAGCTTAAATACTAGTTGTGTGGTGTATGTCATGGGATTTATGGAATATGCGAATATAATATCATGGAAACACTAGATTTGTCATGAACTTTACAAATCCCTTTCATTTATTAGCCTTTTAACCTTCTCAAGGTTGTGCAAAAGTTCGTAATCCGCGCTTTGTGATATGTGTAAATATGCAGCCTTTTTAAAATTAACTGTAATAATTTCAATGAAGTCATCTTTAAAATCCTATCATTAAAAACTGAGATATCAATCAATATATTTTATAACTATTTATATAATAACGCGTTTCTCTTATCACTTATACTATACAAATCTAAAGGTGGAGTAACACGCCGTGTATTCTAGTAAGTGCCACCGGCTGCTTCTACAGAGGAATACGTTCTGTCGTTCAATTTATAAACAGAAACCTTCGTATTATAATTTTAGTATATTTGTCCTCTCTACTTATGTTGGAAAGTGTACAAAAAATAGTTTTAGACATTGAATATAATAATTGTTTGTTATTTTATTTCACAGAAAGCTCCTTAGTTGAGCACCAATTTCAGTGGAACTTTAAATTTCAACGGGGATATTAAAATAATTTAAATATAAGCATTATCTCCAGTGGAGATTGAACCGACCACCATCGCGTTTTTAGTCAAATGAGCAAAACGGGCACAACGGGCTAAAATATTATATACCTTACAATTATATAAAAATAATTATTTTCTTCTATTCGCTTCCTCTATAGGATGTTTTTACAAAAAAAATATTTCAGTACAAAATAAATAACAACAAACACTGTGTAACGGTGAACTGAACATTTACGAATGTTTGTAACTTCATGCATTTAAACAGCACTGATTCAATATAAGCGACTTTTATTAGGTGCTAAAAGCTCCATTTTAATAACTATTTACAATGACTTGCCTATATTATAATACTTTTTATTGTTGTTCATATATATGTATTTTAATATTGTGATGGTGATACATATAACAAGCTTCTATGTTTTTCACGTGTTAGGTAGATAAAGGAAGTCTAGGGTTCCCATTTTCGGGACAATCCCTGTCACGTGGCGTACAAGATTGTGTAAATGAAAATATAAATAATCGTCTTACCTAGTGGAAATCGAACTTACAACCATCGCGCTTATAATCAGATCAAATTACAAAGAACATGTTCAGTTTGTTTTTCACAGACCATACGATATTTTACGATATTTTAATATTTTACGATAAATCGACGCTATGTTAGTGCAATGGCAAAAAAAAATTTTACTCAGAGTAATGTTTTTTACTTCATCAGTACGGAAAGATATAGATAGCACTGCGTTTACCGTTAAAAGCGCAGAATCTGTAACAAATGTGGAAAGTGAAGAGTAATATATCTTAACCTACTCTTTTATTTATATTTAAGATATGCGTACCTAAAATATCAATATACCCTCTTTCAGTAAAATATATGAATATATTTTTATTAACTTACCTGTACGCTAAGAACTCAAATAATCCCGAATAAGTTAAGCTAAAGCTTATACCTACATAGCAAATGTTATATATGTAGTAAAAGTTATGTGAAGGAAAAGTTTCTCTACGGTCGTTAGTGTTTTATATTTGTTATATTCTACGAAACGGTTTTTGTTGATATAACTGCATATATTATAATATCAACTTTATTATGTTGCTTTGAGTTTAAGGTACGGGAAATTCACGTTGAGATTTCAGAAAAATATATATTTTTATATACATAGTTAAAACAAAACTCTTTAACTATTTAGGACTAATAATATATGTTTAGAACTGACAGCATAACATATTATTATTAAAAAAACGAACTAGCTATAAAGGCGTATCAAAATATATACGGCTTACACAGTCTTACGTGACAATGCACGACTGTTGCGTGTCTTACTTACAAATTATAGACTTGGTGACACGTTTATTTTAACGCTAATTCCTTGTCTTTTCCACACGAAATGTTCTTTAAGATAAAATTTTATGTCTTTACCACTTTGCACTTTGTGGCATAGTCTTTAAATAAGCGCGATAATAAATGCGACGGTGATAAGTTCGATTACCACTCAGGGGAATCAGTTATATGCATTTCCATGCTCTCTTAATCACTATTAAGTTCCGCAGTTTAACACCCATTGTCTCAAAAATTGAGCTGATGGTGTGGGTGGTCGCAAACAGGCGAAACTAATTTTTGTGTTAGTTAAAAAACAATAGTTAAAAATAGAAAACCTTATATTTAAATAAAAACACTCCGTAAATAAAAAGGCTGAAAATGAATTCTTATAAATAATATTATAACCCGACAATTTATACATAAATACAAAAAAATCTTAGAGAGTTTTTCTTAAGATATAAATAAATATCCATATATAAAGTTACGTGTGACGTGGTTGTGGGCTAATGCATTTAGAAATAGGTGGCTAGAAATAGCTTAGGTCTATTATAAAGACAATTTTACGTCATTTAATAATTTCATTCTTATTAAATATTAATTAATTTAAAGAGACACCAAACAATATTTAATGAAATAACTAAAGTGATTTATTTTTCACCACCGATACCCGTTCGCTTAGCTCGCTATCATAATGAAAATAAGTTGAATGATTAAGATTTTGTTTATATTATAACTATGTAAAATGTGTAATAGAGGCCGTCGTGGCACAGGGGTATAAGCTTGCGACTGTAAGCACGGAGGTTGTGGGTTCGATTTCCACTCGGGGGAACGCGATATTTAATATTTTCATTTCGTCCCTCTGATAACGACGCACATTGTGGCGTTGAGCTCCGATACTCAACGAAGTGGCCTGGATGAATAGCGGAGTGTCTTAACACTAGCTTTACTCAGCAAGTACTCCTGACTATTCTGCTGTGTGCAGATTACAGCCTGAATTTTATATCAATAACCATTCCAACATTCTCAGCTTCACCTCTACTCACAGGAACACTACAATGTTTTAAAAGATACATAAAATAGATATATATTTGTCTCTATTTTACGAGTTACAGTTAAGTGTTTTCTTAATTACTGAAACCATTTTCTTTCATTACTGAACTAGCTCAAGTAGTTGACTGAATGTAACATCCTCGTAATTTAGTTCGTCCGGCACTATTTTTTCTTTAACAACACTGTATGAGCGTGGCTTCTGTAACGATGCGGCTGGTAGGTTAATAAATTTAGTTAACAAGTACACTTTCATAGAGGCTATATTGGCTTCTGAGGCTATTTTCGAATTTCTGGATGGATTTAAATATTTATTTATGTATGATTATTAGACAAAAGAACAACATAAATGTTAAAGATCTATGATTCAGACCCATAATTAATTACTATTATTTATATAAAGAAATCCCCTAAAAATCTGCATAATGAGTATTTGTCGACAATATCAAACCAAAAACGTCCTCAACATCTGTACTCAACATCTCAAAGGGAAATCTAAAATTATGAAGAAATCGTCCACACAAATTAATTTATCAATTACTACTATATCATTATATCAAACTTATATTTGTTTCTGGCTTTACTAAACTAAAGCGCGGAGTTAAGTTCCTTTTAAATAAGAAGAAGAAAGAGAAGAAAGAAGAGAGAAATTATTGATAAATCAACTAGGACTTTGGATCAAGAAACCCAAATAGCCCGAATAACGTTAATTTGTATCGAGAAAACGAAAATATTTTCATAGTACATTATATATATCCCCTCGAGTGAAATTAGAACTCGCCATCAACCAATTATCGTATGTAGTCAGGCATGCTTTAATTGTGCCACGAGGGCGTCATTAATTCCATATAGTTAATAATATACCTACGTAAATATAAAAAATATATATTATGGACAGACTACCTAAATTATTTCCATCATTAGACGCCACACAATACAATACGTATTCAAGCGTAAAGTGGAGATCAGATAATTACAAGGCTCTTAGCTTTTAAAATAAAGCATATAATTTTTAGATATATTTTCAACGTATAGTTATAGTTAGTTATATACGTATAGTTATAATTTTTTTAACCTATAGTCACTTACTAAATATAACATAATCTAGCGAGCCGTGGGGCAGCGTAGGTTCGATTCCCATTAAGAATATTTTTTTTTTGTATTAAAACTCTTTTAACAATTTTCTTATCGAAATTCACCACTAACCACAAATTTTGGCGAAAAATGACTTCATGTTATATATCGTACATCTGTTATGTGCGTGCGAGCGCTATGGGCATGTAGCTAAAAAATGAACTATATATACAACAAAATAAATAAAACAAAATCCTTATGAAAACTGTCAAAGACCTAAGCCTGTAATATTCGGAATTGAACGAATGTAAACTTTTAAAATAAACAATCCAGGAATAGAACATTTTTAGTGGAACTTTTTTTTACAATAAAAGTAAGCGATACGTTACTTTCATTTGTTATAGTGGTGCTAAACCTTTTATATATATTTAACCCTAGATTAAAAAAGACTATATTTAACTGTACACAAAAGATAACCACACGTCGGCTCGGCGTATATTTTGGAATAAAAATTAAGATTTTATTTATAACAAAATATATTTCTTATATGGCAGATAGTGATTAGATACACAAAGGCACATCAGAATAAATATAAACTAAGAAAACATGAGGCCGTCGTGGCGCAGCGGCACAAGGTGTGCTATTGTTGTGGGTTCGATACCCACTCGAGGAATTGAAATATTTATTTACATTTATATTTTCATTTCTTCACCAACCATTCTTTCTTTCATTTCTGGTGTGGTAAAGATCGGTGTTGAGTTCTAACACTAGGTTCCCTCTGCCTCCCTTAGCAATTTAAACTAGTTCAGGTAACCGTATAAAGTTTATATAAAATGGTACCATAAAACTAGTGAAATGATGGACCTCGTAAATAGGGAACCCCTTTTGGGTTCCCTATCTTACGAGGACCGCACCATACTATACCGTCTCAATACCAGATTTCTTGGCCTACGCCGCTATACGGGGAAAACCGTGAATCTATACCTAATTTTATTAAAATTGACGTTAGAATGACATAATTGCGTTACATTAGCGAGGTATATCGCGGGCACAATAATGACAGTATAAGTCCCTCGTTCGTATAATCTCGCGTCTTAGAGTCACCGTTTATCTAAATGCACAATGTTATATCTTAAATCGTAGGCTCTATGAATTCTAATTTATCCCAGCCTTATTTCGTTTGACGTTATCTTTATTTGTTTACTTGGTTTGTAGCTGGTTTTGTTCATATCATACACACAAATAATATGATTAAGATAGAAAAGTTTAAGTTTTTGAAGTAATCTCTTTAGCTAACAGTCTAGTAGGCGATCACAGCTAATCGACATAGCGAGTGACTGTAAATGTGACGGTGCTAGATTCGATTCCATGATTTTTAATTTATTTTTTTAGCTCCACACTGTATCCATTCCCCGCTTTCCGTCACATTCTGGAGATATAATTTGTAGGGTAGTGGAACTCAACACCGTGCTTTGTCTCGTTATTCGAGCGATGAAATAAAAATAATATTTAATTTCCTCGAATGGAAATCGAACCTACAAGCTTTAGTGTGTACAGTCACTCACTTGTGCCTCTACCCCACGACTGGACTCAGTCAAGTCCCATGATGATCAATAAAAACAAAAAATTAAGCTCTTAATCATTATGACAATATTAGTTTCAGCTACACATTACAAAACTTAAAGAAAAATAATAATCTCCAACTAAAATCCCAGATATTTAATTTCACTATTACTTACCGACACCACCATACATACAAACACACAGAAATTTCCAAACCAAAACTATTCGGGGGACCAACGAATTAGCATTTGAAACGATGCCGTCTTATAATTGGTATATACTGCTTATACTTCGGAATTCTCTCAGCGCTGTTCGTCCTGAATAATGGATCTTGTAACATTTGACAAATAGTCGACTCTATTTAAGATTGTGGTTTGTGAACTGAAGACTGCGGTCGAAGCGTGGAGTTGACTGCTCGGATGTGTGGTGGAGGATGTACTGGGGCTTGGCTTTAGTCGCTTTACTATGTTAATTTGTTATATAATATATTATTGTTGTTATAAACATGTTATCTTTTAGTGGATAATTGATTGCCAAGTTGATACTAAGCCGTTTCTATATACTTCGCTTTTTGGAAAAAGAGATGGTAAAAGTAAATTCTATAAGTTTCTTATTGATGATGAAAACTTATTGATGTACTGTTATATTATTTATTTATTTATTTTACGTATGGTGTGTTGGGTCGCGGAACTCAACGCCGCGCTAGGACTCGTGACTAAAGCGGGGCATTGAAAATATTAAATCAATATTATGATAACTTATAAAATTAATTGTAAGATTTTGCTTTTATTGGTCTTCGAGAATTATTAAATTGTAACAACAATTATCATCTTACTTCAGGGCTTCATGTCTTTTATTATTTTTAGGGCACGTGGCAAATGTGAGCATATAACCATTGCATTTACTTGAAGATATTCCTCCACTTAAGTCATCAACGACATTAATATAACTATATTCTTAGTTTCACGCTGTATGACACACACAGCAAGATAAGCGGAGGAGACCTAGTGCTGAGACACTACGTTTCCCACTTCCCGCCGAATTCTAGAGACATTGCATATTGAGTGGCAGAACTCAATGCCACGCTTTGCCTCGACACCCGAGTGAAGACATTTAAATAAATATTTCCTTTCCTCGAGTCGGGATCGAACCCACAATCAGTCACGGTTACAGTAACACTTTGTGCCTCTACGCCATAACTGGCCTAAAACATAAAAAATCAATACTTCCATATAAGTGTGCTACTCTAAGGAAGTACATCACCACCACCTTATGTAATTAGATTTACGACAATACAACAAAAAAAAGTATTACAAAGGAAACGAGGGTTCTGTAATAGGGATGTATAAATCGGTCCAATTAAAATGGGTTTAATTAATCTGCAAAAAAATAATGGGTGATCCTTATCAATATGACCCACGTGACCTTCAAAGTGTTACTTAGTTTGTAGCTTGTTATTATGTCGTAGTATTATATATAGTAAATGGTGGCTTAGTTGTTCTGAGGAGACTTAGATTATAAATTTATTTTAGTTCATACTTTTGTAAGTAAGAATTAAGTATATATTTTATCTTTTATTTAAGGTGAACATCAAGTTGGTTAGTTAAATAATTTTTATACCAAATTTTTTGGGTCCTTAGTGTATTCTTCAATTTACTAATATGTCATAGATAGGGACAAATATCCCACTACTATTTTACGTTTATGTTGAATATTTAAAAATTATATATATATATATATATATGGAGTATCAATTGAGATTATTATAATTAAACATTTTTAAAGCTTTTCGTGGCGCAATATAATTATAAAATTAAAAGCAACCCACTTTTGAGTCTAACTCACTAAAGTACACATTACACCCCGTCCCAGGTAAACGCTTTAAAGGCTTAGGATGTGGAACATGAAACGCTGATTGTAAGACGACTCAATCTGGGAATGTAAATTTTAGGGATTTCGTGACTTCGGTAAACAAGTAGATTGTATAGATTGTATTGAAGCATGAATTTTGATTTTCTCCACCAAATTAAACGACAAAATCGCTTATTTTTTCGTTGAATTTCTATAAATAAATGTTTAAATGTAAATTAAATATCTATTTCAGGATTTTGAAGGTTATTTTGATATAGTCACGTATTCTTATGAAACAAGTTTACAATAATGTAATACTTTACAAGTAGATTTCGTTTTGATGGATTATTAATATCTTAGAGAGTATAGAGTAATGTATATTATGTACTTTATTCTATGTTTACTTAAGGTATGTGTGTTTTAAGCAGTGCAACTGAACGACGTAATCTTTCTACCACAGTAGGAAAATATAGGTTTTTTTTAGCTGTACGCTTGTACATAGCAGGTTAAAGGGGAAGCTGGGAACCTAGTATTAAAACTTTTTGTTCCCATTAAAGCACATCAGCTCGACACCTTTAACCAAATTCTGAATTTATTGTATTTCGAGTGGCAGAACTCTACGCCGGTTCTAGCATCGTTACCAGAGGGAGTGGAAATCGAACTTACAACCATCACGTTTGCTGTCATGCACTGTCCTACCGCGATATCCATGACATTCTATAAATATTATTAAACAAATATCACTTTCTGTATACATATTCAATGTTAACTATCGATATCGAGTATATTTCACAACAGACAGTAGTACGCCGCGAGCCCCAGTAACTTGTACGACTGTAACCAACAATAGATAATTCAATGCAATTACTCAAATTGTTAGCGCACGCCACAACTCTACGGCAAGTTTGATCGCATTTGACATTCTACACCGCGGCTGGATTCTTGTCTCTATACCAAAACTTCCTCCCAAATTCCAAAATAAATTTTGTCAGTTGAAACAACTATGTTATTTAAACTGTTTTGTGGTAGATTAACCCTAGAATACCACGCGAAAAATAATAATTAAAGTAAAAAAAAACTATGTGTAAAAACTATATTCCTACAAGCTTTACTTTTTCGTTGGCCCGAAATGACCAGCTATAGTAAAAATCCAGGAAATACACTAAAAAGTGAAAAAATATTATTTTTTCTTAAAAAAAATAATTTCATTTCATTTAAAATGCGTGGATACCCCCACCAACTTTAGCATGTCAATAGTTATATGCCATACTTTCTTTTGACTTATAATCATGGAATTATATGCTGCACGGTACCCTCGGCGGGCGAGTCCAACTCGCACTTGACCAGTTTTTTTTAATGTCTCGCTTTGAGACGATTGAACCACCATGAGACGTGAATAATGAAAATGATTATGACGAAAACTATACAGCTAGAAATACTATGTGAGCCAGAACGTGGGAACATCTTAAGGGTCATGTAGAACTACAATGGCACGGCAGTATTCAAAGCGAGTACATCGCTGGTGTAAATTTCCGTTTGATTTAAAAATACGAATGCAAAAATACTAAAATAAATCCATCCATCACACGTTCCTATGAAAGATGCAACCGCTGAATAAAAATGCAAGTTATTTCTGTAAGTCACACTACAAAAATTGTTTACTGAATTCTATGTGCAGTATCTTGCATACATGCTTATTGAGGCCAGTCGTGACGTAAGGAGCATAAGCATGCGAATCTAATGGCGACATGTTGTGAGTTCGAATCCCATTAGAGGCAATTAAATATGTAATCGATTGAAAACTAGGTTCCCAAGTCCACTTTATCTACCCTATTTTGTGCCGGATACAGCGAGATACAGCGAGACGGTAAAAAATAAAAATATTATAGTAATAACCATTGTTTTTGAGTAGATATATCCTACGCAGACGTTTGTTAAACCTAAGTAACTAAATATATATTACCGATAATATGCCGATTAATTACAGATATTATCAATTTAGTCAAGGGTTCAAGCGTACGACTTTGTCGAGGTCGAGTAAATGCGACGGAATAGGTTGGATTTCCACTCAAGGATATGAAAAATTCAATATTTTCATTTCTTCGCTCTGATAACTAGACAAACCGTAGTATTAAGTTCCGCCACTCAACACGCAATGCCTTAAGATTTCGACGGAAAGTGTAAAACGTACGTACAAGAATCATCGTGAAGCTAAAAAAAGCTTTAACATTACCATCTTCCTTCTGCAAAATCGATGACATCCAAATATAATAATACTTTAATAAATAAATATACTCCATGCTGTAATATTGTAAATTATACTTTATACAGTGCTATTTCGTAAATATTCCTCAATATCTGGAACAGCAAAAGGCAATTTTGCTATAAACAACAAAATTAATTCTTGATATTACGCTGGAAATAGGTGACGTGGACCTAAATAAGTTTGGCTCATGTTGGAAAGTACTGAGTCAGCTTTGGGCTTCGTACCCGATGCTACAGCCTTATAGAATGTGTCCTTGTTTTAGGTAAGTGTGAAAAGGATAATGTTATATAAATATTTTTTGGGAAGTATATAAAACAGACACACGTTTCTGTCCCTGCGCCTCAACTAGCCTCATTGAAGAAAATAAACTAAATAAAATAATATATATAATATTGCGGCGTTGAATTCTGCTACTCAACACACAATGCCTCTAGAATTTGGCAGAAAGTGAGGAACGGAGTGTCTTAATACTGAGATTCCTTCTGCCTACCCTACTGTGTGCGGAATATAGAGTGATGCTGAAAAAAAAAAATAAATAAATAAACATGATGTCTTCACAGAGTTGATTGATTGCTAATTGCGCAAATCTAAGGCAATGCTGGATCAAAAAATATATTTGTGTTGTATAGAAGAAAGGCTACGCTACATCGCTTAAATTGTTTCTATACAAATAACCCTCTGTACCCTATGTCACGGTCATAGTTTACTGAAGCACTTAGAATATGTTATATTATTCATACTGTCATACACATCTCTAAGTAAATCTCATTTGACGACGGGCAACGCCGACGGTAAAAGCTAGTTAATTATAAGCCCACCAGTGAATTTATATTCCGATGAAATTATCATTCATCATTTCGTTCGAATATCAAATATATCATATATTCACGGACAATTTGGTGAGGTTTCGAAGGTAATGCATACATAATACGTAACCTGGCAGATTCAAGCTGCTTATAGCTCACATACTAGAATATGATCGAGTAGTTGTACAAAACATACGTAACTGATATTCTCTTAGTATGTAAATCATATGTAATTTGGACTTTGGAAAAGAAAAGTTTACTGTAATTGTAAGGTGTTGTATAGTACAGCATATGTATATATAGGTTTCGAGGTGACCTGTTACCAGGTCCAGGTACCAGGATGTACACGCGATGATGTACGTACGAAGCGTAGATCCAGTACGCGTGTGTAGTGCTCCTACTAGAAGATTTCAATTTTTGGATCATAATGTAAGACACTACATTTCCATTAAAACACTTCTGTTCTCTTCTCTCTTCACGCTTGTTGAAAACTCAATGTTGCGCTTTACTTCGGTATAAAATAAATATTTATTTTTGATAATTATTAATTAAAAATAATTATTAATTACAATACCTTGAATGGGCATCGAACCCGTTACGTTTACACTGGCAAGCTAATGCCTCTGCGATACAATTGGCCTTATTATATACCACGCAATATAAACATATATGCGTATACATATTATAATGTAGAATATACTCTAAATTGATAAATTGGGTCCGTAATAGAGGGAGGCTGTACTAAATTTAATTGACGAATTGTTTTGAAGTTGCGGCTGGTTTTATGTTTACAGTGGCTTTGTCACAATATTATATTTGTGGCGTCAATTACAAACTCAATACACGATATAATATTAAACGTTATTGATGACTATTGATAGAAACGGAATTTTATTTACTTAACATATAATATAATTAACTATTATATTAAATAAATTTCTCTGTCTCAGAACATTATTTTTAATATAAAAATATCAGAATATGATATTTTTTTATACCTATTATATTTTGGTTAACGCTTAAATCGCGTTGGAACCTAGTGTAAAGACTTTTATTATTCAAGTAAAATTGAACCGACAACCACGTTAGCGCCCAAATTTTTCCCATTAGTGGGTCATTCTAGTTCAAAAAAAAAACACTTATACGCTTCACACTGGAGCCATCAAAATTAGAAGCGATAGTGGGCTTTAATCGATTCTCACCAGGATGAATGATGAATTTTCAGTACTTTATTTTCTTAAAACATCGATAAGTTTCGGCCAAACAATACCTCGAAAATTACTTACACTAGGTTCCCTCTATGCAGTATAAAGCGCGAAAAAACTTTTTTATTTTTTTTTCTTTTAATTAAGTTATAACAAGGCTGTCTCAACGGTGTTTACTATTAAAACATTGATTGTAGCTTGACGTGGATGACGGGCGGTTCGCCGAGGTCGTGGCGTGACGTGTAAATGGTCTATCACTTCGTAAATTACACTTCTATACAATACTACCCTTAATACAATAGGAATAAGGTTCAAGATGCAGTAGCACTGACAATTGTGGTAAAAGAAAATCGTGCCGCGATATCTTGATTGTTATATTAAGTAGATACTGATGTGAATTATTTGTTTACGAGTTCTTTTTCGTAATAAAAACGAGTTTCGATACCTTCGAAAATAATACCAATTAAATTATGTGTGTATGTCTTAGGTTTTTCGCTACTTTTGTAAAAAAAACTGGGTGTTTTTTGACGGAATTTAGCATATTTCTACCGTTTGTGTATATTTTTTATAAACTGGAATATGAATTTCACTCAGATTACCAGTTTGCAAGGCAACTAGAAGGATTTACCTTTAACGTCAAAATAACTATTATCTTAAGCGGAAACTCTCTTTTACTACATGAGACGCAAAGTCACTCGTGCATGCTACGAAGGCGTCTCAGTAGATTTATCAGACCGGACACAGCGCGAGGTCCTCTTTACCACATCTATAAATATATTTTTAAATCTAGATTAACCATAGAATATCATAAGAAAAATTTATTATCCAATAAAGATGCGTACATATTTTTATATAATAACAAAAAAACACTTATTCTATTAGAATTTGAACTTGAAGATAACGCTGAAATGTACATACCCGATATATCAACATTTGTAGCCCGGAACTTCGGTTGAACGGACTAGGAAAGGTAAAGTTCCATTTCAAAAAAAAAATCCCCATCCAAAAAAAAAAATAAGGACTGGATACAAAATGCTGCGTAGTTTCGACTGGACTTTGTCAGTATTTTTTTTTTCCACTTCGATTAAATTAAAACAATAACAAACGAAAAATCGATACAACAGTTAACGTGCACAACAAAATTGCAACGTCAAAGTAAATCAAAAGTTTTCTTGTAATAGCTATATCAAGACGCCTCCGCCGCATGTGAACAGTTACGTAGCATTTCTCAGGGGTAACTGGCAGGTGGCAGTGATACGTTTATTTTCTGTTGATTGGATAATTTTCATTATAGACTCAGTTTTGTAAAATAAATTATGAAACTATTTTTATTTGAAACCGGAAAAGTGTTAGATGGTCGACTTAAATTAAGTATTTTTATTATATATCATTACAAAGGACGCAGTTTCGACTAATTATTTCAGGTTAGACAGGCAAAGAAGTATCTGTTGCATGCGGAAGCGGAACTCAACGTTGCGCTTTACCTAATTATCAGACCGAGAAAATGAAAATATTATATATTTCGTTTCCTCGAGTGGAAATGAATCCATACATAACCTGTCGCGTTTATAGTTGCACACTTGTCCCAGCACCATGACTGGCCTCATCATTTAGTTAAAGCTATTGCAAAATCTTAATAAACAATTAAAATTAATAATATGCTTAACTAATTACCAGAGAAGTGCATTTAAAATTTAATTTATATCGCTAATATGTACTACAATATTCTGCGAAACTATTAGAGTTAATATTAACGAGAGCTCTTAAAACATGTTTTACCAGAAATATCCACTAAGGAGCTATTATAATAGTTTCTAGCTAGATATTTTTTCTTATTTCCATTAAAACATTTTCCACTACAAAAAGCTTATATATACATACTTAATAGAAATAAAATTCATTGCAATTTCAACAAGCACTACAAAGAGCAGGAGAATTGCATGAAAATAAAAGTATTGAAAGAACAAATATTCTAAAACGCAAGAAAACAGTGGCCGGAGTCTGCTCAAGCAATATCTATGCAAAGTTAAATCGCTAATTTACCCTTTGAACGGCATGTAGTTGTGAACTAGAGACGCGAGAGTGCACCATAAGATACAAGTGTAGACGAAGTCAACGAGAAAAGAAAACTACAAAAGAAACTGCACATTGGAAATGTACTTTCTTTTTCGAAATCATACTTCCAGTGATGTAGACACATGAGTGATTGTGCCCTTTTTTATTTTCCTGATGTATATTTGTAACGGTATGCACCTGGAATTTAAGTTGCAGACGGAAGGCAGTAGTCGAGTCACACTGTCAGGTAAGATGCACATAAAGACTTTTACCAAATATATTATAAATATAATATCCATATTAATTCGAAGACTTGGTATACGATATGTAGGTGTGTGATGCTATTTTATGTTCCAGATCTGGTGTATGAAGTAATATCCGCCTACGATTTGATCCAACGACTTATAGTGATGAGGAAGAAAGAACGCGCTCTTGGCTTTTCTTCGGACGAGCTTCGAGTAATATAAAATTCAAGTTTTGTAAAGTATATTAACATTGTCGAGTTTCAGTTATTTAAATAAACGGTTTTGACCACTAGATATTTTTAAATGTATTTGGGTAACAGTTACATAGAGCATGGTATGCAGAAGGGCATTCAAATTTTCGAAATATTTAGGGATTTTCAGTGACGATACTCAACGGCACGTTTCCACTTGTTACCAGAGCGAAGAAATGAAAATAATTCATTTCCCTGGGTAAGGATCAAACACACGACTGACGTGTTTACATACTATAATTTGACCTAAATTGCTAAAATATATTCTAAGTAAATCAGGTTTGTATTAGTGAAATTTATTCTAGAAATATATTTATTGAAATTTATTCTAGCTATAAGATTACTACAAAAATATCATATATCTACCAATTTCTTAAAATTATATTTCAAACGTCCACATGCAAATACAAAAACCCAAATAGCACAAAATATTTAATTTGCGCCACATCGACAAAGTACACAGAAGCACAATACAATGGTTACAGAGACCAGTACATGCTATACTGGATTTATGCCTTGAAAATTGGTAAGCGAGCAACTTGGTTCCCATTCATTGAACAATACCTGCCCCAGTCAAACGCAATACAACCGCTTGACTCGTGTTTCCGACATTCTTGACTGGTAATGCTATAAGAATATGTAATTTGTCTCTAGTTGTTTTGGAAATTGCTTTTCAATTTAGTTTTTTAACTTCTTTTTTTCCAGCTACTGTGAAGTGAAACTCAACACCGCGCCTTGCTTCAACACCAGAGCGATGAAATGAAAATATAATATATTTCATATCCTCGAGTTCTCGAGCCTCGGGACCTCAAGCCCCTAAAAAATAGGACAAAGTACGGTACTGAGATTCGTCAATTATTTTGTATTTCTTAAATAACGTAAAGAACAATGAAAAAACCTGAATATAAAAACATACAATCGTTAACGATCTTCGTTATATTAACCCAAAGCGTATTCCTAAATCATTAAGACAATTGGGAGTAATTCGTTTCTCAGTTTGCGCCGTTGGTTTAGATAACGAAAATAAGTTGTTTTTTCGACTCCTACAGGGCCTATTGGACCAGAGAGCAAATATTATTTCTGCGTACAAACGAGATTGATAAATAATAGAAAAGGTGAGTCTGTTGGGCATTGCCGTCCTTTTAATAATGCTATTATTTGCTAAGATTATATGGATTCTACTTATAATCGTGTAATGTTTTTCTTATATATAGAAGAATTTTATTTTGTTTATTTTATTTATTTATTTATTTCGAAAACCAACAGTAGATCGAGAAAATAGGAATTTAAATGTTATTTCAGTACGACGGGATTGCAGGTCCAACGCCACGAATATTTTAAGACCGTCGAGGCACACAAGCGTAAACGTGATGTTTGTGGGTTCGAATCCCAGTCATGGAAATAAAATATTAAATGTTTTCATTTTATCTAATGAGGCAAATTGAGTTTTGCCACTCAACAAGCAATGCCTCAGGAATTCGTTGGAAAGCGGAGCACGGAAAGTTTTCTATGAGCAACGTTTCCAGGTTCTCTCTGCCTATCCTGCTATAAGCAATACAGATTAAAATATGTTAATAGTTTATCACAGTATTTACATTATTTTAATTATAGGCAAATGTGGGAAAACTTTCAGTTGAGAACATTTGATAAAATAATTAAATTATTTAAGTATAGCTTAAAGAAAAATTTTCGAATTTAATATGTAAATATCTTTATAATTAATTCCACGTTGTATAAAACTAAACATACTTTTTTTCATATAGGTCTTTATTAATTTCGAGCACTTACGCTCTTGCACGAGCACTTACTATATATATATCAGCTTCACGCTGTATCCCGCACTCAGCAGGGTAGGCAGGGTAATAATTAGTATTAATATAATAAAGAGAAAAATATATTTGTAACAAAGAAACAGATAAAATTCTGACTGACAGACTGATAACATCAGGTATATTTTTATCATAAAAATGAGCAGAGCCACAGGCGAGAGCCTAGTTTTATATATTTTTAGATCGAAGCACAATAAGGTATTGAAACATCGTTTACGTATAAAGGAACAAAACATAATCCATTAGGCTTTGTCGCCGTTGTAGTTTAGCCGGGACGTCGATGTTAACTTATTCTGTATGTATATTAATTATAATCCACTATAGAACAAAATATTATTATGATAAAACAATTTTATTTGTCATGTTTTAGAAAGAAAGGTCAACCTCACTCCGTTTCCCACTTACTAAAAATGAAAAATACAAATATATTATTAAATTCCTCTGATTATTTATCGAACCTATAACCATCGCATTAAAAAGACGCTATCCCACTATGTCACGATACCCTCAAAGGTTGTTTCTTGAGCGATCTAACTTTAATGTCACTTACCGTAACTTGTAAAATAATATATTGAAATATAAAAATATTCAATAAAATTTTCTTCTACTAATATAAAATATATATATTTACCTTTATAAAAATAACCTTAAAAATAATTGAACAAAACAAATAGACTTCTAATTTCACAGGAGGACGATCTTAAATTGTCGTGGCACATTCGACTTATCCCAATTCTCGAAAGCAATTTCAGTATATTCGATGAACATTATACGGGTTGCGGTGACACTGGTAATAAAACGAAAATTATAATCGTATATATATATATATATATATATATATATATAAATAAAACATTTTTTAGTTTCACACTATATCTCTCATATAGCATATAGGGCATGCAAAGGACACTTAGTGCTATGACACTTCATTCCCCATTTTCCGAAGAATACTCGAGGCATGGCGTTTTGATTGTCGGAGCGTAACTAAGCTTGTTACACAAACCAGATAATTAAACGTTTCATTTCCCCAAACGGGAATTGAACCTACAACCGTCGTTATTACATTCAGTAACACGTTTGTGCTACTACACCACGACGGCTAACGAATGTTATCGTTTATAATAATTTAACAGATACTTGAGGCGTTATCCTTAGATCTCCGCTTGTTAAACTTTGGAAACGATTAATTCTCAACGGTTTTCAAGGGTTAACTGTTAATAGGTGCTTATAATTAAAATTTAATTTATTATTAAATTACTTCTCTTCGATTTCTCTTAAATATATAATGTTATACAAAATTATGTAGATCAAGTTTAAGAGATTGGTATATTTCTAAATTGCTTGACGAATATATATATCTTATTATATAATAATTAGGACAGGTAATGCAACTAAATGGATGGATATTTTATTTCCTCGAGTTGGATCGAACCCACAACCTACACCTACCTGTCTGTATATACAAATATCTAAGTTATAACATCGAAACCAAGTTATGTAACGAAAACATTTACAAATTACTTTCTTCCACTCAATTAAACCTTTCTAAGAATGAGTTACTGTAAAAAGTAGGTCAAAATCTTTACGATAAAATGTTTGGTCGCGTGAAGTGAAACTGTAAAATTGTTTCTTATAAAAAAACTCTTTGTCGTCCATTTAAATAATAGTACCTAGCGTATTGGTTGTTATGCAAATAAAAAACTGGTCAAGCACAAGTCGGACTCCCGTACCAATTTCAGGATTGTATGTCAATATAAACTATTTTTCATAATTCTTATCTTTTTGGATTTTATTATTTATTTGTATTTTAAGTTCTTACTCCATGCCGAATTTCATAACTGTTTGTTAAAACGGAAGTACCCTATAAATTTAGATTACGCAACGAATTCCATGTTTAACACTAGGAAACTTGTTTTTTTCTGTACTTGAATGACCATCATTATATAAATATTTTGTAATAAATTCAGCTTGATACGCCCACCGTCCGTGATAGACGGACAGACGGACAATAAAGTGATCCCTTAAGGAGTCTATTTTCACCCTTTGAGGTACGGAATCCTAAAAAAGGCTTTGCGGGTAGCCTGTAAAGTGCTGCAGCACTTGTCGACAGTCAATACAAGCGTTTATGGCTGCGGTTAAACATAATAGCGCGTATGTTAGTTATAATGCCCCAATATCAAATGTTAGTGTATTTCGTTTATGTATCGTAAAAAAATATGAAGGTCATTTACTCGATGAATTGCTGGTAATAATAAAACTTATTACACACTAAACGATGTAAATTTTTCTTTGTATATTTGACACGCATCCTCATAAAAAGTGGGCAGTGTCATATGATGTAATTTTTTTAAGCTCTATCCCTTATATAGAAATATACAGAGAATTTAGTGCTAGGACACTTTAAAAAAATGCATGTTATAAATTGAATTAATAAAAGGTAATCTTAGAACATCGATAGAAGTGAATATTTAAAAATAAATAACGCTAAAGTATATTCCCTACATACTACGGTACAGACAAACAGAATTCTATATATAACTCTAAAAACTGAACTACATTTCCAACCCATTCCTGAATACAATAAATACAGTGTCAAGGACATTTCCACACACGGCAGCTTCTAATAAAACTTATTACACACTACGCCTATAAATTCTCTATAGTTATACTCGTATATACAACGAAAATCACGCACCCGTTCCCGCCCCACAAAGTAGGTTTTTCTCATGCAAAATACATATACACGGCACGCAACCTCTAGCCCGGATTTATTTTCAAAGAGAACAATGTGAAATAATAAAAAAGCGGCGTACGTGCGAACTCAACTCGTACAACGCGACCTTCAGGATAATAAGTGACGGCCGGCGTCTCCCTTTTTTACTTGGTGACGGTAAAATAATAGTTGTGTCTTTGTCAGCAATTTGCTGTTTTTGTTGTTGATACAAATGTTTTATATATATTTTTTCAACTTCACGCTGTATCCCGCACACAGCAGGGTAGGCAGAGGGAACCTCGGTGTTAAGACACTCCGTTCCAAAACTTCCGAGGCATATTCAGTGGCGGAACTCATCGTCGCGCTTTACCTTGTCCCTTAATTTCCCCGAGTAGGCATCAAATTCATAACTGTCGCCTTTACAATCACATGTTTTTGCCACTGCGCCTCGACAGCCTCAGCATAGTAGTGCGAGTAACATACCACTACGTTCTTTTACTGCAAATGAAAACGCTGTTTATTTATGAAGATTAAAAAGATGATCTACGTATACGTAAGCTGAGACGATCACTCAGCAGTACGCGTCAGCGATGCATATTTTAGTAGAAAAGGAGATTTATTGATTCATTTTCATTGGGAAAACACACGGCCGATTTATTTTTTACAAAAAGCAATGTTTGTGATACTTGAATTTAAAAATTGTCTATTTATTTAAGAATTTTTAATAAACGTGTATTTATTGAGTATTATAATAATTGAAATAGTTTGTTGAAACTTTTTTTCAGCATATTTTAAGAGATTTATGTCACTCTTCTAAACAACAAAGACAAATATATGTATACTATAAAAATATGTTAAGAATATAAATTTTTCTTGATGCATATTACTTAAGCATCTAGATAATCTAGAGATGTATTGATGTCATGTAGTACTTCATTTTCTACGTATTTTACATTTTATCACTCCAGTTAGAAAATTTGCGGTAAAGAGACATATGGCCAAACAGCAGAATAAAATATATTCCCTGAACAAAATATAACGATAATAAAAATATATATATAATATAATAATTAACAATTATAATAATTAATAAATATAATATAATAATTAACGATAACAAAAATATTCCCCGAATGATATTTGTAACTGCAAATATTAAATGATTTAGTCAAAAACATATAGCTTAGTGGTTACAGTTTCAAAGATGCCGTTCCAGTTTCCCACTGAGATATTTCTTTTATATATTTTCTAAAAATATTTTCTTTATCTTATTTATCTTTTGTGTTTAAAAATGCAAAAATAGAAAATTTTGTGTTTCGTAACTAATCCTAAATACGTTTCAAAAGACGGAACAAAAATCTAACAAAACCTATACTCGGCAAAGACAAGAACCTGGTCTAACAGTTTCACTTGAGCTTCTATAGTCAGAAGCTTTTAGTTTGGCTTAAATATTCAGTTTTAGTGGGCAATTCACACAAACGCAGAGTCGAAGTTTTAATGGCAACCACAACATTAACACTTGAAACTCAACCACGCCGCAGTCGACGCCAATTCCTTTGAGTTACTCATATATGGATATATAAATCTTTACATATTTCTCTTGCTAAAATTCTGTAAGCAAATTTAACTAAGGTTACCTTAGTACTTATTTCATATATCTAAATAGTTAATTTTTTTTCGTTTTATCAGTTTCGGGCTGTATCCCACACAAAGCAGGGTAGACTGTTACGATACTGCGGCACCCTAATTTCCGCTGAATTGTGGTATTGTATGTTAAGTGGGGGAACTCAACGCCACACTATGCCTTGACACCAGAGCGAAGAAATTAAAATAAAAATCAAATAATTAATATCCTCGAGCAGTGATCGAATCCACGACCTGTTCACCACGACTGTCCTTTTTTATGTTTTAGTTTCAGATAATGTCATATACAATGTCCGCACGAAGGCTTTTTCGCATTTTAATTCGCTTTTATAGTGATCACTGTGAAAGGTAATAAATTGAAAAATGGAAGTAGAAAATATTCCAGAGTATTGTAAACTTAGCATCTTTCTTCGTTTCTTAAAAATAATTGTAATAAACATTATTAGCAGATAGAATAAGTATATTTTTTTCAATTTGTATACACTAACGATAAATTATTACATAACTTTATATCTTTACTGTTTGTGAAAAGATTTCTATAAATAACGAGGGTCATTACTGTGGATATGCTGCAATAATATCTGATTCCATAATATACATATGAACACTTGGATTTCTTTTATTTGCAAAAATATTTCATTTTCAATGTAATGTGAATGGAACCTGGCTACCTCTAGTGTTGCAACACGCCATAATTATCAAGCCACACCCGTTTCCCAAATGTTAAAGGCATTAAATATATAAAATATTTAATTTCCTCAAATGGGTATTGAATCCACAAACTCTCTTGCTTGTTGTAAATAGTTTATTATATTATTTATTTTGTTTATTACATCAATAGCTACTGATCAATATCTCGCTATCTGAATGCATTTTACAATTTTAGATTAAAATATTATTTTGGCAAATATTATTTGTATTTTAGATGTTCCAAAGAGATATTTAAACTTATCGATAGTTTTCCATCTACTTAACACGCTTATTTCAATTCAAACATATAAACAAAATAAAATAATTCCATAATGTACATTCAAAAATCACATATAAAAATGTAAACAAAACCAACTTCATGCATAAAAAATATTTAAGGGGACCTGAAAAGTCCATTTTATCCGCCCCGAGGAATTCACCAAAGACGCGCACAGTTACAACAGACCCGAAGAAGTTGATAAAAAAACAACATTTTCGATATAAAAACCGTAACTCCTTGTATTATATCAAAGCGTGCATACCGCTACCGCTCAAAGGCCCACATTCCCGGCAATCTGAGGCGGCATTCCTGCCGTGATTTAACTACGCTCTAATTTTACGTTGCACCGACGACGAGGCTCCCCCTTATTCGGTTCTAATTATATTAATCCTTTGTGATATAGTGGTTGAGGACTTCATTTTTAATTTGGGTAGGATGGTAAAATATCACTCAGATAATAAATCTACAAAAAATATGCCAAAATATGTGTATATGTAGGTCAGTTGGTGGCTTTCTGTAGAGCTGTATGTTCTATTAGCATTTTTATATATTATATCTTGAAGATTCAAAAGTGTTATTGACTAAAGACTATTTTCATTTTGGTTGGAGAATGACTAAGAATCAATTATTTATTCTAGAATTTTTTTTTTTTAAAAGCTAAACACTCATAGAAACCAGTCGTGACGCAAAGGTCAACGCAAACGCAAATGTAAACACGACAGGTTTTGAATTCAATTCCCTCTCGAGGAAACGAAAAAATTAATATTTTGATTTCTTCATTCTACTGTCGTGGCAAACCGGTGTTGAGTTCCGCCATACAATAAATAACCATCAGAATTCGGCATAAAATGACGGACAGAAGTGGCTTAATGAAAACGAAGTGTCTCAACACTAGGTCTGCGTGTCATAACAACTGTTACCAATAAATATTCTCTCCCTTCAAAGAACGCCTATACCTTTAGTATGGTCGAGAAGCTTCTACGATAATTTCATTCGCCCCCAGTAGCAGTTAACATAATTGTGAAGGAATTGAGTTTATTAATTTAGATGATGTTCGCATCGTGTTTTACTTAAGTTTTTACTTTTGTCTGATTAAACAGCATCCATTCGTTAGATTAATTTTCTAATAGGATCAAATGCTTACCAATAACAATCTATTTTCAATTGATAATAAATATTAAAAGACTAGTAATATCTGTAATAGCTACATAATTGTTTTTTATTGTTGTAAATTTTTTTAAGACATTCTTTAAAGTCTTAATTTATTTAAGCCTACTGACGTCGTAAAAAAACATAGTCACAATAATCGAAAAATGTATGAAAGTAAATATACACGGCTAACCAGGTTTAGGTGTAGGGGTTCCGAATAGCAAAAATCTTTTTACACAGTATAATGCACTAAATCTCTCAATAATTTTCTATAAGCCAGTCTTAAGGCTCATCGGGACGCAGGCATATAGCGTGCGACTACAAAGGAGACAGATTGTGGGTTCGAATCCCACTACATTGTAATATGTCTCCTTTGTAGCCGCATGTGGGTTCCAATTTCACAAGAAGAAATGAAAAATGTAATAATCTCCTTTTTCCGGCTCTGGTAACGGGGGTAAGCGTAGCTTTGAGTTCCGCCACTTATCACAATGCCTCCGGAATTCGGGGGAAAGTGGAAAATGGAAGTGTTTAAATGGGGGTGGAGTGTCTTAACACTAGATTCCCATGTTCCATCTTCCTAAAAGCTAAAAACCTTGTATAAACCAGGAATAAACGTTGACTACTCAGATAATATATAGAAACTAGTCTACGCTTCCACTGGAGCTGATTTTATAAAATATATAGGCAACGTAATAAGGTTACTTGAAAATTTGTTATTTCAAACTAACTAGATCTGGGTATATTAGATTTTTGGTTTTACGACGTAAGACCTTAACAGGGATCATAAACGTGGGTAGAGTAATAAGCTTCTTGCTCTTTTACTTTCTTCAATGGAATATGTTTCAAAGTTTAAGTTTTGGAATATTAGCTTAGTAAAGGAAATATTACTGGGTTGTAAAGTTGTATGTAATGGAAGTAGGTTCTTTTTTTTTTAGTTTCACGCTGTATCTCACATTTAGCAGGGTTGGCAGAGGGAACCTGGGAATGTAGTGTTAAGACACTTCCATTCTCCTCTTCCGAATTCAACGCCGCAATTTTCCCGGGTACCAGCGCGACTAATTGAATATATTTAATATTTTATTTCTTCGAGTAGTAATCGAATCCACGAACGTCGCGCTTACAGTCGAACATGTTGAAACGTACATATTATGTAAATAAGAAAATAAATATAAAATTATGTAATACTAACTAAAACAAAAAATGTACATAAAAAGTACATAATTTTAAATATATTTTATTAAAAAAACCAGAGTGCAACAATCAACATAATGAAAATTAGCCACCGTTTCCGTTCCCTGTCTATTGAATATTCAAGTGCAATCTGACGCCTAATAAAAACGGGCAGCCTCGCGTTGTAAGTAAATAGATTGCGGAATTTTATATTTTGCGTTTTAGAGATAAATCTAAAAATAAATTAAATTATATATATATTATATTTTTTTTTTCAGCTCCACGCTATATCCCACACACAGCAGGGTAAGCAGAGGGAACCTGGTTGTCAAGACACTCCGTTTCCCACTTTCTGCCGAATTCTGGAGGCATTGCGTGCTGAGTGGCAGAACTCGACGCCGCGCTTTGCCTAGACACCAGAGCGAAGAAAATGGAAATATAAACGTACATAAATATTTCACTTCCTCGAGTGGGAATCGAACCCATAACCGTCGCGTTACAGACACACCGTGCCACTGCGCAGTTGTGCCACTGTGCCACAACGGCCTCTTATTATGATATATTCATGGCGAAGAATCAGTAATGGCCTAGCAGCACAGCGTAACGGTCAGCGGCGATTGTGGGTTCAATGCCAAAAGAGATGAATTATTTTTCTTACAAATCGTGGCATTGAATTCCACAGGTAAGATCTCGAAAATTGAGCAGAATGAGGGGAACGTAGTGTCTTAACTCTATGTTCCTGCTACAGTGTGAAACTAAAAAAATATATAATCTGTGCAAAAGCCTGAGAAATAAATAAAGAAATCTGCCACAGATACATACATTTTATCAAATCTTATTCGTGGTATTGAAAGAGCAAGTTTATTATTTCTTCTTAAGGCCGAGCACTGTTGAATATTTACAAGATGGAAGAAGAGAACTCTAGCTTGTTTTCATTAGTAGGATCGTGGTACCCAATTTTTGTGAACACTGATTGCCTTTGACGAACTTAGACCTCCTTTTATGTTTCTTGCCGATCTTGTCATTGATGCACATATTTTGTGTTATAATTTTTCTTTTAGATGCTTTCTTATTAAGGCTCTATGAATATATCTAAATATATATTTTCAGGAAAAGGTAAAAACGGAACCTTTATGGGGTTACTTCTGTATACGTTTTTCCGTCTGTCAAGAAATGTATCGATCTAAAATTAATAGCAAATAATCAGATTCTTGGTTCCATGCAGCACAGGAAAAAATTATCTGTCAGTATATTTTTTTTAACATCTCGCTGTATCTTACACATAGCAGGGAAACAATAAGACACCTCTGAATTACTACGGAACTCAACGCCACACTTTGTCTCGTTACCCGGTCGAGCATAATAATATAATAATAATAAGTCCATGATATATTTTACACTTGCATATTATATACTATAGACTAAATCAAAGAAAAAATCCCTAACGAACATATAAAACAACCTTCTTGGCGCAGTCATTCCAAAATAATAAGGAAGCTGACAGAACATTTGTACAAGTAAGATACATTACAGAATTGTAATTTAGAATTTAATTGGAAGCAAAATTTTCATATCTTATTCATATCTGACTTTAATGTAGCAAGAAAATCAAACGACGCGTTGGAGATTTGATTTTTATTCAAAAAGTAAAAAATATAAGAAAAGTAAACTAGACAAAGATAATATAGTGTCATGACACGTCGCTCTACAATCAGTTCTTAAAGCCGTACTTTTGGTAAAGATCGGAACCCTATATCTTATAATTAGATTACAGGCATTTATCTGAGCAAGAATCAAACCCACAAACATTAGTTTAACCAATAAAAACATCCATTTCGCCACGAGAGCCCCTCGAAAATGAAACATCTCATTTAATTACGTGAACAAAATAGGCCACCCATTTTACTTCGCGTTGACACACAGCTTTACTATAAGCCTTTATGAATGTTGGTACACGTTACACGTTACACGTTACAGCGCGAGGAGATATAAAATATATATATATTTTTTTTTGTTTTACGCCAACATTTATTAAAGTGAACACATCGTGTTTATTTTTATAGGGACAGCGCGGTACGTGACGGTGATTTTGATGAGTGAACAAAAAAAAGGCTGATTGTGAAATATAAAGTCCATATAATAATATAAGTATGTTGTGTGCATATCTATATTTCTCCCTCTGCCTATCCTGCTGCGTGCGGGATACAGCGTGAAGCTTTATTTATATCAGCTATATCTATTATATATTAGCTGTTTCGTTACTGCGTTACTGATAGAAAACGCTAGCTGCGCGGCATAGAAATCAAAAGTTAACTGACAAACCTTAGTCCATGCAAACTAATTGTAAACTATCCTTAGTTTTTTATATAAATTTATGTATTATTATAGTAATATATGAAGTAATTTACATTACTCTTACTGAAATAAGTTTATATTAATAATAACAATCTTGTATCCAATCATAAATTGCTATTAGTTGGTTACGAATTCAGTTCGCTTATTAATAGGCTGCGATTGCTGATGTGGATATTAATGGAGTAATCATGTAATGTCATTTATACATATTATATATAAAATATTTTTTTGTAATTTATTTTTATTTTTATTACGAATGAATGTTTACACAATAAGGTGGAAATTAACAGATTGTCGCTGAGCTGTTGGATTAAAAACCGGATGCAGAAGACAATTTTACTTGAGTAAAATTACCTACTATCCTGCCTGCTACTTGCATGCTATCAGCACGTATTGAGGAGGTACCTCTCTCTGGAGCACTAGCTACCGAAGGCTCGTCCTACTCGGAAGTGTTTTTATTTTCTATTTTTAAATGTATTTTTTTACAATAATTTATATTTAAAAATGTAAAATTTATTTCATTTAAATATTAAATGTAGAAACTGTTAATATTCTACTGCTCACTATTATCTCTCATACTCATGGTCATAAAGCCAAATTAGATTACATAAACTCGATTTATATGAAGTAAATTATAAATTATATTAAGGTTTAATAAACTGACCTGCTATATTGAAGCTGCCGATGAGCAAGGTCCACAGGGAGAGCACTTGTGTGGAGCTTCGTAGGGAACACTCCATTTTGCACCTTAATTATTACTGTACTGCACTGATTCTTAATTACATTTTCACCTTCATGTTTTATGTTCCTGAAACTGAATAGAAAATAAGTTATAATTATTTTTTACAAATTATAACTGTCGAGAAAAAGGTTATATGTATATTATCTTTTTTACCAACTCTATCTATTATTCCTATACCGCGGGAATTTCAGGAAGAACAAGTAGTCTATAATTTGCTCTACCACCTTCTTTAATTTTTACTGTATTCTTATAAAAATCCTTTAAGCTGTTCCGGAGATAAGCCACGAAAATCAAAGACGTATTTAAAAATTAAACACATGAAATTTAAAGTGGAAAATGGCACTCAGAGCACATGAAGTAAGGAAAAAGTAGATTAAATGTGAACATTATATAGGAAAAAAAATACATGGCAGCCGGCAAAGGTGTCAATCAAAAAGCAAAAAGCGTCTGCCATAAGGTGCGGGTCTAAATCCCGCTACGTGAAATTTTTTATACGTTTTCTAAAAAAATAATAAAAATAAATTGAAAAATCGTATATAAATGAATAAGAGTTTTGTTTTCAAAATTAAATTTAAAACACATCTCAAAACCGACAACAACCATCAAAGGGCAACATTTTAGCGCCCCGATCGTGGAATGCCGAGAAACATTATGATAATATTATCACCCATTTAATTTCTGGGTTTCAAACACAGCTGCTTATAATTTATCATCTGCTTAATTTCGGGATTTTGTAAGATCATTAACTTGACTTAATAGATAAGCTAAGGCTGACGAGACTGACGGCTATCAATCTTCATATTTTCGAAGCACAAACTGCCATTTAGCGTTCGTCTAAGAATTACTAACGATCAGGTTTCCAGAAATGAGCTTTGTCGAAATAAATCTTAATAACAAATGCCTTTTACTTTGATGAGATATTTTATTAATATTTTAATGATAGATTGTTATGGCCTAATTCTTTCTTCAGCTTCGCGGCGGAAGCCAACGCAGCGCTTCGCGTTGAATTAAAATTTCTTCGCATTTTAAATAAATATTTTAAGACATTTTTTTTTATAACGAAACAAGTAACTTAATTTTAGTAAACGGAAATTAAAGCTCTAGTTTTATGGCGTAAGCTTTCGTTTTATAAAATCACTTTTAATTATTATCGTTTCATATTAAAATATTTATTTAGAACTGAAAATATGTTTCTCAAACAAAGTCCTTCAGTTAATGATTCATAATTTGATGTTACGCTTTTTATCTAAAGCTCAAACACATAATATTTTAAATTAGTATAATTTTAAATACTCACAAATTATTAAAAAAAATATAACATTTTCTTAAAATAATTCTAAATTTCAAAATAATATTTTACAGTAAAAAAATATTTTCCGTTAAGATCTTATTTCGCAATTCAGAATTATGATCGTTTTTGAAATGGAATTAATATCTATAAATTACGTTATAAACATAAAAGCCAGTGAAAAGGTACTATTATTTTATATACAAAATAATATTTTTTGGCTTCACACTGTAGCTAGTTCCTCAATTTCTGTCGATTTTCTTGAGGCTTGAGTGTTGATGGGCTGAAACTCAATGCCGAGCTTTGTCTTGTAACAAGAGCGAAAAAATGAAAGCAAATAATATTCCTAACTTCCTAAATAACTAACGAACGCACAAATTTATAACGGACCAAACAAAAAGAAAATATTTATTACTAAAAAAGATGAAAAAACTAAAAAAAAACTATATAACATTACAAAAAAACTAGAAAAACTATATAGAAAACTTTAACTTTGTTTTAGTTCAGAATAATTTATGTCGACGACACACTTCGTTACGCTTACGACTCCCTGAATAATCGTCTATTTAGATACTTTTCAAGGAATCCTCCCTTAATTTCACAGAAAAAAGATAAAAGAAAACCTCCGAGTAGCATTATGAGGGGCGTATAAATGAGGAAATATGAATGTTTCTGTCAATTAGCGGAAACGTTCTAATGAATCAAAATAATTAATTATATGAAAACCTCCCTCATTTGGTTGAGTGGCTGATTTATACTTAGAGTGTGATTTATACTTAGATTTGAAGGAAACGTACAAAAATTTCGTATTTTTAGAGAGTTTAGAGAGTATTTACATAACAAATACTTTCGACTCCTATTTTATACGGCCGTAGGAAAGATCAAATTATAGAAATATTTTTTATTATTTTCATACGTGAGTTTTTGTTCTTTCTGTGTTTTTTTTTTTCAATTAAGGTTCAATTACGGTTTTTGTTAAGTGAACATTGAATGGTCTATCATCTGCTCTTTCATTTCCAGCCGTTTCTATATGTTCACATATAGATGAGGCAATACAACATCAATTTTATTTTTTCTCTCTGACCCGTTAAACGAAGAACTCACCAGGGGACATTACTAGTATGTGTTGGTAATCTCTTGGGCTGCCCCAACCCGAAGTATGTAAGTATTAATAAGCAAATATTATTATTAGAATAAATATTGAGGCTATATATTACAAAACAGTATTTTCAAAACGACTCTTAAAAAAATATTGCTCTCTAATAATGTTTTGAGCAAAATCTATAAAATTCTGAGATTTGTTCGATTTGTTGATCCATTAAAAAATTCACTTGAGTACTCGTGAATGACTTAATAACGTCCATTATCTAGAAAGAAAGAATAAAATAAACATAAAGAAACTATTTAAAAGCATTTCAAAGGATATTAAAGTATTTATGATGTTTTAAACATTTTAAAGTGATATTCTATTCTTAGGAAAGTATACCTATGGGGGTAGTGGTAAGAACGCCTCAGTAATCCGGTAGTGCTGCTTCAATTCCTTTTTTGTTCAAATTTTATGATATACGTTTTGTTAATAACTGTACTAAACATATTAATTAACTTGTAAGGTAATGAGTAAGTTTAATTTTCTCCTTTTTCTGTTAATTGAATTTGTACTCTACGAATGTATAATATTAGCTTTTACCTACGATGTAACTGAAAATTGTGGCCGCAGGAAACATTAAACAAATTTTATAAGTAATGTAATCTTCTCTATCTACTTCATTTGATTCAACTATCCCACATTTACAAATATAATATGAACCAATAGTGTCTGAGATATATGTATAATATAATTTAGTTTCCAAAAAATAGATTTTATAAATATATATTTTTTAAGTATTTTGAAATATTTTATATGTAATATATATACATATAAAAAATATATTCAAAAATAATACTATAATAATATATAATAATACAAAAAAAACACTTTGCCATCTCACTACTTATAGCACCCCTTTTTAGGCTTAACGACATGCTTTGACAAGCGAGCTAACATTATTTATGGAAATAGAATGCGAAGTCATTAAATTTAATGATGTAATAATATTTAAAAATATATTGCCGACGGTTAGTGTTTGGGTGAAATTAGTGGCAGGCTAATTATATTATTATGTTACTATATGAAATAATACATTGATAAATAATTCTGAATGGAATATAAAACTAATTGATATTAACGAGATATATATTTTTATTCGCTTTCACGGTGAATCCCTCACATAGCCGGGTAGGCACAGGAACCATGGTGTAAAGACTGGAACTCAACTCTGCGCTTTATCTTCTTAACAAAGTAAGAAAATAAAAAAATGGATTCCCTCATATCATGATAATCAAGACCACAACCCTCGCGTATACTTATATGCTATGCCGCTACTTTTATATTTCTGTGAAAACACAAGTCAAAGCCAACTTGGTCTGATTGTAAATATAGGACGCTAGGCTCAGTGAGAAAGCTGTCACAGAATAATCTATATATATATATATATAAAATATTTACTCTATATGGAAAAAATATTTTAAATTTTATAGTCAATATTAGAATCCATTAAACTATAATTTTAAATAAATTACATTCATCTTGTCTTTAGCTACTATAAAATTAAGAAACCGCTTACAAACATTAAAGATAATGATTACATACTACAGCACCAACTTTACGATAACATTAAAGGAAGTTAAAAATTCAAGAAAAAGCAGAAGTACCCAACTGCGGCCACCCGGGAACACTTAGCCGGTGTGAGGGTGTGATGGCAATACTTAATAAGTTGAAGCTGTGGCTGCCCGGGTGTGGATCGACTGATGAATGTAAATGGGAAATGTTTTTTTAACCGATTTCAAAATAAATGTATCATTGATAACATTTTTAAAGTTTTTATTTTTGAAGGAAAATTAATTCATATGTAGGGAATTAATTCGAGTTTTATTTTATTGTATTTAGGGAAAAATGGTTAATTATATTTTGTGATAACATGTTGCTTCACAAACCTCTCTATCTTTCAGTGAAAGTCCAATACAAATAAGTTCAACTTATCTCTATTTTCAATATATCTTACAGCAAAAGTTAATTATATACTATATATTTGAATCAAAAAAATGGTAAATATTTCAAAAAAAAAAAGGTATATGATAACAATCATTAATCTGATATTTTGAACAAATATATGAACGAAATCAATCATTCACAAACGCCATACCAGTAAGATAACGCCAAATCTCTACGAAAATTATTGTCAGTTGGCGTAGCACAAATTAAAATGGAGAGGAAATTAAACGGATAAAAAGGAGGAGTCGTTGTAGAGCACAAAGAAAAGTTATCGGACTTCTGAAGATATTATCCGCTCAATTATACGGTTCAAACTGCAAAGAAATCAAAGTTTTGTAGTGTCGGCTTCGTCAGGTTCTGCAAAGTGCAAGGTATACTCTGACGTGAGCACTTTTACTGCATTTGAAAGACAAATACTTGTATAGAATGTATAATTTATGAATTTCATTGAATTTGTATAATTACTTCACATCAGCAGTTACACAAGAAATTTAATTAGTTGCTGCCTCTTGTAGTTTTGTATAAGTTTCAATTCATTTTGGTTCGCGAGGTATTTTTTACATTCTACCTATCTTTTTCTGAACTTTATTTTATGTTTTTATAATAATTTCTTATGATCTATGTTTTAAATAATATATATAAAAATATTAAAAACTATGTACCAATTTAACATAGTACAGAAGTACGATGTGCGCTTAAATTTTTTAATGTACGAAACGATTTTTTTATTGAATAACAAATTTTCAATATCCTTAATAGAACTTTTCTCCTCGAAAACTGTTGATATCAAGCAACTCAAAGCCCTTTTTATTTCTTTCCAGAACAAAAGATTGTTAAGCTTGTGCATTATAACACATAAATATGTTATTCTAGAGGAATTTTCCGCCTGACGAGGAGTTATTTCAGTAGATACTCCTGATTCAAAAAATTTCATCAGCTTCACGCTGTATCCCGCACACAGCATGAGCACAGTCAGAGGGGGGAAACCAAGACACTCCGTTCAGAGGCATTGCGTGTTGAGTGGTGGAACTCAACGACGTGCCTTATCAAAAAATATTTGTTAAATAAACAAAGAGGTCGATTACATTTTTATGACTGAACCCAACGCCGCCCTATGTTTTATTACTAGTGGGAATCGAGACTGTAATCATCGCGGCCGGTCACTCATAATATATATTATGTTCAACAACAAACTTATTATCTTATACTAGTAAAATATACACGCTATAATAAATTGAGGGCTAAAGACGCAGTCATTCGTAAGTCTCATAAAATATTACAACTGATCGAATAAACAGAATTTAAATAACGGTTTATACGCTTTAATGAATACTTAAATCGACACTACGTTTCATTTTATTATTGTTTAATTTAAATAACATTACACACATGTTCATTTCTTTTAACTATTGAAGTTAAATGTGGTTTTCCACTCGATGGAATGAATTATTATTTAATAATATTTTCATTTCTTCGCTCTGGGGCCAATACGTAAAGCCTCGAATATTTGGCGGAAAATGGAGAACGGATACAGCGTGAAACTGAAAAAACTGCAGAGTAGGCAAGAAAAACATAGAATTAAGACATTCTGTATGCGATTCTCCACTCAATTTAAGAGACATTGCATATTGTGTTGCGTATTTTTTGCATACCGCACTTTCAAGCAACACGATAGTATAGGCCATTGTAGCAGGAAAGCACAACCCCTGATTGCAAGTATGAATGTTTTAGATTAGACTTATAAAGGTTGATATTTACATTATCGGGCTGTAGTAACAGAGCAAAGCGCGGCGTTCAGTTCCACCACGCAACAAACAATATCAAGAAAATTAGGCGAATTAATTTATTTTTTAACAAAAAGAACCGACTTCGAACAAAAAACAAAAAGTAAAACCAACTTTGATTATCTTAAACAGAAATAATTTAAGAAAGATTTTATAAATTTTAAGTCAGTGCCAAGTAAAACAATCAGGCTTAGTAATTAAAAAAAAAGATATTGTAGTAAGGTTGTTATAGCGTTAGCTTTCAAATAAAGAAAGAATCATCAGAATCGGTTAGCGTGATATTGAGTTATTCGTCCATTTGTCACGCACATACCTAATGCAAATTTAAGACTTTTGTGACTTTTCACAGATACCATTCTCAGAAATGGATCACACGGAAAGAACTATAGCTTCCAAATAAAAAAGGAAACATCAAAATCGTTTCAACCATTCTAAAAGTTCTGACATAACACAGAAAAAAAACAAAAAATAACAGTCGAATTGATAACCTCCTTTTCTTACAGAAATTGGTTATAAATATAGAACAGAGTATCTTAGTACTACGTTCTCTCTGCCTGCCATAGGCGGGTGCGTAAAATTAAAAAAAGATAATAGTGTCACCTTAATAACATCGTGGTGATATTTTCAAAGTACAATCTGTGGTCGACGCACGTCGTACTTGGACTGTCGGGTCCAAAAACCACAAGAAAATACTGAACTGCTTTTTTAAAATGTACATATTTACAACCCCGCTCAACCCCGCATAAAACGAGAGATAACTGAAAATGAAAGCGAACCGAAAATAGAATATTTTTGCAAAAATAACGCAAAAAAAAAAATAAAACAGATTTAAATTATTCAAGAAATAAAAATTAAGGCACCTGTATAAAAAAAAAGGTTTTAGACTAAATAACGGCGCACCGTTCTTTCTTTTAGGATAATCTCGATTCAATCTCTTTATGGGTGACGGCTATCTGTGCATTTAATCCACTTTCTGTTTTTATCTTGAGGAAAAAAGGTAAAAAGGTTGCCGTCTTTGTCCGCGACCCTCGATGTCAGGGTGACCTCTCATCTGCGCTTATTAAACGAAAATACACCTGTGCAAGTCGTCAAACGCCGTGGCGCAGATTTCATTAAACCAAATGTAGGTGGAGTAGTTCGTAAGCCAGTAACTTACTTTGTTCATATTATTTTTTGTTATGGTTTGTATTATTATTATTATTATTAGATGTTAAGTACATTAGTAGTGATAAAACTTTGACTATTAAACGTAATGGTTGTGATTTCGATTCCCACTTAGAGTAATAATTTTATTTTAATTTCCTTGCTTCCACTGAAGTTTTCACTATTTTCACTAAATGTTCTTCGTTCACCACAAACTTAATGTATAATGTATTATAAAACCCAATATATAAATTTATTATTGAAGCCATGTGCTGTAAACCACTACTTAACACGCAATGTTTCCAGAATTCGGCGGAAAGTGGGAACGGAGTGTCTTAACACTCTCGTTCTCTCTGCCTACCCTGCTGTGCGCGTGATACAACGTGAAGCTGATTTATTTATTTTATTTAATCACCGATCAAAAGTTAAAACTTATTTAGTACTCTAAAATTCAAAACGCACAGCCACAGGCAATTAAATTATCATACAAAAATAATTCCAGCTAAGCTACTATATGTTAGATGAATAAACAATATAGTAGTTGAAAGCTCAAACCAACGGACGAACGGGCTTGGAATTTATTTGCCTACCTACTGGTACGCCCAGTCTTTGGCCAGGTGCAAATACGATTGTTCCATACACCTGGGCTTTTAGGCGTATCATAGATGAAATATGCACTAGATTTTATGTTAGGCCTTTAGTAAAGACACATTCTATTGAGTATTGTACAATCCTGTGAGTTATAGTGAAATAAACATATAGATTTTTTTCTTCTAATGGCTTCTCGTAATGGATAATAATTTAAAACTTTTAGAAATATAATTTGAAAAAAAAAATATTGGAAATCGTAAAACTGCAACATTTTCATCTTAAAAAGAAATATACTCAACACGGAATGACTCCAGAATTTGGTAAAAAGTGGGAAACGGAGGGTCTTAACACTAAATTCCCTCTGATTTGTGCGGGATACAACGTGACGCCGTCATTTAATTCAGACAGTGGATTATGATATATCATAATATTATTTTCAGTAAGAGGATCAATTTAATACTGTTTCATGAAAGTGAAAAACCCTTCATATACGCAAGTGCTCTAGATATTAATTAATAAAGCTTTTAATTTTAATTTGATTAATAAATTGCACAATTTTTTTCTCATTTTACCATGATTTTTGTTTTCATAGCCCGGATATTTATTAAATTTTATTTGAATTTTAAATATTTCTTTACAAAAACGATTGAACGGACTTTTGATTTTTACAAAAATGTCAATTGGAAACGTAATGCTGAGACACTTCACTAGCATTATACATTTCTGTTTCCCATTTTCCGCCTAATTCTAAAGGTGTTATGTATAGAGTGGCAGAACTTAACGCCGTGCTTTGAGTGACTGCCGTGAGTAATAAATGAAAATATTAAATATCTAATTTCCTCCAATGGGAAACGAACCCAGAAGCGATCGAGCTTACAGTCGCTTGTGCTCCTGCGCGACGACTAACCTAATAATAATATTAACAAAAATCATATGAAACTTTCTAAAAACTTAATGTAACCTATAAACTTAATTCTTTAAACTTAGAGATTACACGGTAGAACAAATTACTAAGGCAAGTTGCTTCAAATTATTCTCGTATGAAACCCATTCAGAATATCTGGCTTCGCATAAGATTTTGAGAGACGAGTGAGACGTTGTGTTGCTATTGAAACAATTAATTACTGGCAAACATTTAACGTTGTCTAGAATACGTATAACAGTAATATAATTATTTTGAATCATTACATACGAATATAATATAGATTTCTTGTGTATTGATTAAAATAATGAATGTTAATTTATTAAGATTTTGAGATATTTTAACTTTGTCGGTTAAGTTATTGTACCTATTTTATAAATATATTTAGAAAATTCTTTTTATATCGTTAAAGTGCTGCACAAAAAAGGTACAATTTTTTTTATTTAATACGGCGTTACGAACTAAACCTAATTAGCATTTAAATCTTGATGAAGACATACATATATAAATAATTTTAAAATATTATTTATACAACTAACAAAAATTTTTTTTTATGGAAAAGGACAAGGCAAACGAGCGTTCCTGGTCACCTGATGGTACGTGATCACCGGCGCCCACGACCCCGTGCGACACTAGAGTAGCTACAGGTGCGTTGCCGGCCTTTATGGTGGGTCTAGAATTTTGAGATGTTTATTAAAAATAAACATCTAAAAATTCTAAATTAAATTAAACAGATTATATTCATACCTCATACTGATATAGTTACTCTACAGCCGCGCAACGTACTGTCAATTAAGTCAAAGCTAAAACGCAAATATAAGTTATCGTGCAGACGCGACGTCGCACCTGCGGCTGACAGCCCAATTAGTCGAATATAGCATTTCCTGCTTCCCATTGGCATTCACCCTTTCACAGTTCTAGTTTAAAAGATACGTGAAAAGACACTAAAGGAAACAAAATTTTTAAAATTCGTTACTATTAGGAATTTGTTTTGACTTAGTGACAGTTTTTGACTTCATGATTTATGAATTTAATTCGCTTTTGAGTGACAAGTTATAGATTTTTTCGTCTTAGCATTTTGATCAGTGATTTTTTTTTATATATATAGCTTCAAATTCTTAATAACATCATTATCTTGTTTAATGCAAATAAATTTTATTTAACATAATTCTGATATACTATGTTTGTTTATTTTTTTTTACTTTTTCTATGATAATAATAACTCTTTAAATTATAGTATTATATTATAACAACATGTGTTTAAAAATATTAAAACAGATTATTTTAAATAAACATCGAGTGTTGCTGTCCATATGTTTACAATATATAATTTCCGCCCAATTTTAAGGACATTGCATGTTAAATGACAGAACTCAACGCGGCGTTTTGTCTATCAGAGCGAGAAAATATTTTAAATATACTTACTGCTAGGAGTGGCCATCTACAACTACACAAACTAGGTATGACATCTTAGATAATTACTATTTTTTAAATACCAATTCAATACAATATATATTTAAATCAAAATCAGAATTGTACTACAAAGGCTTTTTTCTTTATTTATTTTATTAAAAAAAAAGACGACGGAAACACCTGAAAGGATAAGCTCGACTGACGTATCCAATATGTACAACGATCTTCAATTTCCGGTGGTTTACCATATCTGAGCTTGTTGAATATTGCCACGTCTCACCTCACTCACATTGATACTTTTTATCTTGTATATAATATATTAATTACTAGCGAACCGCTCCCGGCTTCTCTCTCTCTTGTTGAATAGAATTATTTATTTTCTCATTTTATTTACTTTTGTGATCTAATAACATTATCATTTTAAAGTTCATGCTGTCCATTGACTGAAATCTTAGTTTTCAATGCATGCCGTTTGTCTTTTTTTATTAACAAGACAAGAAAATTAAATATTAAATATTTTCAATTCTTCGCATTAGTAACGAGGAGAAGCAACACGGAATGGCTCCAGAATTTAATGGAAAGTGGGGAACAGAAGCCTTTTAGTGGCAGCGGAGTGTCATAATACTAGATTCTAATAAAATGCTAATAAGTAAAAAAACTTACAGTTTTTAGGTAAATAGAAAAGTATTATAAAGTAAACTAACATTTTCCGCGTACAAACTAGAAACTAGTTCAGCAATTAAATCAGCATGTACTATGAACTTTAATATAACAATTACAATATTTCAGTAGTTTTAACACTAAAGCCGACACAAACATAAGTTACATATGAAAGTGGCAGACCGCATCTGCGGTTGACAACACTATGATTACTTCAAGCACGCACCTCATGTAATAATACTATAGAAATTCATTCTAAAATATTTACCAACTAAATCTACTTGGTGTAGTTAATGGGTATAACTTTGTTTTACAAATTTCTTTTTTGTATTTACTAAATAAAATAAAATAAATTCGCTCTCTAATTTGCATGGAATTCTAGTGACATTGCGTGCTTAGTGGCGGAACTCAACACCGCGCTTTGCTTCGTCACCAGAACGAAGAAATCAAAATGTAAAATATTTATTAGGTTCCTTCTGCTTACCCTAGTATACAGGGACAAGCGAAAAATGGTTATTTAAGTAAAATATTGTAATCTACTATACTTTTGTATACATTGAAAGCGAGTTTCACCATAATAGCTTAATGATATTCTACATTCACACGTCACTCCATAAATTATCTCGATTGTTATACCACGGCACGTCCGCGCGACTGTTTGACATCAGATCGACTAAACATTGAAACACGTAAGTATTGCCTTTAATATTTTTTTTTTAAATGTCAACATGTTTTGGTATTTTCTGAACATATTTTATAGATATATTTTTTTTAGCTTCACGCTGTATCCCTTCACATTGGGAACCTAGTGGCAAGACACTCTATTTCCATTAAAATAGTTCTCAACTTACTTCACATTTATATATCGAAAAATATAAGATTCTTATAAACCCGTCCGTAAGCATGCAATACCTCTCAGCTTCACGCTTAATTCCGCATTTAGATCTTTTATTTCATACAAAAATAAGTTTTTCGTTAACAAACGTCTAGTTAATATTAAAGTATAAAAATAGCATCGTCCATTACTTATTTCATTAAAACGTAAACTTTCTCAATAAACGGGATCAGGTACCGAAGACAAATCAAAGGCAAAAGGCATTCACGATTTACGTTTAGAGAGCCATCATTAAAAAAAAAAGTCTACGTAGAAAATTTTGCTATCCAAGAAAAGTCCCCAAATATCTCGTTATTACAAATGTCTGAGAAAGGAAATCTTTTTACCGAATTCAGAATTACGCCGCGGCAGATTTTCTCAGAGTTCCACAGGTGAATGGAAGGCACGAATCAGGTCGAGGGAAATCGATTTAGATTTTTGAAATTTTAACGTCTATTCCGCTTGTGGCCATGCGCTTAATGGAATTGTACACTCTCGTGACTTTCTGATGCACTGAAATGCTTTATGTGCTGCTTAATGTATTTAAAGCAACGTTATTTTGATAGAAGACTATAATTTGCCGTTTACCCTACATGAAGGCGCTGCTTCGCCCGCCTTGTTTTTTTATATTTGTGCGAAATTATACGAAATCGAAACTTTACATAAATTGCAAACTATGCGTTGTTCTTCTAGCTACATTATGTGCTACTGTTTAAAAGTAAAGTTTCATAAAAATCTGTTCAGTAACTTTTGTCTATCTTTACAAACTCTTATATTTACAATATAATATTACTAAAATATATATTTTTTAATTTCCCCACTCAAGACCAGCTTTGCCAATAAATATTAATGTCTCAATATCTATTAAATATTAATAAATATTAATGTCTTAAAATTGTCTATACAATGTTCGGTTATCCAGGAAAAGACTTTAAACTATATATAATTTTTTTGCTATATAATGTAAATGCAACTACATAATATTACACCGCGGGTTTAAGCATCTTTCAATTTCTTGGTGAATTTGCGTAAACATTGATGTAAATATAGTGGGGATATTTCAAGAATTTCCTTAGAAATGTAAATGAGTTTGGTAAATTATGGCATTGAATATAAATTCAACAACAAACATCATAATCAAAATCAAGATTTCGAAACAAATTTCAATAACAAGTAAAATATTCAACGTGATAGATGTAGCTTATTGGTAAAAGCTAAAATTTCGTAGAAACATTTCTTTGGATCGACTTGATGCGGTTAAACCTTATTGAATAGTCTCGACCCGAGAGTGCTGCCTTTCTAAATGGAGAGGGTAGCTGTCATTCTTCAAATGTGGTAACATAGCTGGGAAGCTATTTTAGTCGTTTGTTGGATGAAGGGATTATGAATTTCCAATACGTGTTTACGACGTGAAAGTTATGATTCACGAGGGTTAAGGGATGAATGATTTTTTTTTCCCTGACTTATAACTTAACCAGAAATATATGAACGATTATGTTTTATTTTGCAAATTCTGCTTTTCACTCAATAATTTCTTGTTTGTTCAAAATCTAAATTGGAATATATTGTTATTAATAGAAAAATTTGAATATATGATTACGAAGTATTTAAATATAAAATATAATATTTAGTTAAGTGTACAGTTAAGTGCACAAAATAATTTATATAAATTAAAATAAAATTTAAATTGATTGAACTTATACATGTAAAACACCTGTAAATACCATAAAAATATTCATATAATAATTATGGAACGAATATGATCTGAGATTTCTAATCATTCAACAATTATTTTAATATAAACTTATTTTTCTCCTGGACTTATTCTGTTTTCTAGTAAAATATATTCAAAATCTGAAAATGATGAAAAATATACATAACAAAAATCTTTTTCAGCTACATATGGCAGTTTCAGAATGGGACATTAAAAGTGCAGTTCTCCACTTTCCGGAGATTTTTTAAGATATTCCATATTGAATCGCGGAACTCAACGCTGCGCTTTATTTAGATAAGACAACGGTAACATGAACAAAGTATAGTATCCGATTGAATTAAAAATTATATATTTGAAATAATAAACATAAAATAAAGCCTACACATTTTCCAGTGGTAGCATGCTCAGTAGCGTTTGATAAGGAAAGTGAAAATAATAGAAGAACATTACAAACACTGATAAGTTGTACTGTAACAACTGTTTGTCGCTTTGTTATACAATATACACGCTTATAATACTAGTTTCATTGAAAACATAATACGATCTAATATATTTTATAATATTTTAAATACTCTTGTACTCTGGTATAGCAAAAACGGCGTTAAGTTACGCCATCCATACTCTTGATCTTGATTTTTCTGCACTGCTATGTATTGGATACAAAGAGAAGCTTTTGCAAATACAAAGGAAAAGGCAGAAAAAGAGTAGTCAGTGGTATCGTTATAAGTTAATATGACCTTAATATAACTGCTAAAATAAATAACAAATAATTCCAGTAAATATGACAGAAAACATTAAAATTTAAATGTCTGAACGCTTATAATTTATATCTCGAGTCACCTTGACACGTTTCAGGCCCCGGGCTATTTAAGCATAGGCTATTCACTTAGCTTAAATAAACGTAAGAAAAGATCTTTGGGTAGACGGACGGCTTTGGAGTTAGCGTTCTGTTGAACGAAAAACGAATTACTTTTTATTTATTAAGGCCGTTGTAGAGCACAACCGACTGTAAACGCGATGGTTCTGTATTCGATTCCCACTCGGGGACATGAAATAATTAATATTTTCATTTCATCGCTCTGGTAATGAGAAACGTGGCGCCGTTTCGGCACTTAAAAATTAATACCCTAAGAATGCGGCAGAAAGTGGAAAATGGAAGAGTCTGGAATGGAAGTGGAATGAGAACGGAGTGCCCCAACACTAGATTTCCAAATTCCGTCTGATCTCATAATGATTAAGTTATCGTAGCACAGTAAACGCAACGGTTGTAAATTTAGTACTCAGTGAAATTAAATAATTGTCATATTATTAATAATATGCGGAGTTGGGTTCTAACACTCAACATGCAATGTCTCAAATTCAGGCTCAAAGCTCCGACACTCCAAAATGGAGGCACCGTTTTTGGATTGTCTTGACAATAATTTTCGAATGCCCTACTATATGCAAATACGATACAAAATGAAATTAAATACAATATGTTTTTTACATAATTTTTAATTACTTAACCACTTCATTCTCAACTTAATATACTTAAATTTGAAAAGGGACTTAGTAATCCTAGATTAATCTAAAATTCTAGGTAAATCGATTCAATAGTATTAAGGGTCTAGACTAAAGTACAAATAGACCGTTGACATCATTAGATAGTAAATACATATGAGAAACTAGTTATTTACTAGTTTGAGACTTTTAGTTTAAAATATTATTGGTATTGTTTGAGTTCGAGTAGTACTTTGAGCTTACTGAGCTTTGTACAATTTTTTTTATATAAAACACTCACTTAATAAGAATTATATAATATTTTTAATAATAATCAACCTTTTAATTATATTTCTAAAAAAAAACTGATTTAACTAAGATAATGAAAAAGCCATAAAATATGTATATGAGTAATATATCGCTTTAAATTTTATTCAGTCCGAAATAAAAGCCTTTACTTAAATATTCTAATATATACACATATCCTAGTATGAAATAGTTACTTCTACCCTCTGGTAAGAAGAAAAAAAACGTACGTGATAGAGAGTGAAGCTAAAAAAAAATAAGTCTGACAACACGCAAACGAAGTAATTATAAAAATACGTCATCTTATAACAAATTTATAAGGTAATAATTGTAGACGTCATCTTGAAAGAGAGCCAAGAACCAATACAGCCGAGAAAATGCTCCGTCATTTTCTTACCAACATCTTATTATCAACTCGAAACATTAACGTAGTTGTATACATAATTTATGCGAGGAGTTTTTTTTTACTCTGGAATCATTCTATTTTCTTTCTAATCTTCTATATTTTTTAAAGAAAGTGACTATTAACTGAGTAAATATATTATGTGCTTATTAAGATGCTTGCACGTTCTTTAGGGGATTTTCTTTTATATTATATTATGGAGGAAAATTTATTTTTCTGTAGCTTATGTTTTACTTTTGTAGGTATATTAAAATTTAATTGAGAAAAATGTTAAAAGAAATGTTTTGAACATACAGTTTTAGCAACTGATTCAGAAGACTTATTTATTCCTTATGAAATTTGATTTTAACTTCTTTAAATTATTCGTTTTTCGTTTCGTTTTTACAGTTTTTGCATATATTTGTACGCATGAGGAGGAGGGTAAATTTATTTAGACGTTTATATAATTCATGCTACATGAACAAAATAGATATTAAACTTTCCTAACATCAAAAAAAAACGCGACAAAGGCAGGTGACAAGCGAAGCAGAGAGTAATAAAACAGTAAAGTATTTAATTGACTCGCCCGTAGCATTACGTAAATCCTGGGCTTTCAAGCTGCGCTTAGTTTACTCGGTAAATGCACCTTGTTTGCAAAATAGAAAAGAAACCCGTGCTCGGCGTGATTCCTTTCAGGTCACAGGGTTTGTACGGCGCAGACAATTTAGATCGTGAAGTACTTACTCGTGACAAAGAGGGAATACTCGATGCTGCGTTTTATAAGCGTTCGACGTTTTGGTTTTGTAACTGTATGTATAAATTATATAAAAATTTAAAAAAATAATACGATGGTTTTGAGTTTTTTTAAGTTTTATAAATATATTTGTATAATACATATGTATGACAAATATACAAAATATTTTAAAAAATGTTATTTTTCTATCGTGAAATATGACTATATAAAAATCTTAAATATGAAAATATTCATTCATTTAATTAATTGTTTTATAGAAGAAACTAAAATAAAAATAAAACTTATCTAAAATATGTACACCCGTGTAATAATTTGGGCAGCCCTACACTTAATGTAGCAAAATTTCTTTCCACTTAATACTTTGTAAACGATTTAAGTCGCGTGCTATTTGAGAGATTATGAACACGTTCATGATATATTGCGTTTCGTTTCAAATACAATATAAGAAATGCAAACAAATTTGAATCTTGATTGCTATATTAATAAATTCATATTATTACAAATTTCATAGCTGTCATGGCGCAGCACCATAGAGTGCGACAGCAAAGAGCGGTTGTGGGTTCGATTCTCACTTGTGTGAATGAGCTTATTAAAGTAGACAAAAGGCGTTGATCTCCGCCACTACGCAACGTCTCGAAAATAGAACAATGCGTGTTTTTATACTATGTTCTCTCTGCCTAACTTGCTAAATATGGGATACATAATGAATTTGAAAAAAAAAAGAATTACATGTCAACAAGTATGTTTTCGTTATTGCTTGCAATAGATTGTTAGCGTGGAATCAGGTAATAAGTACATACATACTCTCGATACCGTGATGTATTGACGAGGGGAATCATCGGTTATTATTTTGAATAGAACGTATACAATATCACCATCTATTGTTTGTGTTTTTAGTTTTGCAAACATGTGCTTTGTTTTTGTGACTGAAATATTTTTAGGTTACAATTTTGTAAGTATTATATAAACATGTAAAGGCATTTTTAATGGAAGCCATATGAACGTCACCTACGCCCTGCGAAAGATATATCCTGGTATAAGCTCGTGTCAGAGGGAAGTACTATCCCTTTCTATGAAGAACATCAAAATGACACCAGTGCCGAGAGATCTACAATACACTATTAGTTTGCAGATGCATTTCACACGTGCAATGTCTCTGCACACCGACTGCTGCAAATACTATAGTGAAGGCAAAAATGACCCACCAAAAATGTTAATACAGAACGTGACAGGGGCAACTTAGCAAGGAGAACGCTTAATATTTTGTAAAAGTTCCTTCATACACGTGAGAAACACGCCCATATACTTATAATTAGACATCGTATTATATGCACTATTAAAACGCTAAAATATGCACTAAAATACAGTAAAAATCCATTTATTGGGTTATCCATTGTGGGTTTCTGTTTTGCTCATGCTTTTTACTCCACCTTCCTCCAGTATTTATGATATTTTGTTTTCGAAGGCCAATCAAATTGTCCCCTTACCTTTCTCACTTTAAATTATTTTTTAAATTACGGTATAATTAAATCAAAAATTTATATAATATAAATAAGTAGCTTATTGAACAGAATTGGCGTAGGACCAAGCCACAGTTGCATTTCAAAAACTGCAGCGCTTACAGAAAACGGGACTAGTAGTTGGTGTGGTAGTGGAATAAGTTCTATAATTGTTTTTCAGGAATTACACATAATATCTCTCAATAAAATTTGTGAAAATCTTGCGTAACTAGAAGTATTCGTGGAAGTCGTAGTTATTGCTATATATTAATTACGCAATTGCGACGATGCCCGTTTGACTTGTGACGAGTGTTTGTCTTTATGTATGTTCCCTTTCTTTGTTTGTTCTCTTGTATCCCTAAGCTAGTGAACCAACCCGAGTATTCTGGATATATTAGTTATGTTTATGCAGTTGGATTTTTTGTTCTGTGAATAATTTACTTGTGTCATTGTTAGATAGATACTAATCAATGAAAAAAAGACAACGACATTTTTTTTTCTATTTTACTCAGGTTACATAAAAATTTTAAATGAATAAGAATCAAACGTGCGCCTCTTGGATGCCACCCACGCCCTCTGATCAAAAAGCCACACGTTGTATTCAAGCTACGTCAAAATCATTGCTGCAATTTGTTATATAATTACCGCTCACCACAATTTATTTATATGGTTAGCGTTTCTGTAGGCAGATTTATACAAATTTCTGTCATTTACAGATTATTGCTAAGATATTTCGAATATTTAGTGAGAAAGGATGTTATTGATGCAATATTTTTGACGCTCACACTTAGGAGGAAGACTCATTCACTTACGCAAAGCACTTCCTTGAAAAGCTTGAATATGTATTATTATTCTTCGATTGGGAATCAAACCCAAAACCGTCGATTTTACAGTCATACACTTTTTACCCATCGTTACGACCGGCCTCCACTAACCTTCACTAGTTAAATATACTCATAATGACATATTTAATAGATTTCAAATGAAAAAATAACTTTGTTTTATTCCAACTACTGATCCAATTTAATCCTAAGCGAGCTACAAAACCAATCCTGTGTGATACATTCCTAAGTTGAATACACCCATGCTGACTCCACGACTCCACGGTGGCTGTTTACCCATTCAGGTTAGCGCACACGCGGGCCAATCAGGGTAATGAAAACAAGGTGCGCGATCCCCGCGTTTAGCCTCTTGAATATTCACCTAAAGTCCTCCAACCTGCTCCCTATATCCTTGCTTAATGTAAAACAGTAAACACGCCATCTACCTTCGATTAACATTAAAATTGACGGTGACCGCCCGCCCGACTAAGCTATTGAAATTTGAAGATAAGGAAAATCTTGAATATTCTCGTTTGTGGAATAGGAGGCAGTAAAAATTTTACAGTTTAGATAGTGCTCCTTGATGCATGAAATGAGAGTTTTGTTTGGTAATGTTCTTATGCAATCGTGGGCTCTTTGTACTTTTTCGGTGGAATTATATTTAAATTTGGACATTATATCTAATGAGAATATTATGTTAATGGTTATTTCATAAAGTAGTTATATATCTTACGTGAGTTAAATAATTTTTGGCATCCCAAAATCTGTATGATTCATGCCACTAGATACGTTAAAAATACATTGTGGATCTCGAGCGCTAAATTCTCACACGTTTCTTCCCGTTCTTGTAGAAATTGAATTCTAACAGATCAACTTGCAAAATATCACCTTCACAAGTCAAGTAGTTTTTGTCTATCAGTTACTTAGTAACTGAAAAGTTTCATTTTTGAATATGTGGCGGTCATAAGAAAGATTTTATCGAGGCGATCGTGACGTAATGGGCACAAGCGATGGATTTTCAGAATGGGGAGTTCCCCAGATCCTAACTATCAATCAAACTAAGAGATGCTAACAATATGAAAAATATGTAACAAGCGTATAAAAATTTTGAAGGTGCTGATAACGTATGGATTAGTGGTCGGAGCTCTTGAACGTTTTCCTAGCAGCAGGGGTTCAAATCCTATTACGTTCAAATTTTTAAAAGCTTACTAAAATAAGTAGTGTCTCAACACTAGAGCCCCAGATTCTTCTTACATATTTTGCTATGAACAGGAAGATTTGTTAAACTTCAAAAAATAGAATTCAAAAGAAATTTACCAATTTAAACCTAATGCGATATAAACTTATGAGCAATTCTAAGAAAAAATCACAAAGTTACATACTTTTATACAAATTTCAGAATAAGAAAATACCAGCGATCATCATCTACCCTCTACATTAAAATATAAATTTATATTCTCACGAGAAGCAAATAAAATTCACAAAAATGTTAGGTGGCGTAATATCAGCAACAGGCAAATAGATTGACAGGTGTGAGGTGAGGGCGGCCGTTTTATATTTCGTTTGTGTGGCCAACTTTTTTGAGGTTTATTTTTTTTTCATATTCTATTACGATACAGGTTAACGTTATTAGAGTAATATTGACAGCGTTGTGGACCGTTTGTCTTAAGTTTATTTGTATAAAGTAAATAATATGTGAAACGGCGTCGGCGTCCGTACATGCGACGGTTAGAAGTTCGATTCCCACTCGATGGAAATGATTAATTCTTTCATTTCCTCGCTCTGGGAACGTGGCAAGCGCATTAAGTTACGTTATTCAACACATGACTCTTTGAAAATTCGGCAGAAAGTTGTGAATGCATTTGACTTAATGGGAATGGAGTGTCTGTAGTTCGCAGGTTCCCTTTACCTATCCTGCTATTATTATAAGATGATACTTTCTTACACACCAGTGGTGTTTCTCTGATAGACTTGAACAATAATACAATGACAATAAATAATAATAATAAGATGACATGACATAAAAAAAGAACATGAAATTTATAAGAAAAGGCAATCAATTAAAAGAATTCTTTAATAAAACAAATAATTTCTTACGTAATCTTCTTTAAGGGATGTCTGTTTGGCTTTTTGTTCTCTTTTGTTTAGCAAAATTCGCAGGTTGAAAGTTTCGTATAACATCAACATTGGGAAATCTAAATTTTAAAGTTTAACAAGAGTTTCAATATTTACTTAATCGATTCCAACGCTAATTAATTGGTACCAAAAATTTAATTGTTATTAATTGTCATTGACAATTTTTTTTTTCTTTTCGTTAAATAATAATAGTGTTTTTTTAACTTAACACTATATCACGCTGTATTATAAAAACGTATGTAAAGTTAGAAAATTACGTTATCCACTTTTAGGTCAATTTTCGAGACACTGTTTACTAAAACTAATAAATCCCTCTTAAAGGATTGAACCCACAACAGCCGCGTTTAGTATTTTGACGGTATGCCGCCGCTCGACGACGGTCTCATGACATTATAATTCCATATAATACAATGTAAGAATATTTTAAAATACAAAATGTACTAAACAAGCAATCTTGTTACATTTTCTTTTATACTAAATAAGGCAATATTTCTATATCCTCGCAGGTAACATAAAGGAACACCATGGGGCGTCAAGACGTAACGCGGCGTTCATCAATTTTCCTTACCTTTTATTATTCCCGCGCGACTTGACGGCATTCTTATTCTTTTATTTATAAAAAGTATGCGTGACTGAATACGATGGTTTTAGGTTCAAATTAGATGGGGATTTTTTACTTTGTTTACATATATAAATATATTTTTTATGCATGATGAACACACAACAACGCTGGTCTACTTTATCACGACGGCTTCATAATAATACCTATAGTGGGATTTTTTAGGCAGAGAAGACAGAGGCATTAAAACACTTCCGGTCCCCGATTCCCGAATTCCGGAGGTACCACATCAGGTGAGGAATTGGGTTTCATAACCCAACATACAATATTTCTAAGTAAGGTGATGCGTGAAACGAAATGACTGATCTCTAAACTCTCTAACATTCCCAAAAAAAAAAAACTCACGAAATTTATGAAGATAAAATGAGTCAACCTCCGCCGATATCGGTCCGCAATCCTCTCTTGGTTTATTTGGCAGATCGAATTTTAATTTAAAATTGCACCGCGCGAACGGTCGGTCCACTTGAAGTTTTTGAATAAAATGAACGTTCAAAATCAGAAGAATCGTTCCCAAACGTATTTTATGTGAATTTTCAGTAATACGATGCGGCAGTTTTAGGAATTCGTTAACTAGTTGACGCTTAATTTCGTGAAAAGCTTTTTGTTTACGTTTGTTTTTCTGAATGGAATTCAATTGTTCGTTGTTTTTCTTAAAAAATTGTAGCTTTATAACGATGTAATTTAGTTTTTATGTGTTCTGCGTTGCTTTAGTTAATTATTTTTATGATTTATAATGAATATTTTAACTTACATGTAACAGTAACAAGACAAATGCGGCGTTGAGTTCTGGCACCCTTCATATTTTTTTTATGGAAATTGGACGGAACGTTTACCTGTATAATTATTTTAGTTTTATCACACATAGCAGGGTAGGCAGAGGAATGTGGACACCTCACGCACACTCTGTTGGTTGTGTTTGTTAAAGAAAAGAAAAAAACCTTTACTGCACACATCTTTATACTCATATACAAATAAATAAAGAATATATACTTGATAGGATAATAATAATTGTCATAAAATTAAAAATACTGTCTAGATTTTTTGGTTTCAAATCAAATAGATTCGTGAAAATTAACAGAGTTATCTATGTTTGTTACGTAATTTCTTAGGACACATCTATATATTACAAGATACGCGGGAAAGATATAAGCTTCTTCCTACTTAGCAGTCAGGAAAAACTTAAACTATCAAAACTACCATCAACAAATAAATACAAATATGAGAAATGAAAAAAAAATCATCCGATCAAAAACATCTGAAATACATAACTGACGGTTGAGCTGAAAAAAAAAGATAACCTAAAATCAAAAACCAAATGAATGAAAAAGCCCTAGTCCAGTTAGCCCGCTACTATGTTTGCTCCCAACAACCCTGTAAGCCTAAAAATAATGAAATAACCCTGAGCTATATAGTGCATAGTGCAGAAGTGTTTCATGCGGTCGAGCACCGCTCTAGATCTCGTTAGTGCTGCAATTGTTAGCAAAGTTAATTACTTTGATGTAGAAATACCAGGTAAATATTTCAAATTCGAAATTGTGTCACATTACCGTATCGCTTGTGTGAACCTGCACGTGTGTGTACAGTGAACTTTTTAATATTATATTATTTTTAGTGCTTATTTTACATGAATTTTATACAATAAGAGGTAAAACGAACTGAAATATATATATTTATTTTAACTATTTTCAATATGTTAGTTAGTGTTCATATTCTGCTGTGGAACACTCAAAACACTGAGGAAATATCTCAATTTGAAATTTTAAAAAAACACAACTGTCCAGTTCGATAAGAAAATGTGAAAAAAAAACATATAGCGGGATTGCCGCCCTATAGCGGGATATGCAGAAAGAACCTTAAGTTAAGAGACTCCATTCTCCATTTATCTTAGATTTTCCGAGTCGTTGAATGTCGAATGTTTAAACTCAACGCCGTGTTTGATCTACCACAGACGAAAAAAGAAAATAATTTAAAAACACTCATGTTCCACGGAAATCGGTATATCTATAATATATATTACTGCTGAAGCGTTCGCAATAAAAGTGTATGCATATGACAGTTCCCCCTTTATACCGCATAGGTGTCTCATATTCGACTACAGTATCATTGTTATTGTCTTTGCCTTGAATAAAATTTGAGCTCTGTTACAGCGAGTCGGGCTAAAATCAGCGAGCGAGAGGCTGCGACCTAAATTTTACAGCCACCGTATCTATTTACTGTGGGGAAAAAATTTAATTTTTATAATGTGTGGTATCGTTTAAATGAATTTTTACTGTATTAATCATGATGTATGTTTGAAAATAAAAACTATGTATATTAAGTGTTTAGAGTGATAATTAATATTTTTAAATATGTAATATATTATGATGTTTGCATTCAAATCAGTTATTAACTTTATGTGTTTAGTCTTTTTAGACACATTTAAAATTTGAAAGTAGCGGAACTCAAACTCACTTATTCCAAAGTCCCTGAATTTTATTTTTCTTACGTTTCTATAATTAAAAATGGACAAAATTTAATTTAAAAATGGTATTAGAAGAAAATAAAGAATAAATAAATGTTTGTAATATAATTTTTTGGGAAAGCTATCAGAGTGCCTTTGACGGGATGCGATATGTATCAAAAAAATATGAATCTATAAAATAAGCGAAAAAAATCTTGTTCTCTTAAAAAATGAGACGTTAGGTACAAATATTTCTAAAAGGAGAGAAGTAGAAATTTTCACAAATTTTAAAAGAACGAATCTACAGAACACACAGATCTACATCGATGTACATGAATGTAATGTAATCACATTCAAATTAAACAATCGACATATATTTTTATTCATAATATTCTATTTATTTCATCATACCCTAAAACCACACGCTCAGTTGACACATCCTTTACCAAACACATAAATCCACCATCACACCTATAACCTTTTAAAAGTTGAAAATACCTAATAAAAACCGGTATTCTAGGGAGCAGCCATAAATTGATATTGAGTAACGAAGTCGGAGTCCCACCGGTATACTGTTGTTTCGGAAAGTCCTTATATACAGTAGACTTTATAGACCGTGAGAAATAGATAGCGTTGGGAGCTCGCAAATAAGATGCTAAAATACTCTCTGAAAGTAGCCATTAAAATATTACAAATCCATGGGTTTAGTTTTGTCACCTCGTTATTATATGTTTTTTAGAGAAAATTTTACTTTTTTTTTTAGTGTTTGGGTCCGCCTCATTCGAAGAAATTGAGTTTGAAATTTTATAACCATAAGTAATTAGTTTCTTGAAACAAACCAGAGAAACATAATTATTATCACAATTATATTATTTGTTTATTGAAGCCGTAGTAGTGCGATGCGACATAAGCTAACTGTAAACGCAATGGTCGTAGGTTCGATCGCCTGACTGACTGACTGACGCTTCCGTTTATGACTTTCCGCCGAATTCTTGATATATGGCGTGTTGAATAGCGTAACTCAACGCCGCGGCTTGCCACGTTTCCAGAACAAGGAAATTAAAATATTTAATATTTTATTTATTTGAGTGAGAATTGAACCCACAAGATGTCACGCTTACAGTCGGACGCTTGTGACCCTGCGCCGGACCACCACCGGACCACCGGAACCGGAAAGTGTGGCTCGGAGTGCCTCAATACTATATTCAGTTTGCATATCCTGCCGTATATGTGAAGCTAAAAGAAAACAATAAATAAAATCGTATATTTGAAAACGGTGTATATTAAAAAAATATATATTTTAATAAAAATCTGGTATTGTGATATATATTATATTACACAAAAATTGCCAATTTTACCTTCAAACTTAAACCCTCGTATGAAATCTCTTTAAATCCTACGTTGAACCTGATTTAAAGGAAAAACCTCTTCATCCTTCCTGTTACCGGTCTTTACTAGATTTCATATAATTTTTTGTAATTTAATATAAATTTTCATTATATTTAGTTTTTGAAGTAAAGTAACAAAAAGTTTGAGTTGTAACGTTAGGGGCATAAGCGACATGTTGTGGGTTCAATTCTCACTAAAGGAAAACAAAGTAAAAAATTTAACATGGATTCGAATCTGTATGCCTTGAAAAACTGTTATAAGCATGAAAGAATTTCGACATAAGTCAATCCACTCTAACAAAATCAGAGACTTGCTTTCAAAAGTAATAAATAAAAACTAAATGCCCGATATAAAGAGGCTGGTTGATAGTTATATGACTTCGAAGGAATTTGTCATAAGAACTCCATGAACATCGAAGTAAGAAGATATTATGCCAAGCAATAGGCTCATTTAGTGGATAATGAGGATTTGTGTGAAATATCAAAGTTTCAGTCATTTCACTACCAGCACTCTTATAGTTAATAATTCTAAATTCTTTAAATAAAAGTTTGAGTTATTTAAAAAATATTTTAAAAAAGTTTGAGATATTTTTACTTATATGTAGCTTGATAGCATTGCATTAGTAGTCAGAGTGCTTCTACGACGTCCAATAAGTAAAAACATAGTCTACAGTAATAACAATTGTTATTAAAATTTAAAAAAACAAAACGTAGAAAAACCGTAAACTAAAGCAGATGAACGAGGTTTTCGAAAAATTATATTTTTCAACTATTTTACAATTAATTTGCCTAACGATCTGAACTTTTAAAATACAATGACTACTGACCGCAGCCGAGTTGGTTCGTTTTTTCATAGTTTATTCAACCGAAAATTTCAAACCACTTTTTCAAAACATCACTACAACGTCGAGTTCGGTAACTTTATTAGGTATAAAACGTAGCGATTCTCACCCAAAGTGCGGGTCCATTATTAAAATTCCGACTGCCGACGTAGAACCGTAACAATATTTTCAGGCCACTAAGCCGGAAAGAGAAACTGCGCTTAAATGGATTGGCATATTTTATGATAATATTAAAGCTTACAAACGATCTTGCAAAATACCGGCGCCTTAAGCAACACCACCTACCATGGAAAGAAAATTATCGTTACTAAGACAAAAAATATATATATTTCATTTAGTGTCAGGATATTGAGAATTTTATTTATGTATTTAACTCCAGTCGGCTAATGCGTGACGAAAAGAACGATCAGAAGAAATAGAATAGACGCCTTCGTAGCTTAGAAAATTAAAGTGGATTCTGTATCTAATTTTGTAAACGTATTTAAGCAATATTCTTTCGACTTTAGTCTTTTCTTTTCAAAGAATATGTATTTCTACATGCTTAGTTTATTTATATAAAGCTAAAGAATTTTCAAGTTTTAAGTTTTTTTCTCCTCTCTATAACTCCCCCCTTTTCCATTGGCTTATAATTCCATGAAATATCAAAATATATATCGTAAAGTGACTTTTAGAGCAAATTTTTAGTTTCAAATTTTGTTCAATTATGGGCAATAAAAATATCGAACATGCATTTTATAATCCCTCACATAAAAATACGGTCGCCATACTACCTGCGTATTTATAAATTGCGTCCATCCAACGATAACGCACGTCACTTGTATACCATATTTCACTCGTTTATGCTCAAAGCCTATCAAAATATAATATAAAACGATCTAAAATTGTGAAGTTTTTTAGCTTTATACTGTATCTATATATAGCAGGATAGGCAGAAGAAATTAGGACACTCCGTTCGCTTTTCTCTGCCCGATTTCTGTAACATTAATTTTTTTGCAAAATTCAATAGCGCACTTTGTCTTATTTACCAGTGCGTGCGAGCAAATTATTTTCTATACATCTAAAATATTGCAGAATTGACTTAAAAAATTTCATATTCAATATGTTTTGGTTTGTCCTAATACATTATTTGGTTTGTTACTAATATATAGTTATACGGCAATCCAGATCCCCCAGATTTTCGACGAAAAGTGAAAAATGGAATTGTTTTAATGGGAACGGAGTGTCTTAACACTAGGTTCTCAACAAACCAGGTTCCCCTGCCTAACCTACTATGTGCGGAATACAGAAATAAGCCAAAAAAAAAAACAGTGTAAAATAATAATAATAATTTACAAAAAAAAAATCAAACAACATCAGCCCTAAAAAAAACAAAACAAAAACCTTAAAAAAAATACTTCTTGCCTATCCCTTCACAGATTAAATTTCTTTCACCCGGCTCCCCGCTGAAGAGGTACGCGAGTAGCTCTCGAACCTCTCACGGCGAGTACTTAACGCCAAACGTCATTACTTCATGTCACTTCCACGACATCTTCCCTACCGAAATAAACCGGTCGTTTTCGTTTCCCTCTGATAATATATAATATATGTTATTAGATTATTAACGTAACGTCGTTTCTGACGAGTAAATTATTATGGGCGAATGATTTATTTTTTCCGATTCACGTTCTTATGTAGGTATGTGTGTATATTAATAATATTTTGTTGTTTTTCCCGTCGTTTTTTTGTTTCTCGCTGTATCCGGCAAATGTATAGTAGGTTAGGCAGAGGAAACCTGGGAACGTAGTAACACTACGTTCCCAGGTTCCCATTCCCACCGTTCCCATTAAAACACTTCTGTTCCCCACTATTTGAATGAATTCTGGAGGTATTATTATTTTTGTTGAGTGGAGAAACTTAACGCCAAGCTGTTCCTCGTTACCAAAGTTATTTCATTCGCCCGCCTAAGAATCAAAGTCACAATCGTCGTGTTTACATTCATACCCTTGTGCTTAGGGGTCACTACAGCCTTATTTTTATTCATTGAACCTGATTTTTAAATTAATTATCTCTCATAAACATCAATAATCAAAAATTCAAAGTTCATTTTAAACTAATGGAAGCAAAAACAAATGGCAAGGGATGAGTTCGCTCACGTAACAACATTAACGTCGAAATTGGCTGCACGTACAAAACGATGGTTGGGAATTTTTGTCTGAACCAAGCCAGAGACTAGGTTATATTACCTAAAAGGAATAAAGTGAACCATTGTAAGAGTTCTTACTAGTGTAATGATTTTGTGTAAAGAGTTTTTATATTCACAGTAATTTATTATAAAAATGTAACTCAACCTCTTTGTTTGATAAAAAGATATGTTTGAAAATATGTTTATAGAATTACGATCGCATGTCAATTGTTAAAGGACGCTTGATGTGGTCGTGAAAATTGTTGACACTTTTAGAATGGGAGCCGAAATAGAAAGACGTCCTCAAGAATAACATATTGTAATAGGATTTAAGTAAATATTGTACAGCCGCAACGGTATCTGACTCTGAAGGAAATATAAGTTCTGTAAAAGCATTGAAGTATATGATTTTCATTACATATCAGAAGTGGGTCCCCGTCTTAAAGCGAGGTACGTACAAGCAAACAAGAAGGAGCTAGCTGTTGTATGTATAGTTTTTGATTGTGAATTTAATAACTTTAGAATTGTGTGTGTTGAGTATAAGGATAAGTAAATAGAGATAAGTAAGTACTAAGTAGATTGGGATAGCTGGGCCGTATAAGCGGTGAGCGGGCCGTATAAGCGGAGAGCGATTCCTAGATAAGCCGTAGCTGGGCCGTATAAGCAGTAGCTGGGCCGTATAAGCAGTGAGCGGGCTGTATAAGCGGTGAGCAGGCTGTATAAGCGGAGAGCGGGCTGTGTAGATAAGCAGTGGCTGGGCCGTATAAGCAGTGAGCGTGCTGTATAAGCGGTGAGCGGGCTGTGTAGATAAGCGGTGAGCGGGCCGTAGTTGAAAAGTAGATAATTTTATGTATTTTAAATAACTGCGCTTGCTTGTTCGTGGCTGGTTGTGGCCGCGGGATGTCAGGCGTAGTGCGTAATAAAATTTGTAGATAATGTGAGCTTAAATTGATATTTTTGGTGTATTTATATTGGTTATTTTAGTAAAATTTTTTTTATTCAGTTTGACTTTAGATTTGTTGATATTTTGATGATAGAACGAAACGAATCTAGAAAGAAATTTTAAAGAAAAGATTTTAAGTACAGTTTTGTGAATTCACTATAAGAATTTATTTATTGTCGTTTTGACGACGAAAATAATTTTAGAATGACATTTAAAAGAAAATGCTTTTTGATTTGACAATATAAAAACGTCATTTTATTTACAAAGATTATTTGTTTTTAATGAGATTTTTTGCATTAATTTGAGGGACATGGAGTCGTATGATGTGTATTAGACCCAAGAGAAACTACCCAATGAAATGAGCGCAATGAGAATGAGAAAATGCAAAACATTAGAAGGTCTTCGCGGCCGTAAGAGTCGTCGACATCTTCTGATGAGGGGTTCGTCTGATGTGGTGAAACGTGTCAGTGATATAAAGAGTCGCAAAGGAACTTTTTACTGGTATACAAAGGCAATGTTCACATTTATATATTTCTGTGTAATAGATAAGGATTAAAGTCCTAATTTAGTAAATGATGTTATAGAAGTTAATAGATCAATACCTTAATTGTAGAATACATAAAATTGGTTTAGATAATTAAATGAATGTGCTGAAATGTATAACTACAATGAGAATTAGATTATAATTTTTTCTCTTTTGATTTTAATGGGTCTTGCAAGAAATTGGTTCGTATCGACAACTAAAGTTGAAAAATTTAAGGCTAATACTATGTGGTATAAGGAAATACGTGAATATTTCTGTAATAAATTCCTTGTCTTAATAGATGTGACTAAAGTGAAAGAAATATTTATTGATTGTGTTAGAATATGAGAAGTAGTAAAAACCAGAAGATTTATTGATTTATCTTAGCTCCTGTCATGCATTTAAAGTAGAAAATAGTCTCAATCGCGTATCATGTCAGGATTAGTATCAAGATCAGGTGACGTCTCAGTGTTGTAAATATCATAAGTCATACTTGTGTTGGTTTGATCTGCTAGTTCAAAATTTTATATATTTAAATATTTTTTTTTTATGTAACTTTTACTATCAATTATTATATATCAACAAATATACTGAAAGAGATTAATAGAAAAGCGAGAAGAAAATCACAACATAAGGTACTGCCACCAGTGACCTACAATTATAGAGATGTTTTTAATTTTAGTGAAGGACTTAACTAAATCCATATATGAGCCTTGCTCTCATTTAGTACAATATGTATTTATAATATATGTATTTTTGCCATTTTCTTTAATAACGAATTGAAACGTACATAGAGTGCTTTAATATCAATATCTGCATGTCTTAAGCTAGTTAATTTAGTCAATAAGTTTCTTTTCATCTCTCTTGGACCTCTATCCACAGGAAGAGTCACGATCACTCGAATTTTTGAAAATTTATCTGATAACTAGGCAGGCGTTAGCCCTGATTCAAACTTGTATAACAAAATAGAGTTACGTAACTTGCTAGTTGCAGATGAGATTAGTCAGATTTGTCCAGAAATATGTTTACTCTCTTACAAACTCGAAACCTTAGCAATTGTTAAGCTCGCAAAAGATCGCAATTTGTTGCTGTTAGTTAGTTTATAATAGTTTATAATGGTAATTGCTACGTACGATGTTATTTTAATTTAATGCGATTTAGTACCTTATATAACATGGTTGTCATAAATTAGTTTATTTTCGTCCACAACGGAATATCGATTACCGAACTATCACCGCATTGTTAACGTAGTTTTAAAGAAAATATTTATATGTTGAGAATTAAATTTTTAAGCAATTCAATAAAAGTCAGTTTGCAGCAATTTTGTCGAGCAAACATGCTTATAATTAATATAATCTTTTTGTTCATAAACTAATTCTACTTATTAAGCGTAAATGGGCAACAAAGGTTTCTAAATTTATCTTTAAAAGTATCTTAAAGGAAATTTTAAAAAGTCAGGAAAGATCCTTAGGAAATTAATAGGGAAGATAATAAGAAAATTAATAGGAAAAAAAAAAAAAAAAAGATTTTTTTTTGTAACATTATGTATACACAGTACTATTATATGGAAAATTCTTTTTATTTGTATAACTCAGTCTTAAAAATTATTTTTAACTTTTAAAATTTCTCATCCTTGATATTTTTATCTAAATTCAGTACGTTTTCAAATATAAAAATTTACGGTAAAACTTACCATGTTCAAATTGAGTTACTCAGAATTGGTCAAATCTTGAAAGAATAAACTTTACAACTTTGTATCAAATATGTTTTTAAATCACTTTTATACAAAAATAGTTCAAAGATCGTTTCAAATATTTCAACTATAGCTAACTCTCTGTTCATTTCGTTCCGTGGTAGGGTCAGACATTTAAGTTCTTGAGCAGTTCAGGGTAGACGTTGTACCACTTAATTTAAATTGGCACGTTCATATTGGAGAATTTTGAAATCATTGTAAACTCGTTATTGCGTTTTTCATGAGGCTAATCTTAAAATAACGTAAGAAATTATTTAGTATTTTTCGCCTTATAGTTGTAAAAACTCAACATAGCCGTTTTTTTTGTCATATCAATGGCACGACGCTGAATTCTATTGAATGTAATGTTTTCAAACGTTTTAAATCCCAGCTAAAAGCACACAGGCTCTGAGAATATCTATTTTGTATGTACACATTATAACCACTAAGAAGAAATTTTGACAAATTTGAATCCTAAAGGGATGACATGGGGGTGAATGTTTGTTTGAACACGTTTTCGTTTTGACGTTTTTCACGGCTTATTAGAATTTACCCGTAAACTGAAAATAACTTTAATAATTTTAATAATTAATATTAGTTAATAAATAATATCTATATATATTTGTGGATATTGGAAATTGTATTGTTATAATTAGTTTTTCTATACAATATAATATTAGTATATGTTTGTGAATAATTGATATTCATCACACCACAATCCACACCAGAAGCACCAGGCACACTACAAACATCACATGCAGTAGATTTTCATGATCTTCTAGTTCACATTCACAATTTACAAATCTATTCATTTTCACTGCAAAACACATTAAATGTACGTATAAGGGGAAGACGGTAGAACTGTATTGCCTTAAAGTTGCCTGGTAGAGATCGCTTATAGAGATCGATTAAATATATATATTTTCTTTATTTTATAGTGTATCTTTATTATTATAATGAGATTACCAATATAATAGTTTCAAATATCAATATACTATTCTTATTATTTTATATATTTAACAATGAAATCAAAGTATTGGCGGAAAATTTAACCGAAACTTAATATATAAAACACAAATAGCAAAATTTTATACACTATAAGGAAAGAAAAAAATTAACAATAATACGAAAAGAAATGTTATAAAGACAGCCGACTGTTAACTTTATAGTAATATATTCAAACTCGCAGGTCCGCGCACGGGCAATATGCCTTCTGCGGAGATATTATAATTGTTTTTGAGTTAATCGGGAAACTGGTTGCCCTTTATCCTCGACATAGAGCGGGTGGACTGAGTAACCCAATCTTATGAACGGGGTGTAAGGGTTCCTATGTTGATTTGTGATCTCGTTTGACTATGTCATAATATCTGTAACTGAATTACACCTGCTAATAAATAAATAAATAAAATAAATAAATACGTATAGATAAACAAGCATGTAGCGAGTTGACGTTAGAACATAATATTTATATTTGTTTTTGCTTATTGATGTGACATTAAGTTGAAACTAAAAAAAATACTCTATATATTTCTTTGCTTGCAAGTGTTCTTAATCTCAGGATAAGCGTATACAAGAGCACAGACAAACACAACACAAATCGACAAAACAGACAGACAATATTTAAAAAGAATCTTGCGTTATTGATAGTTCCACTTATTAAAGGTAGATTTCTTGGACGATCTTCAGCTTCACTTTCAGCGATAAGTTACAAATTTGTTATAAGTGTGTGGGTAAAGCCCTGAGAATTCAAAAAATCTTCTGGTCTCAGAAATATTGTTTTTTTATGAATTTATATGTGAGGTCTTGAATTTTTATTATCAGAAATTATCAGAAATATTGTTTTTTTATGAATTTATTAAATGTGAAGTCTTGAATTTTTATTATCAAAAATTTCATTCAAAAATTATCAGAAATATTGTTTTTTATGAATTTATATGTGAAGTCTTGAGTTTTTATCAAAAATTTCATTCAAAAATTATCAAAAATAATGTTTTTTATGAATTTATATGTGAAGTCTTGAATTTTTATTATCAAAAATTTCATTCAGAAATTATCAGAAATATTGTTTTTTATGAATTTATATGTGAAGGCTTGAATTTAATGTGAATTTTGTTAGATAATATGAGATTGTAGTACTCGTAGCTCCATAAGACGCGATCGTTTAATTATATTAGTGGTTGTTACTTATGAATTTTTGAAAAGAGTGATGTCAATTAGGCCGAGAGGCAATATTAATAAATGTACCTGTTATTTGTAATCGACCGAATGTAATGATTAAAGAGTATAACATATTGTTGACGTTTACTGGTTTAGTGAGTAGTCGTGCGTCAGGAGACTGCACGAGGTAGGATGGCCGAATGTAATGATTTTGTGTAAAGAGTTTTTATATTCACAGTAATTTATTATAAAAATGTAACTCAACCTCTTTGTTTGATAAAAAGATATGTTTGAAAATATGTTTATAGAATTACGATCGCATGTCAATTGTTAAAGGACGCTTGATGTGGTCGTGAAAATTGTTGACACTTTTAGAATGGGAGCCGAAATAGAAAGACGTCCTCAAGAATAACATATTGTAATAGGATTTAAGTAAATATTGTACAGCCGCAACGGTATCTGACTCTGAAGGAAATATAAGTTCTGTAAAAGCATTGAAGTATATGATTTTCATTACACTAGTTATTAACAATGTAACAACTCTTTATAATTTTTCATATATTTCTGTTGTTATATAAGTCCACATAAGTGGTATCTGTATTATGAATGTGAACTATCGTCTCGACTGTGGGTTCGATTCTCGCTCGGAGAAATGAATTATCGAAATTGTTTGCTCTGGTCAAAAGACAAAGCACATGGTTAAGATTCGCCACTTAGTGACAGAGGTTTTATATATTTCAGTATTCTTTTGCCTCATGCTATGCGGGATGTAACGTAATGCTAACAAAGATAAATTTAACTTAAGTTTAGATTACGCGTCTTCCATATTTTTAGAGAACATACAGTAAAATTTAAAATATAAAATTTAAATAATAGTAAATAAGCAAATCCACGATTTTGATTTGCGCTTAATATCCTATCGCTTGGTCGGATGATGGATAATTTTGGCAAGATGGTGCCTATTTTAAATTTTCATAATGGCAAAGTTTAAGTAAAAGTAGTTTGAATGTCAGTTAAATACTTGAATTGTTCTCTTAGAATAACTTTAACTACCACGAGCACTGCCTACGAACTTAATTTGATATGGAAGAATTAATTTATGCAAATAATAAGAAAGTCGTACTTTCGGTTGTACCTAATACATTATAACAATCAATAAATCATAATAATTATAAAATAATAATAAATTGCAGCTAAAATATAATAATAAATCGCATCATATTTCACTGTTAATCAAAAAAAGCAAAGTGGGTCGAAAAAATGTAGTGTTGAAACTTTTTGTTCTTCGTATTTATATAAAGGGGACGATCTTTCGAAATTCGTTCGCACTCTTGGCAATGAACTATTATCAGTTCTTCGCTCTGATACCTCGACAAGACGCGGCGTTAAGTTCCGCCACTACTGGAATAAAACATGAATATTCAACTATTTACTTTCTGAAGTAGTAACCATAGTGAAGAAATTAAAATATTAAATATTAAATATTCTCGAGTAAGAATTGAATCCACAACATGTCGCGTTTACTCTCACGCGCTTGTGCCGCTGCACCATGACAACTCGCACTAATTATGCCGCGGATACATAAATAACACATTGCCCCGAATGGAAATCGAACCCACAACTGTCTCAACCAATTTACAATATACAAAACAAATAATCAAACAACAACATCATTATAATCAACGTCAGTACATGAAGCATATCGATTTTGTGCTTATCCTCTCCGCTAGTTACTATAATACATTCTGAATAGAGTTTAGAGCAAAATGGATGGTCAATGTTCGTCAAAACTGAATCTATTCATCATTAGAGTAGTCTCTGCTTAGTGGCTGTTTTGCAGGATTAAATAGTAACCAGTGCAGACTTATGTGCGTGGAAATTACGTGTAGTAGCCAAATTAAGTAGATATATTTGAAATGGTATATGAACGCGATTGGAAAGTCTTTGTTTTGTACATTGGTGTTTGTGGGTTCGATTTTTTATAGAAAAAAAAAAACCAGTCAAGTGCAAGTTGGACTCACACACCTTGTTCATCGAGTGTTCATCGACTACCTTCAGGATTTTAGGTCAACGGAAATTACAACTAAATACTTGGTGACAAACGTATGTGAGCATATGCACTCATTTTGTATGAAATGAACTACAAGTATAATTTTGTAATATTTTGTATCCGTAATACAAATGTTATGAATTTCCTTTTTTCCGATTGACAAAAATGGGAAAATGTGAGCAATCAGAGTAATATTTAAATACTATACCACTGATGAAAAAAAGTTAAATTTGAACGGATGTTTATTTTCATAATGTCACACTTTCACACTTATAGGGGTTGAAAGTTTGTATGGAAGAATTTTTAAATCAGCACTCGTTTTTTAAAATTTGTATTTCATGGTTTTTTTTAATATTCATCCTCTAAAATGAAAATAATTTCATAAACATATTTAATAAATATTTGTATTGTTCAAGCGGGTGAAACCGCCCAGGTTAGATAATACTATGTAAACTGCTTAAAAAAATACACTGGAAAAAGAAAACAAAAAAATAAATATTTTAATGAGATAACCTGTTTAACGATATCTAACTAACAATAAAACATATTTGGGGATTCAATTTGCCAAAGAAGACGCACATTCACTTAAAAAGAAGTGTAGTGACACTTCTTTCGACGTATTTAGGGAAAAAAAATGATGTTAATTTTTTTTTAATATCACTTTCTCTTCTCTAATATATAAATCACTTATCAAAATACATATAAAGTGTGATAATACGAAATTAAGATTGCGATAATTAATTCACTTGTCGTCAGCTATTGCATCTATGTTAACTGGATTCCCTTAATTGCTTCACTGGCCACTGGATCTGAAGGCCAGTTTAATTATACTAGAACAAAGTGTCACAGCGTTCTATTCTATTATGTATTTTCACACTTACTAAGGATTTTTTAAAAGTTTTAATTATAATTTAAGAACCTTTACGTAAATATGAGGTATAAGCATAAATAATTTTCAATTTAAGCATAAGCTATAAAATATTCAATATTTCACGCCTCTGAAATGGGAATCAAACCCACAACGGTCGCATTTATAGTCGCGCGCTTGTGTCTTTGTGCCACAATAGCTTGACATATTATATATTACAAATTAAAACAAAAAGACATTTTATACCCCATATCAAAAAGGCAGTATGTTATAGTTAAAAGTTATTTAATGACAGTGTCATTTTCAGATGGTAGACATCAGAAATCACTTCGTAGCGGATGTGATCGAGAAAATTAGGAGAGTTCGACACGAGCGCCTCGTAACTTCAACTAAGCTGTAAAGTTTCACCGGATGTTTAGTAGAGACTTCGTGTTTTAAAATTGGTTGAGTCGGGTGCTATTTTATGTATCAAAGGAATTTATTTATTGAGGGACGGCTTAAGTTTTGTACTCTATACTATGATATATTACATTTGGGAGTCTCACTTTGTAAAGAAAATATCGAAAAAAAACATTTATATATTTTTTTCATATAAATTTTTGGCAGTTAAACAAAATTGTCCGATTATTCATTGGCTGGAAAACAAAATAAAAAACATTAATCATTATTATCACAGTCACATATAATAAATAAAAAACTAAAAATAAACTGTTTGTACATATCTATTTATACTATTAGTTTTTGCACAATAAATACTTATAAAAAACACATTTAGATAGCCCACCATCATCATTATTGAAAATGATAATAAGGAGGAGGAGAACCTGGACTGGACTAACTGGACTAACCTTTCTCTTAGAAGATTAAACGACGTATTCCTTCATTACTACGTCAATATTGAAAAAAAAAACTTTACATTATCAAGACGTAACCCTAATAACTAAGGCAACCAAAAATATTTTGTGAGAACAAGTTTTGTGGCTGTTTCTCAGTTCGCTCTTTGTAGCAACTTAAGAGCTTCGAAGCTCGGGAAGCTTATTACGTCAGGCCACCGAACTATTCGGCATGAGGGCCGTTCTTCTGGAAATTATTAATTAATTTAATAAACCATCTCATTTGTTCATTAAATATTGAACGTTGAGGGCCGTCTTGACATTGTTATGTGTATAGTGTTGAGTAGCTGGAATACTTTAATTAAAATTCCAGACATGTTTGATTTTTGATTTCATTGTTTTCTAGATCGATGGTGGTAATTGAGAAATGTATACATAATAAATTATGAAGCTAATCGTGGCGCAGAGGTACAAACGTGTGACTGTAAGCGAGTGATAATGGGTTCGATTCTCATTGCATTGCAGTTATCACAGCCAAAAAGTTGGCAGAACCAAAAATAATATATAAACGATGACATTTCTATACGAATATTGTATAATATTTGGAAGTATAATGAAGAGGATAGTTTGAAGGTAATAAAGTGTTTGGTTAAGTCAGAGACAAATTATCATATCTTTTCCATATTAATTTCGTCAAGAGCATTTCATTACTGTTATAGTGCAGTGGAGTTGTGCTTTTAAAAAATATTGTGATTTTTTAATAACATTAAGTGAGACACTTCCTTTCTATACGTTAAATAAATTACTAGTTTCATAGGTACTCGTAATTGCGTGTATTGTGGCGGAATTGAATACCGTACCTTTAAGTACCAGAGTGGATAGATGGTAATGGCATAAATATAATTACTAGATAGATAATAAAAAATAAAGAAGAATAATAATAACTTTTCAGGGACTTTTAGGGAGATTGAATCCACCGCCATCATGCTTTTAGCTAGACGGTATCCCACTGCACCAGGATGACTTAAAAATTAAATACTTCGCTATATACGCTTCAATCTTCTTAGGCAAATCATGCTACTAAATATAATATTTCCCTATATAATATTTGTTGATTGTAGTGTGCTTTAGATGATTATATATAGAGACTGATGATAGACTAGCAATTGTAAGCAAATGTGCTGTTCTATAGCAGAGTTCACTTTTAACCTCGATTTCCTCGCACGAAAGTATTCAAAAAAATTTATTAACAAATAAGAATTACAACATTTTACATAACAAAATCTAAAATAAAATACGGTCAGCAGCGTATACACATCTTATCAAATTAATAATGAAAAATAACAGGGAATTTGTAAACGGTACATATTTTACGGCAAATTGGCCTTTACCGCATCGTGATAACGACAGTTATTGCGTGTATATTAAATGTAAGTATATCATTTTCAGTAGAGGCCATAGTTTCGAGTACAAAGCAGTTAAGATTGTGCGATAACTGTTTTAATAGGAGCCGGAAGTACCAAGGTTGGTTTGAACAGGGCACTAAAGAAAATAGCAGTCGATTATGGATATGATGTTTTAGTAAATTGTTCATGGATATAGTAAAAATTGATTTAGATGCCGTTGCTGATGCGGCCAGCTTCTTGGCAATACATTTTGTTACTTCATGTGCCCTCTTAATTGTATTTTTTTAAGTTGACGCTATATGTAGCAGAGTAGGCTTAAGGAACCTAGTGTAACTTTCAAAACATTGCGTGTGGAGTGACGATACTCAACGTGTCGCGCTATATATATTTATTTGTACTAGAACTAGGAATTAAAAATAATTCACCATCTCAAGTGGAAACCGAACCCTGAACTGAAGTATATATTTACAGTCAGGTGGTATGTTACCCCGTTATGATAGCGTCTACGTATCCGCCCAAAGCCTAAAATTACGTAATATAAAAGAAATTATATATAATTATTATATTATGTGTTTTTTTTTCTACATGCATATATATAAACAAACATCCATGTAAATTATTATAAATAAACTCTTAAATATTTGACCATACTTCTGCTTGTAGTTAAATATTGAAAAAAAAACCACTTTATTAGAATAAATTAAGTTTTTACGCCTCATAAATAAAACGTCAGTGTATTACTCGGTCGACGTACGGACGTAATTTGGGCATGAAAAACGACTTTCTGGGAACGGCCGCAAGGACACTATGGCATGAATATTTCGCGATTTAATGTATGATATTATACATCCTCATACATGTTTTGAAGTTAAATAGGATGGATCATTTTATTGTATGATATATTATATTCAACAATTTGTATGAGGGCGAGTGTTTCTTAATGCTAATGCGGTAACTGATTTAGATATAAATATTACGAATAGTTCCCCACAGGAAGAGAATAAAGATATAAGTGGTTTTTACTTGATATATTCATATTGGAAGCTAGTTTTAACTAGTATTAAATTTAGGCAAAATTAAATTGAAGCGGTGTACGTATAAAAAATATACGTAACTACTAAAGAATTGTAATTACAATTATTTGTTTCATTCTTCTAATATTATTATTATTATATTGGGCAAAAAATATATTTGCATTTTCTTGCTTTGCTGCAGTAAGATGGTAAAGAGCACCGTTAAATTCCGGCAAAAGTGTACTAACACTAGGTTATCTCTATTCATTCTCCTATAATATGCAAGATACAGTGCAATGTTGAAAATATTTATTTCAAAGTGGAATTTATGAAAAACAATAATTTCAACATATAGTCAAAAGTGTAACATATACATATGTACATAGAAAACATTTCGAACATAATACAAACTAGCTAAAAAAATGCACTTGTTTCATACAAAATAAGCAACAAATAGACCTAACTTCTCAAACCCTATTTCGTCCACCATTATTAATTCAATATAACATCCCATAGAATATTTATATATTCCGTTTGCTGTCAACTAAGCCACAACCTAATAAAGCCAGGCTTATCTACTTTGAACATTAACTCACAGCTATTCAATATGACTTAATCTTATAGCATACACAACCGCAGGATTAACTTTAACTGGACCGTCAGTAATTTTGGGTTTGTCTGTCTGTTGTTGAATTAATTGAAAGTCAACGTTAATTTACTTATGTTATATGTAAAGTAACTTTGACTACTATGTTCGGCATTCTTTGGCATTCCAACTTCAAATCCATGTTACAACTATTCCATAA
>JBAIZZ010000249.1:31333-72986 GCA_037355905.1 Heliconius aoede | reverse complement strand
CGTATTTGGTTTTAGTTGATTGCGGTGTGAAAACGCTTACATTAAACGTCGATACCACAGCAAGCGCTCGCATGATAAATAATGACGCGGCCCCATAACTCTTGCGTGTCCCATAAAAGTTCAATCTACCGCCATCAACCGAATTCGTATTCATGGTGGACCGTCACCTTTTATAACTTGCGGGGTGTCTCTAATTTTGTATTCTCCGACGTTTTTGTGCATTTATTTTTCTTTTCATTCTAATACACCGTGTTGTTCCTGTCGTTTTGTAACCAAATTTCACGTAACGAGGTCCGTGGCTCAGATTAAATTGGTATTCGCTGGCAATTGGACGCCACCTTCACTGTGCTGGAGCATCTTCATTTTTAATTCTCTTTGTATCGCACGAGCGCTGAATATTAACTCGACTGGATAATTAGAATCCTAAAGATTTAAGTTGTCTATTAGAGGCTGAGTGCTTAATCTTTTTGGTTAGTCTGCTTTGGCCTTCTTGATACTTTCTGCTTAACGTTCTGGTGTCGCTTTTGTTTCATAGTGTTGGTTTCAATTCAAGAACACCTTACTTAAATCAATATTTCAAATCAATCTATGCTGTATTCCATACAGAAGGCAAAGAAAACCTGAGAAACTATAGAGGTTAACTATTTAAGGTGCTTCGTTGATTCCGTTACCCAGCTTTTCGCCGGATTCTGGAGCTATGGTACCATATATGATAACAGAATTACTTTACGTTACTTTTTACTAGCGAAGACACTAATCGTTCTATATAACAGTTTCATATTTAATTAAGAGCTAACATATAAAGGTGTCAAAATTTTCAGTTAGTAAATAGAGTTGTTATTCGAAATGTGAATCTCATCAATTCCTGGTGGGACGGAAATGGCGCGATAATATCGTCGCTACCGAGATGATTGCCCGTATATTGCAATTTATGGACAAATGACGATCAAATTTCGAATCGGCTACCGAACTGTCACAAACAGACATAAGTTTGTAGGATATTTGTAGATCAATATTGTTAATTGTAAGTGGACGAATGAATATTTACTAGTTATTGCAGTTTTACAACTAGTAGTACGAAATTCTTACACGCTTAAAAACTTTAAAAATACATATTATATGACGTCAACTATTATATCAATTTCATATGAACAGTCTTCTTTTCAGTCACTTTCTAATATATATGGGGAGAGCCTCACGACGACCTTCACTCTCCTCCTTCCATTTATTAAGATAATGCGTGTCACCTTACACGTCGCACCTTGAGTTAATTAGTAAGCTTTTATTAAATTTATAAATGCTCGTTAGATACTTCAATATATATTTTTTAATATTTACATATAAAAGTAGTGCTCAAACATTTTACTGTCCACTTGCCGTTTATTTTAAGAGACATACTGCATGCATGTGTTGAGTGGCGGAATCTAACCTCCTACTTGGTCTGTGTATAACTGCATATATCCCACATAAAGAAAGAAATGAAAGCTCCATTTTTCTATTTGTTCTAGCCCAACATATTTCCATCCACCCCAACCTGTAGCTTTATCCTTGAAGCTTCCTCATTCCACGATTAGAAGTATCTCGTCATACGGCGCATTACATCATATTACAAGGGACATCGACAAGACGGATGGGTTGGTCACTGCATGAATATTTCAGGAGGCGCATTAGGACAGAAAAATAAATATGGCCAACTTCATCTGTATATAAATCGTGGTGTGCCCGCGCGTGTTTGGACTACCGATGTATGGCCGGCCCGCCTGCTATTTATCAGTTAGCCATATATCCATCTCGGTACGGACTGAATGTTTATTGAAAACACTCGTTGGTGTTCGCGATGGGAATTTTACTGCTAAGAGTGTAATTTTGGCGAAAATACTTGCAGTTCGTGTAATGCTTTGATGGTAAAATTACACCGATTTGGGGTAAAAGGGCAACATTTTTTTGTTCTATTAGAGTAATACGTGCAGATACATACTCTTATGCATGTTTGATATGTTTATAGTGTCGTAGTCGTAATATATATTAAAGAAAATATAATTAATTATAGATTTAGTAGTTAATAAAAAATAATATTTATCTAAGTATCTTTTTGGAAATTTTACAATTTTCTTAATATACAGTTCCATACCTACCTACCTACTACCTACCTGTCATTCCTCACAATTAATGCCCTAAAAATACAAGAGCACCAGTTCCGTGCTAAGAGGCCATTAACAGCTGAGCGCGACCACAAAGCGATATATATTATTCAATGGTTGCAAAATGAAAATTGCTCGGCAGATTTTATTCATGAAAATAATACTCCATAAAATGATTTCCATATCAATAACACCAGATTAAATTGGCGCATATTATTTTTGATAAGAGTCGAGTGAAATAAATTATCCGATCCAATTTTCTTTCATAATAACTTTTGTATTATTAATTTAAAATAAAGGATAGTGTTAATAACGGTTGCGCGTATGTAATTTTGTAATGTTACTATAGAAAACACTAATAAATAGTATAGTGGGATGATTTTGACTGTAAACGTGATTGATATGGGTTCAATCCCTCCTTAAGCGTAATTTTATATTTAAATTATGTAGTATGTGGTGACCGGAGTGTCTTAACACCGAGGTTCCCTCTGCCTACCCTGCTGTGTGTGGGGTACAGCGTGAATCTGAAAAAAAAGTTATGTATATAAGTTCAGCCGTTTAACAGGCACTGACTCGAAAATTGTACAGAAAGTAGGTAACTATAGTGTCCAAACACTTTTTATCTCTTTGCTTCCACTCTTATGCCGAAAAAATTGTAAAGTATGCAAGTTTAATGTTATGCATAACAAAAAAATATCAAAATATTATCTTACATTAATTTTTTTTACACTTTAACTGTATCTTAGTTCATTTTGTTTTTCATTATCACGTATTCGTTCGAGTTTATTGCTGATGCAGATTATTGAGATTGGATTGAACTACGGGTGTTGTAAAGAAAAATAAGATAACGTTACCTTGGAAATATATATTGGAAATTTATATTATAAAGTCATAAAACTTAATGTAATATGTGGAAAAGAAAAATATTTATTATTAGAGACAATTTAGTGCCAAAACACTCCTTGCTCTTCTCTCCTGCAAAATTCAGAATACTATGTGTTAAACGACAGAGCTTAATGCCCCGAAATTTTTTAACGGAACAGAAAAATGGATTCGACCAAACGGAGATGGAACAACCGAAGGCCTCTCTATCTTATCCAATATAAAATAAATAATACAATATTTTAAATATTCCTTTAAAAAAAAAATTTGAATCCACATTCAACAAACAACCAGATAACAGAAACCAACGAAAACCGCTCAAAATGTAACATAACGAAGTGGCAATAAATCGTCTCTATGGGATTAGTATTAAGGCGATCGGTAAAGAGATTCAGTTAGCCAAACTCCACCTAGTTTGCATTTCAACTTATCTACCGTTAATGATCTGTATTTCATGGCAGATGCATCTCAATTTACGATGCGATTAAAGCGAACTTCGTCAATTAAATTGTTTTCTACATTTTGCTTGAAGAAACAAACATTATTTTAGTCTAGTAACGAGGCAAAGCGCGGCGTTAAGCTCCGTCACTCAATCTGATTTTCAGGCTTAGCTGCCTGAGCCATTTCATCAGATACTTCACTTGAACTAGCGGCTTTAATACCAAATTTTGCCATCCTTTTAAGGCAATTTTTACATAAACTGTACAGCTGTTACACAAATGTATAGTTTTCAAGTTTTTTTAGGACTACATGTAAATGATAGCTGTCAAATTTTTGATACCCTTTATAGTATCGAAATACGTGTTTTTGCAATATAAACGGCCATATATTTTTTCTAAATAAATATAGAAATATGATTTTTATCAGGAAATCATGGGGCCGTAAATCTAAGTTAATGGTTTCAACTCGATATCTCCAAGCGTTCTAGAAATAAAGGATCTTGATCTCTATACGGGTTCCTTTTTCCCTCAAAAAGTACGGAACCCTAAAAAGTAGATATTACATTTCATAGTAAAGTATACTACACCCATTTTACATACAATCCAACGAACCATCATGGAAATCCACAGCGAGTCAATTACACAACAAACTAGTACCGTAATATCAATAATTATCCAAAACTCCGAACTCTCTTGAACTTCAAACGTATAACAGTAGAAATCCGAAACAAGCCTTCAACAAATAAATGCAAATGGGGTTCCGTTTCGCATGTCTGCACACTATAAAACCGACAATATTAGTTGGTAACTCGTTAGCCCGTACTTAAGGAAATTTAGGTAGGCCCCGTATCTCGTCGTTTTGGGGCAATTTATAGAGAACACCTCCTCGCTCCCGGCCTGACCCGGGGACTAAATGTGCGCTGCATTTCTTACTCTATTACGTAATTATTAAAGCCATTCGTTTCTGTTTTTGTTTGGTTTCACAGCTGTAATTGCAGGGCTGTGAGTTTGTGTTTTACATTTGTTTTGGGATTGTCATTAATTATGATGATGATGATGATGGAATCACTGAAACCTGAAATAATATTAAGAATTTAAGGCATGTGCTTTTCAAAATCACTTCTATGTATATAAACTTTCATATTTAATTTTTTTTAGCTTGCAGGGTTGGGAAAGGCAATATGAGAACCTAGTACTGAGACAGTCCGTTCACATTAACACCCTTTCATGCTCCCGCTCCCGCCGCCATCGTTATGCTGGGACACAATGCAATTTAGTAAAAAAAATTTTCAGATGGAAACGGCAGGCCTATTATAATTAATTGCCCATATTTGTTGTTAAATAATTAGGTATTCCATTTACTATCAACTAAAGAATAGATGTACAAAAATATCTTAATATTGAATAATGTAGAGAAAATTACATTTTACATAAAAATAATATATTTTACCTTTATACAATCGGTTTTTCATTTGAAAAAAAGTCATAAACAATAGAATGGCACCGATACAAACTGAGTGACAGATTTTGATTGGTCTGCAATGGCTCTGTGTAATCTTGATGAAACATGCAACAGCACTCGCTTTGACATCTCTTACAGAATATTCTCAAAAAATACATGTTAAAATTGAAAATAAAAAAAAAAGATTTGTGCTTTTTTCAAACCAGGGTAGCCAGATGGAACCTCAGCAGGTTCCCTAATACACTGATTAACTCTTTATTTTCTGTCTAATTCTTAAAACATGTGGGATTGATGAAACTCAATGCCTTTCTGTGTCTTAGGCGGGGAAATGATAATATTTAATTCCCCTGACAGGGGCTCGAACTCGCAGCTATTGCTTTTATACTCGGGCTTCCGTTAACCGTATATTTTAAAACTTTTTGTATAGGTTTTTAGCACATTAATAAAAACCAACACTCAATACAATACCGCAAACCAACAAGCGAAGTTAAATAACAGCCTGTAACACAAATAATAACGTAACAATATCCCTCAAACAACCGTTACAAAAATTCCGAGTAATAAAGCCCACGGACGATAATGAATGCTAACGTTTTGTCGTTTATTTAAATAAAAAAATATAATAATATTATACAGCTAGCGATCCGAGCGCGGCTTCGCCTGATTATACTTGTTGTTATATAAAAATTGGCAAGATTTTGTAACGCAACTGTACGCATATTTAATTTGTTATCTTGGCAGATGAAACGCGGCGTTGACTTCCAATACTCAACACATAATGAAGTCGTACATTCGGCAAATAAGTACCCTTTTGGAATTTTATATACCTTTAGAATTTTTGATTTAATAAGATTTTTTTTTTGTTTCTTTAAATAAATATTAAACATAATTTATATTTCCATTTTCTTCCCTCTGGTGTCGAGGCAAAACGCGGCGTTGAGCCACTCAACACGGAATGCCACCAGAAGTTGGCAGAAAGTGGGGAACGGAGTGTCTTAACACTAGTCTGCTTACCCTGCTGCGTGCGGGATATAGCGTGAAGCTGAAAAAAATGCTATTTATTTCCATCAGGCACACATAATTAAAGTTATAATAAATTGTAAAACTAAATTTTTTTAATAAATAACCAGGTAATACTGTGAAAACAAAATCCTAATTAAATAAAAGAGTAAAATGAAATTCGTTATATAATATCTCTATTACCTTAAATAATATACTATGAAACACTAATATTAGTTTCAGCACGTCTCGCGGTAATGCAAAGTGAAATGGCCGTATAGAATTGCGTCATTAAAACAAGTATCCCAACAAATTTCACAGGAAATGTCTTAATTCTATACATTTTTTTATAAAAAATTTATTAAATTAGTTACACCTTGATCGCGTTTTCATCTTATACTACTGCTATTATCGTTAAGTAGGTTTTTCTTTCTCTTTCAGTTCTACGCTTCCTGCCCCAATTCGAGATACTACGTATTGAGTTGTGGAACTCAACGTCGCACTTTATCTGACAAAGTAGGGAAATTTACATCGAACTCAGCCATCGCATTTGCAGACATGCGCTGTCGCACTGCGCCATGTTGGCGTCGAGCAGTTACTTTCATTATATTGCAATGATATATTAATTCATTAATTATTAATTCATTTTATTTATTTTTTTACATATTAACGCATTTTTCTCTAATAGCTTAAAAAGTTCTAATTTTCTCACAAAATCTTGGGGCGGAACTTATTTCTACATTATATTTTCAGTTGTCGTTAACTCAGTCTTTACACAGACCCTCAGACAAGGAAGATGGTTACAGCATGCGGTTCCTACGGTATGCGTGCGCGGAAATCTCCCTCACCCCGAATCCGTGCTACTTCAGCTTCAGTTTCACGTTATATCCCGCAGACAGCGGGATCTACTATTAAGACACTCCGTTCCCCACTTTCTGCCGAATTCTGGATTTGCGTTTACAGTTACACTTTATGCCCCTGCGCCACGACTGGCTTCAACCGTTCTCTGGCCGTTTTATAATGACTAATGAAAATGGGCCCTTAGGTTCGTGGCATTAACGCCACCTTTTGATATATGAAAGTAATTTAAGTACAATCATTTTTTGGATAAGGAAACGAACCCACGACCATTACGTGCTATCCCACCCATGCTATCTCACTTATAAAATAAACACGTTTACATAAGCATTTTGCATCATTTTAACAAATAAAATGCTAATTACATATTTAATGTCTGGTAAACAGACGATACAAAAGTTAAATCCTCCATATTTCAGGTGCAATCGATGAAATAAATCTTGCTTTAACTCTTGGTGACGCGTGATTGACGAATCGACTGCAGTATATCCTTTAATACAACGATTTCTTTATATAATACATATAATATATTAAAATAAGTTAATGTTATGTAAAACACGAAACTTCCATTCTCTGTAGGTTAAACACTTATCGTTATTCTTTATTAACGTCCATTATTAGATGCCGGAGTCAATTGAATAAATTAGCTTTTAAATTTACACTTTAGGTAATTCAAAGGCTGTTTGTTTTGATCATGTTTAAGTAAGCCTCGTGGCTATTTATAACGACTTCGTCATATATAGCGTCTAATGGATCTTTGTAGCTCCTATGTTGTTATACGGGGCCGTGGGTGGCGGAGATCAGTTACCATCAGGTGAACCATATGTAGGCCCATCGTGTTGCAGAGCAGCCACTTGCGATTCAAGTATATGCTTCGTACCCCTCCGACCTTCGGACATTCCTTGAAAATTTATATCATAAAATAAATATAATATATATTTAATTATATTTATTTTATGATAGTATCTCTTCATATCTCTTCCGCCTCGTCCACCGTTGTCGTCTTTCTTTATACATGCCTCCGGAGCCGCCTTCGAAGTAAATAGTCAAAGTTATACTACTTTTTAGTAAATATTCGTAGCTCATTCTGGTGTAAATTGTCGTATAAATGTAACCTAAAACCAACAATCGCGTGACGCAACTGAAAATGAAAAACTCTGCCACGTTTTTAAGCGTTAAGCCAATATCTGGTACACAGATTTTTATTGATGAATCGTTTTTATTTGGAAGCTTTTCATAGAAAACCTAAAATTTTAAATTTTATAGAGAAACTAACTATTTCAAAATTTATTACATTCGAGAAAAAATAAATGTAAATTTCACGTGTTTCATTTTTATTTATCTTTATTCAGAAAAAATAAGGGTATATCCAAACTTATGTTATATTAGAGAATAAGTATGTATACTTACATATATGCTTTCAGAGCAATCTAATTTGTCATGTATTTAAATTGGATACAATAGTGTGACAGTTAAGTTGGTTGTAAACGCGATGTTTCTGAGTTCGACTGCCAAACATGAAGTATTGGAATTTTTCCGCTTGAGTAAGAAAAAGCTCAGGGCTGAGTTCGCCTTTCGACAAGCAATGTTATTAATTCGATAATGGATAACAGAGTGTCTTGACGCTACTGCGTATTTTCTGTCAAAAAAAAATTAAAATGTGTCCGTTTGGACCAAGTACAAAACGAAATTGACTTATCATTACCATGTGTCTACCACATAAAATGGCGGAAATGTACTAAAAAACTATAAAAAAACCATGCACAAGGTCATATCAAGGACATATCAAGATAAAAACTATCATCAATGTAACCTTATAGTAGTTATGACCTACTTGGTGGTAAAATTAGATGCAGAGAAGTGGAGATCAAAGCGAGCCCGCATCGATCGCCGCACAGGCGTCCTCCACGGGTACTTAATTTAAATGTTATTAAATTACCATAGCACTGATTTAATATGCGAGAAAATGGAAGATTAGGTATAATAATGCCTCAAACATTTTATATATCGTTTTCATTTAAAATATTTAGATATATACCCTTATCGAAGCCACTCGTGGCGCAGGTGCACAGGCCAATCCTACTCGAGGAAATGAAATATTTAACATCTTCATTTCTTGGTTCTAGTATCAAGAGAAAACGCGGCGTTTACTTCCGCCACTCAAAACGTAATGCCTCCAGAATTCAGCAAACAGTGGTGAGTGTCTTAATACTAGACTTCCTTGAGGTGGTATATTTCAAAGTTTAGAATATCAATGTTTAAAATGTAGTTAGTAAATAAAGTGTAAAGTAAAATTAAATATCTTTAAAGCAGTTCGGACACCACACCGACTCCTTCATCGTATTTAATTAGACCGTTTTCGTAGGAATTACACGAAACGTTATTAACATTTAATTTTGAAGTAACTCCTTTATATTTAGCTCACTATTCTGGTTTCCAATTATAAACCGAATAATGACAAAGTCAGTTAGGAACAGGGAAGTCGCCTGAGTGATTGTGGTAGTTTTTCTTTGTTCGGTGTTAAACGGAAAATAATGAGATCTTAATCCCGAGGCCTTTTTATCTTGCCCTTTTGTGCTTAACGAAGCTTTTGTTTTGTTGGCATTGGGGCAAGTTATAACGTTATTAAACGGCCAAATTGAAAACAACATAAATATCTAAAAAAGTGTTTGTGCTGAGTTTTGTAATGAAATTATTGTTACTGACGCTACAGCTAAAACGTGGACTTTATAATTTTGTAATTTCCTTGTAGCTGGCTGGCACCTAGCAGGATAGACAGAGTGTCTAATTATGACACTATTTCCCCACTTTTCGTCCACTTTGAGAATATTGCGGACTGAGAAATGGAATTTCACGCTATATTATGAGAGCAGGGATGAAAAAAATTAAATATTATTATTTCCCTCAACGGTAATCGATTCCACGACCATCGCTGTATGTGATAAATCAAATGCTGTCACTTCATTCATGCAGACCTCATTGTAAAATACAGGACTTTAATAATTAACCTAAAGCGCGGCGATGAGTTCCACCACTCAACGCTAGAGAACGGAATGTCTTAACACCAGGTTTCTACGTAAAAGTAGATAAGCTACAAGAAAAATGAAAATTTGTTTACATCCAAACTTTCGATACTTGTAACGGATTATTCAAATATTCATACAGTCCCTGGTAATGTAACTAAGCACCGTACACTTCTAAGCACTTACTATATTTTATATGACCATACGATCATATTTAAAATAAAAAATACTGACACGAGTGTGCTCAAACGAGATTTAACTTGAAAATAGTAAAAAAAACTTCACTATAAATTTCCCTCGGAATCCGGTTTACAAATAAAACGCGTAGATAAGGGAATATATGTACAGTATTTTGCTTTTTCCGCTATTGCTTAAATAGTGAATAGATGGTGCTTTAATAGATAGTTTGCAATGTTTAGTGATTTTGAGCCATTTGCAACAATAGATGTGATGGCTTAACCATGAACGTCACTTCAATAGAGTAAAATTATTTTTTATAATATTATAATCAGTTAAATTATTATTATAATTGAGGACGTCATGGCGTAAGGGTACACACATGTGACTGTAAACACGACAGTGTGTTCGATTCCCGTTGAGGGGAATGAAATGAATAATAATTTCCTCGCATCGTTGAGTTTTGCCACTCAACATGCAACACCGCCAGAGGAACAGCAGTGGTTTAATGGGAACGGAGTGCCATAACAGTATAATATTTCCCAGGTTCCATCTGTTCAACCTGCTAAATGTGACAAACACTGTAAAGCTGAATAAAAAAATATTTAAAAAATAAAACTGCATAAAACCAAAAAGAAAAAAAAACCAGCCCAATAGTTTATTAGGATTAACAGTCGGGACGTCTTTAAATTCTGCGGGGTTCCCGGTAAAGATTTTATGAATTGCTAATTTAGAATTACTATCTATAATTAACATTTGTATTTTCTACTCGACAACGGAATTCTTTAATAATACTCGCAAATTTTAACTAAGTAAGAGCTTTCAAGCACTAGAGCAACATTTACGTAGAACAACTCGACTTTTGGCTCGACGACAGCAAACAATGGAGTTACTGCCAACAGTGAGAGGCTTTAATATCTTTCAATTTAATTTCTTAAAATTACATATTTTTTTTCGCCCGAATACGGTGAGTGTTTTATGTCCTCGAGTAGGAATTGGAACCACTACCTGTCACGTTCAGTAACAGTTACACGCTTATGCCCTACGACAAGCCCCATTCAATATATTATTTATTTTCACTATTTAGATTTTTAAATCGTCAAATGAACATAAAGTTGCTACTAATTCGGAAGTCAGTTCTGTTGAGACGAGCGGGTTAAAATTTAACGGTTAGAGCAACTCTACAGAATATAGAAGTCGCTTCAAAATGTACACAATTTTATTGCAAGCTTTTAGTTAACTTGGCGTGTTCGTATGACATATGTGTGGCATATGTATAGTTAAACAATTTTACATATATTACACGATATAAATAAACAGAAAACTACGAAAATATCGTATTAAAAAATAAACAAAATAAACTATATAATTTCAAAGAAAATTTAAACCTTGATAGAATAATACCTTCTTATAAAGTAAAGCCACACTAATATCAAAGATAAACAAAAACAAAATTCAAAAACAATGAAAAAACTGATGCAACAAAAAAAAAGAGAACGTAAGAAAACCTAAACTACAAAAACCTGTTGTAATATAACTTTAAAACTATATATGTAGGAAAACTAATGAAATCAGTATCGGTCGAGAAATAATAAGCGACCTCGGGGCCACACGTCGGCGTAACAGCGACGGCCGCTCGTAAAAAATACGAAAAGGACCGCAAAATACGCCATTACATTTGCGGCGTATGTCGGAAAAATTGGAAATACATTTTGGAAAGCAACGTGTTATGAAGTGACGTTTTGATAGTTCGTCTTGCGGGTGATTTGAGGTTGTTTCTACACGCTGTGCTGAAACGAAGTATGTTACACATAAACCGGCCAAGTGTGAGTTGGAATCACGCTTGAAAAGTTCCGTATTATTATATATAACGTATAAAAACGGCAACACAAAACACTTTTGTAGTATGGGAACAGCTTAAATATTTGTTTCATTCTATTTTTTATCATTGGTTATTACAGAGACAACAGAAATACTCCATCTGTAAATATTTCAACTGCCTAACTCGTCATGTCTAACGGTTCATGAGATACAGACCTGTGACAGATGGCCAGTCAGACAGTGAAGTCTTAGTAGTCCCAAATAACGTTACCCTTCCCATTTTGCCCTTTGGCTTCGAAACCCTCATAACCCTAATAATACACTATACATTTTTCGACGTAAGTTATACTATATCTATAATCTACTATCTAGGATTGTTGATACTGAGTTTATTAATTTGTATAAGTTATCTTTTTCCCGCATAGTAGGTTAGGCAGAGAGAATCTAGTTTTGAGACATTCCATTCTCCTGCGCTACGATGGACCTAAAAAAACAAAGTATATTAGTTTCTTCTTCAAAATATATATCAAATAAGTACCTATTTTATTTATAAGAGATACAAACTTTGCTATATGGTATCCGGAGCCGGAAATATTTTAACTATTGGCTTAACGGATACAAATGCAAATATTTATAATTAGAAAGCTATAAATAAATAAATGAAAAAGTCTATGAAAACAATAAGGATGAAATATAAGATCATATTCCCGAAAATTATTGAATTTATTTTAGGGCACACTGCTTCGAACTGTATACCAGAACCAAGCTTTACATATATTATTACCAGAACAAGAAAAGATTTTTTATCGATCCCCCAAGAAAATAATCGAACTCCCAACGCTCATATTAATAATCAAACATAGTGCCGCTGCGCCACAACGGTGTCAAAATTTAGCAGGGATATATTCCCTTCTCCTCACACTAATGATTAAATATATACATTTTTAAAATATATAAATTTGTAGGGCATCACATAGTAATCTCTTATACAGCACGAATAAGGAATCCCCAGAGAATAAGAAGGAAACGAAAAATGATTGACGAACTCGGGGTTGAGTGAGTAGTGCTTTACATATTATTGATGATAAAATACAATCATTTCAGGGTTCCCTACATAGCGCTATGTAGGCGTGTTGAATTTTGAATAATGTATAGAAAAATCACAAATTAAATCCCTTCTATAAGCCATAATCTATGGTTATTAACAATATAAATACATGCTATTGCCATAAATATTGTTACAAAGAAAAATATTTTTTTTTATTGTACGTACTATTTATAACTAATAAAAATCAGCTTCACGCTGTATCCTGCACGCAGCAGCGTAGGCAATAGGAATCTAGTGTTAAGACACTCCGTTTGCCACTTTCCGCCGAATTCTTGAGGGATTGCGTGTTGAATATTTTGATTATTTTTTAACTGTAACGATATTTACGGCCAGATTTAATATATATCAAAATTTTTGAACATTCAAATTCATTGTGGGGACAGGATCAGTCAGCCTAGGCCCTGCGTTACCGGACCTAACTGCTTCCAGGTTGCGCCAGGTAGAGGCTCCTATCGTGCACCCTCAAAGCAGCTAGGTCCTCTCCTGCCCCAAGTGTCCATTCACCTGTTCATATGTCGACTTAACTCAAATGTTTTTTTTTATGATATAACAAAAAGGAATTTCAAGATATACATTATTAAGTTCTCCATATTAGTTATCTGCCAGATTATTTACTTAGTTATCTAACAGAGGCTCTATGAAGTTCTCTTTCGTTTAGCAACTCGCTTATATTGCCCGATGGTGTAGTTTTCACCGAGTGGCCATAGAACTGTGCCTAGTAAGGCTTCCCCGGAAATTATACTCTATTTTACACGACTATTAATCTCTACGATGAAAATAAGAGTCATCTAAAAATATACATTGGCGTTGTGATTGGTCTTAATTACTACTAATAATCTGAAGCTTAATATCGTCAGCATAGAGAATAAACCTGCTAACAGGCTATAAAGCAAAACAACAGCAAACAACTAAAAGGTTTTTAAATAACTATTAATATTTATAATTTCAAAAGTTGATTTGTATTTTCTACCGTATGAAATAAAATAAAGTTCATTTTTTGAATTTTTTTTACTCCTAGTAATGGAATAAAATAAAATATAATGATATAAACGCATTTAGCAAGTTTATATTCCAAGCCCACGATATGAAATGGATATGCCATTACAAACAATATTTTTAATATAATTTTACAGAAACAACTTTTACACTTATAATGAAATGAGTAACTAGAAACTTGTTATATACATGTAAGCACGTACTAAGCCCACTTACGCCGAATCTGATGTTTAAGTTGTATTGAAAACGTGAAGATAGAACACAGCTGTGGTGAGGCTATTTCATACTATTTTAAACAGAATTTCCTTTATTTTAACAAAATGGAGCATTTAAATTGTAAAGTTTTAAAACGAATACGGTAATATCTAAATGGGTTTTAAAATTTTCGTACAAAACTACTGTACTGTTCGCAAATAAAGAGGTTTAATTTCACACCTCTCACTTACAGTATGCTTGAATTTAAATTAATAAACGTTGTATTCGCTGAATAAAGATGCTTGTCGCACATAAAAGCCGATGTGTTACGCCGCGTATAATGGAACGAGGATTCCTTGAATGTAAAACGCTCGCTACCGTTCCGAGAGTCGTTGAAACCTCTATAAAAATGTTAGTTCTCCTTTCATTACATTTTGGAGCGCTAGACTTTGTCATCGGCTTATAAAAATAAGCTTTAAGGCGATAGTGTAAAGTTCAATTTCTTTCTATAGCATTCAGATATATACCAGTAAATATCTGATCTGTCCTCTCTGAATAGGCAGTTCTTGATGTTTACAATATTCTGTGTCTCTTGTTGTTGTTATATTCTGTAATATAATAATGATTACTTTCTATATTTTTCTACAACACAAATATGATACTTACTACGAACTAGTATGTTATACAATAGGCGTTATAACTTAACTTAGATGTATGTATCGAATACAAGTGTTTTGTATCGATTTTTATTTTTTTTATCTTTATCAGCTTCACGCTGTACCCCGCACACAGCAAGGTAGGCATAGGGGATCTAGTGTTAAGACATTCCGTTCCCCACTTTCTGCCGAATTCTGGAGGCATTGCGTGTTGAGTGTCAGAACGTTTGAGGCCGGTCGTGGCGCAGTGGTACAAAATGTGCTGCACAATCGATTGGTTGCGGGTTCGATTCCCAGTTGAGGAAAGAAAATATTTAATTATGTTTTCATTTCTTCGCTCTAGTGAAGTCAGCCGCGTGGTCCCGGCTTAGAATAGGATCACCCTGGTACTGTCGGTGTCGTAAGAGGCCACTAAAGTACGTGTGGAAGAGTCACGTCGCCAGTAATGGCAACACGCATGGGCAGACTCGACCGGATTAATACCACCCCCGGTATTTAAAACCGGCGTGAAGTAGTGGCTCTTGACGCTGCGTTTCGCATTAGTTTCGCTTCCATCTTTCCAACGAATTCTGGAGGTAATAACCACATTGTACTCGACACTAGGTCTAATAAATGAAAATATTTATTAAGGATAACATATTTCATTTTCTTGAGTGAGAATAGAACTCACAACCACCCGATAAGCATTCACACACTTAAAACAGCAATGGCGATGAATTTAATATAAAGCTACATATTCTAAGTACACAAAAGGGTAAAACAATAAAATAAGTAACATAACATATAAAAACCGTCTGCCGCACCTTTATCTCTCCGAAACAGATTTAAAAATAAAATCCATTTGAAATCAAAGCTGTCCTTAGTACCTGTATGTGAAGTCCAAATTTCTCACATAATATCGCGGAGTACAGGTGCAAATTACTGACCTGCGGGGCCGGCACCCTCGTATCTTGTATATCATAACCAACTCACTGAGGTCCCTCGAAATTATTACGCGGGGAACCAACATTACGTATTTGATGGGCACCAGCGGGCAAGGAAGTTCTTATTATGTTGGTTACCATCTTCTTGTAATATGACTGTCAGGGGAAATAACAGAGCGTCGCGTGTAGTGGTGAACTTATAGTACTATATAAGCCACTTTGTAAATACATAAGAGTGTCCATTAAGATGTAACGACCAATATACTTGGACTATACCTATGTTATATTAAAATAAATATATATTATATTCAATTTATATATGCATAAAGTAAGTATGTACTCCTACATTATTTTATTATTTTGTTTTGATTATTAATTTTTATACTATAGATGTAAACTTTAAATTTTTATTTTAAATTATTGGATTTATTTACATGCTTACTTGGATTTCGGTGCGATTTCTCAAAATTCCTAGTCTTAAAATATATGCCTATGAATAGCTACGTATAAAGCAAATCTAGATCTACTTTTACATGATACTTAGGCACAACTTGTTTCGCCTTTGTTGTGAAGAATGGGGACGATATATATTTATATATACACACACATATATATATATATATATTTATATAGAGTAGTATATATAGAGTTAAAGCGAAATGTAACGACACACATAATACGTTAAAATAAAATATGGCGTACGAAGTATTTCCGCGAGTACTTAGAAATAAAAAGCTTTAACCTTTTCATTTTTAAATTCAAACAGACTTGTTTATGTCGGGCTGAATTTTTAAAATATTAGAATTCCGTCACTCAACACGCAGTGCCTCAACGGCCGAAAGTGGAGAAAGGAGTTTATTAACACTAGATTCTCTCTGCCTACCCTGCTACATGTAGGATACAACGTGAAGGTAAAAAAAATATTTATATTTATATAGTCTAGTAGTCTAGACTTGACCGGAGTAATACCACCCCCGGCATTTAAAACTGAAGAAGTGGCTCCTGCCACTGCGTTTCGCATTAGGTAATGCAGGGTCCCGGCGCCCAACATCCTCCACCTTGTAGTACTGTAGTTGTACACCCTGTAGCTCCTCTGGTGTTGCATGGGGTCGTGGGCGCCGGTGATCACTTACCACCGGCGGTGATCCGACCGCTGGTTTGCCCTTTCCTCTCCTATTAAAAAAAAAGTATTTTTTTTTACAAACAAATAAAAATAGAACGTATTTCTAAAAAATTGTGCTCAAGGTTTGTAAAACTACTGATAAATGATTTTTAAAAATAAATGTAAATATATTCATAGACCACGCTTTAAAATATTTCCAACATCTCAACTATACATATTGAATAGATCTCATGACACACTTAATATGTTCTTATGAAGCTTTCAATCTTTCATCGAGAAAATTTTAAAATAGAAAATATGTAACATATATAAATATTAAATCTATAATAATCCTTGTAATCCTATACATACATATAGATAATATATTTTTTATTATTTATATGGATACAATTTATTAAATTAATAAAAATTAATTTATAAGTAAAATCTCCATCAAGAACTGAAGCGAATACTACATTGCTTTTATGAAAGCATTATTTAATTAATACTTGTTTTCCAAATTACTTCATTGTTGTGTTGCGTCGTGGATCTTAACCCCCCACTATGTCAAATATGGGGAAATATAATAAGAAAAAATCTTGCATGAAAGCCCCCTTAAACATATATTTTATATATCTGCTTTGAATTTTTGTTCTTATAGCGACAACAGCGACAAACATTATCTGTGAAAATGTCAACTGTGTAACTATCGGTTTCTGATATTAAGTGCAGCCTGGTGACAGATGGACAGACAGACAGTAAACTCGTAACAGTGTCGGTCTTACGCTTTGACTACATAACTCTAAAAATTTATTAAAAATTTTGGCATTAATTAAATCACAAATGACCTCAGATGAATGATACTGGAAGTGTTTTAATATTTCTCTTTAATAAATATTAATGTATATTATTAATACATAAAACAGTCCGTCATTGGTTGCACTTATTAAAAAATTAAATATGTTTTTAATACGAATTTGATGATTATATATGACATATGACAATATGATTTTTATTTTATTAATAAAATTTACACAATAAAATAAAAGCTAAATAACTTAAAACATGTAATTTTATTAGCTTTCCGTTGGTGCTAAGACTCTTCGTTCATGGTAAGATATTTCCGTCTCAATTTCCACTTTTCCTTTTTCAGAATCCTCCAGCTATAGCATATTGGTTGCCAAAAGTCAACACCGCGCTTTGCCTCGGTACCAGAGCGGAGAAACAAAAAAAAATCATTTCCACGAGTGAGAATCGATCCCACAACTGTCACGTTTACCGTCGCACATTTACCGCCACATCACTACAGCCTCAATTAGTTACTAAAATATTCACATTTTTTTTAAAAAAAAAAGATTATACATACAGGAAACACTCGAGCTCTTTTACGTAGTTTCATCACTGTCGCCCACATTTGAGTCATGGCTGATATAAACGAGAAATGATCTCATCTCATACAAATATGGCATTATCCGCTTATAACTGTTGTTAGCCCGCAACTTCGTATGCTTAAACTCCGTTCCGCTCTGTTGGGAAGTTGACTTTCCACCCTGACTTGGCGATATTAAGTGTTTCGGAACGCCATAATCAAAGATTAAAACAGAGAGATATTACGTGTTAAATGACGGAGTTCTACGCCGCGGTCCGTCTCACCAGAGCGGATGATTGGGCACCATCACATCTACAATCGAATGATGCCACGATGGCCTTTCTGTCTAATAACTTAAAATATATAAAATTTTCAATATTTTTCAATAATATTTCTGTCAATGATACCTATTTATATAACTCGTGTATTTTTGAAGCGCTGTAATTAGTCAGTAATTACAAGCAAAAGTAAAAAGCGTGAATTACAAGTTGCTTCGTTAAAATAACTTTTGAAATGTAATTAATAGACGGAAGTAGAAAAATTCGAACTTATTTGAATTGGTCCAAAATTAGCTTTCAAGACCAAGGTGATGTTTATTATAAGAATAAATCTGTTGACGTTCGTTGCGTGATCGTTTCACAGTGGTATATACTCGTGGTAAGGAGTGGGGTTGGTTGTAACAGAGGTAAGAATCAACAAGCTTATATAGCTAAACAAATGGAAAAGGATATGGCAAACGACATTTATTTGCCTTGTCCTCTCCCATAAAAAAAAAAAACGAGCGTTCGGGTCACCTGGTGATGGAATGATCACCGCCGCCTACGACTCCGTGCAACACCAGAGGAGCTACAGGTGCGTTGCCGGCCTTTAAGGTGGAAAAAGAAGATTTTTGGATCTTGCAATAAATTCTGTGTGAATAAAAAATATACCAAAAATATCAGAAATATAAACTATCATATAAAATTTTGTTAGGTCTAACCTCGCTCTCCCCTACTTGTAATGATTGTGGGTACGATCTCAACTTAACACAATATTTTTAATATTCTTATATTTCCTCCACTCAACGAGCAATATCTAGAAAAACAGTAACTACTTTCACTCAGCATATCCTGCTATTTTTTTCGCTCTACGTTATATATCGTACAAATCAGAGTAGGCAGAGGGAAGCTAGAGTTAATGCATTTCGTTTAACACCGGAAGCGTTGTTTCCCCAATTTCCACTGATTTCTTGTAGAGTTAAGACATTTCGTTTAACGCTACCGTTCCCCAATTTCCACTGATTTCTTGAGATTCATTTCAACTATTCTGCTATAATGTAGAAAATTCATGTAGCTAAAAAAATTGTGTTTTTCAATGAAAATACAATTTATTTATTTTAAAAAACAAACATAACATTCAAATTGCAATGATAAACATTTGGATAAAAGAAATAGTATAGCATTTTGTAATTTAAAACACAAACGTATGTAAATACTTTCCTACATTATTTTTGTAAAAACAAAATGTTTTAAACCATTTTATTTTATGTTTTATGAGTTATATTGTAACGCTCGCATTTTTACAACTTAAAATTTGATTTATTTTTAACCTCTGTCTGGTTAGTGTGGTAAATCCTCCAATAAACGTGAAAAACAGAAGGTTGTATCACTACAATCCTTCTATGCTGCCTAATTCATTTTATTCCATCCGATGATAATAAAAAACTTACCTTTGTTTTAGTATAGCTTTATTATATATTTATTTTATCATATTGGTTAGTCAGACGTACTTAAGAGATATGATGGATTGCCTTATTTAGAAATGTTACTCATCAATCCTTCGAATGTTTCGATTAATTTACATAGTATAAAATAACGTAGGTACAATTTTTTTTTTTTCATTCTTATAAACAAAAGATATATAAATTATAACTAATCTGTATCTAAAGAGTTGTGGGTTCGATTCCCACTCGAGGAAGTGAAATATTTCTTTTCGTTTATATTTCCATTTTTCTTCGCTCTGGTGTCGAGGCAGATTTCGGCCGAAAGTGGGGAACAGTGTCTTAACTCCAAGGTACCCTCTGCCTACCCTGCTGTGTGCGGGATACAACTAATCTATAAGAATATGAAAAATGAAAAAAATGAAAATAGATATTATATTTTAATACTAGAATTCTTACACCGAAGGAATCCAAATTCATGCTATAGTACATACAATATAGCCCGCGATCTCCAAATACCGCTTGATGCACACGAATTTTATTAGGCGCATTTTCGACATTATTTACGTACAGCCAACACGGTGAGTATTCACCAATACCGTATTCATATTAGATTTTCGATCTTGCAACGCCGCGCCGCGGCCGCGGCCGCATCGAGAATGTCAGCAATACATTCAATACTTTATTTCAGTCTGTTCGTGTACGGTCGCCGCGACACGGAAGACTGTCAAATAAATACAAGTTAAAATATACCCGCTGTCGCGTTCTGTGATCCCGCTGTATACGTGCCATTTGAAGAATGAATTTTTGCCTGTTTTTTGTGTTATTCGGATATATTTCTGCGTGGAGCAGCGGGATGTTGTACCGGCGGGACTCCGATAATGTTTTGAAGCCGGGTGAGATATATTTTTGGTAATAAATAATGGGAAAAATGGAATGGAAAATAATGACACAAATACGCTTTTTTATGACACTATGCTAGTTTTATGTACAAACGCACGAACTAATGGCCATCACTGCGGATTGTTGTTTTTAATGTGGATATTTCTAGTGATAACAACACAATCGATATACGTATCGTTTAAATCTGCGAGTACTGTAATATGTAATTATTAATTGAATTAAATTAAAAAAAATATTAAAAACACTGGAAAGAGGCACTTTTAAAAATAAGGAGAAATTTCTCTAAGTACTTATGATAAATGTTATAAAAAATATTTAACAAAACATAACCTAACATGGCATATCCTATTTAATTCATATTTTTATTTAATACTTATATATTTTTCTATAATATGTCTTTAATATTTACAAACTATTCTAACATTTAATTCTAACCATTTTTATATGCAAATTTGACAGTTAAATTATTACATAATTTTAATACCACAATGTATTACAAATAAACACAAACTCATAGCTATACTATTATTAGACGGGGGAATGTAAATTTATGCATGCCAGGTATCCCCATAACACAGTCGTGTGTGCTGCACCTGAAGCAGAACGCCTATAGTACATTTAGAATCTAATCTATAGACTAGTAACGGGTCATAAGAAATGTATGGCCTTGAGTACCTACCTGTAGTTGCATTTTATTGCATTCATTTCTCGTTTCTCTTATACAGGGTGTTTCGGAATTAATATTTAACCTAAAACACCTTCAAATACGTATTTTTTTTTCTTTTAAGTTTCGATTTTTCTTATATTTACTTTATGGGAAAAGGAGTATCTTAACACTAGGTTCCCTATGCCTACCATGATTTGTTCGGGATATAGTGAAACTACATACTTATGTTACTTTACATTGCTGCACACCCCTAGGAATAAAATAGTATACATTGGTTATTCATTGTTATATTATTCTATACTACGACGACATCCATTACAATGAACATAAAAAATATCTTAAATACATAATATTAAACAATATAGATAGCAGTCATTTGATATTATCAAAGGAAGGTGAACAAGTGTTTATTAATACAATTCTTATACTTATACCTTATGCCTGCCTTGAAACTGCGCACGCGCAGGCATAATGCACTATCGGATCTTAAATTTTATTATATAGAGATGCTAACAAAATAATTTATTTATGTACAAGAGTTGACTTTTTCTTTTAGTTTATTAAAATATTTTTATTTGATGCTGTATACATTTTTTTATTTAAAGAAATATACTTTCTTCACGTAAAACAAATAAAGATAAGTGTAAAAATATTTTTTTTTAATTTATGTTAATATTAAAGTTTCACTAGTTTGTGTCTATTATTTATACTCATTAACCTATTCACCTTTGTTGTGTTTTAATCAGTTCATTTAATAATATACAGATACACAGATTATTCAAAATCGAGCTTCTGTAAGCGACTTTAATTAACTCCAAAACCTCATAAATTTATAAGATTTATTGATTTACTTTTAAACTATATTTGCATTTAAATAGAGTATCGACGCCATCATGGGGCAGGGGCACAAGCGTCTTTAAGCGACTTTAATATTTTCATTTCCTTGTTCTGGTTCGAGGCAAAACGCGGCGTTGAGTACCGTCAATTATTGCCTCGTCTCGCCGGTATTACCTCGAGAAGTGAAGGAGAGGATGTGATGGGGAACAAAAGTGGCTTAATGGGAACAGAGTTTCTTAACCATCCTGGCTTCTTATATATAATATATTCTTGGTAAAAAAAAGGAGTTATCTATTAAATGCCATCAAACTGGAAAAATTAAAAAATCGTGAACTTAAAGAGAATTGGAAAATTAGAGAAGCTTGCAGCAATACTTTATCAACGCCTCAGGCCTTCAACCTTTCTCAGTCGTACTTGAGTGACTGACAGACAACACACTGATTAAAATATCGTCACTACTATTGAATTAAGAAAGCTAAAATTTGGCATGTAAACAGATTTCTTAAAATATTCCTACAAAATCCACTCAAATAATACTTTTACACCTTAACCACTTTACACTATATTTAACTACCTAACGCTTAAATTACATACAAAATGCAAATTCTACGATACCTCGACCACATGATAGTTAAAAATGTCCAATCGGAACTTACTAACTGTATCGAATCAGTTTAGTGAAACCTATTTTGTCAGTGCACGATATAGACATACGAATTAGTGCTCGGCTTAGCTTAATTATTGTGCATTCAGACAGATGTATTCGATATATACACGCTGAGAATCCAAAATGTCGTGTAGGGTAATCAAATTTCATATTACGTATATACGCAATAATGTAAGATATGCAAATATAATATGCATTTCTATATATTATATCTATTAGGCTTAATTACTTTATAAAAATATTTGCCTGGAAGAAACTTCTTGTTATAAGACGCAGTCGTGATGCAGTTGAACAGTGAGTAGAAAATGATACTCTGGGTTCGATCCCAGTCGAAGAAATCCGCAATTCATTCTTTATTAAACAAAGTACCAACGACTTTTTGTAAGATTTTCAATTAAATATACATTTTAAAGTATTCATTATATTAATTTAAGAATTATAATATTAAAAAAATGATAATAAAAAATTCATAATTATATTTTAGACACGTCCAAATATATCATATTGTAATATAAGGATATACAAGTTCCAAACTTAGTGCACGATGGGACCCACGCATAAAATTAGCATTCAAATATTCAAAAAAATACCGTTGCATTAATACTGACCATCTACTTATATTATACTTATATTATCATATCGTCGCTCTGATAGTCAGATCTCAATACTGTGATTTTTCTACCAGAACGGGAAATTAATAATAATTTAAATATAACTGTTTCCCCAAGTGGGAATCGAACCAATGATCGTCGCATTTCAACCCAGGTGCTGTCATTATGCCCCACGACTGCCTCACCTTTTTATATTTTATAACATTCTTTTTATTCGTTTCAGTTTCTGTATATGGGAATCAAAACTAAATGACGTCATTTATAATTTTAACCTTTTGCTTGACTTGCAGTGAAGAAATTGCAAAAGTTTGTAAATATAATATTTTGTAATATCGATATTTTTCAAGTTCAATCGACTTTTACTTCAGACAAGTGGATGTTCTAATCGATATTCTCATGGCCAACGACTCATTTTCAATTACTGCAGTATTTATTGTGACCAAAATTATTAAGTCAGTCTTTGTTTCTATACAGTATGACTATGTGCGTGTACTCTTCCCCTACATTTTCTTTGTGGAGTGAAAGACATAAGCAGAAAATACTTATTAGCATTATAACTTTAGACATTCAAGTTATTATAAAAGTTTCTATTGTAAAGTAGTTCCATGCTGATAATCTAGATATATATAACAGGAGATGGTCCCATTGACTGAGGTAAGACGAAATTTGTACAGATGTAATTTTTTTTTTCAAATGGACACCCACTAAAGAAATGAAATAAGGGTTCAAAGTTGGTATGGATTTTTTTAAAATCAGGACGTAAAAAGCGCGGCGTTGATTTCCCCCCACTCAACACGCAATGCGTCCAGAACAATCGGCAATAAGTTTGGTGCTACCGTGCTACATGCGGGATATACCGTGAAGCTAAAAAAAATAATATTCATCATCCCTCCGAAAGTCTACCCTACATTACTTTTCGAAGAGGTTCTTTAATTTGATTTATATGCTTTGAATAGAATTCGTGCGCTGACTCCAATACATTTGACATTTAACCACGCGTTTAATATTACTTAAGTAATATTCGCAGTAAATTCCATTAGCGTTCCATTTGCAATAGAAATGTTAGTATTACACTGTACAGAGAATTACATTGTTTACAAAACCTTTAACAAGATAAGGCTGTTTGTTTTGTTTTGTGTACTACTATACTATATGTTGATCCTGTGCTATATGAATTATTATAATATTTATAATTATTATTTTATAAATATCGATATTTTATAGAGGTCAAACACCATTTTTATAGGGACGTCACTCACAAAATGTGATTATAAAACAGACTGGTTGTGGGTTCGATACCTACTCGAAGAGATAAAGATTTCCAGAATTCGACGGAAAGTAGGGAACGGATGGTCTTAACACTTGGAATTTTTTAATTTCTAATTTCATTCAATTCATTTTTCAATTGGAGGAAGGTCACCTAAAAAGAATGAGAAGTAAGCACAGAACATAGAGTCTTTGACCATCCTACTAGGGATCCCCGACTAGGGCCTAGTCATTCATCCCTATTGAAAAATTGATATACAAAAAAAAAACTATGTCAAATGTCTTTCTCATTTTCACATAAACTTTATGTATATTAAATAAAAATTTACATTTTCTATAAGTATTTACTTATAGATACGATAGACTTATAGATATACGAGTCACTTTTTGTGTATAGTATACACAAATACCATATAGATCTTTTTATAAAAATATTACATAAACATAATATATAAAATATACGCAGTTATATCTACGTAAAAGGCTCGGCCGACCTTGCACGAACGGGCCACGGTCAAGAATTGTTGAAACCTCTTATATATCTGAGATACCTGTCACTTTAACTTACTACTATAGTACAATTTATATTGCCCCATATTTGCCAGCTTGGTAGCTTTTGCTGTATCTCGCGTGTAGAAAGGTAGACAGAGCCTAGTGTTAAGACACTCCGCTGCCCACTTAAAGCCCAATTCCGGAGTCATTACGTGTTGAGTGGCGGAACTCAAAACCTAGCTTTGCCCGGACATCAAAGCGAAGAAATGAAAATATTATAACATATTATCTATTTTGTTTCATTAAGTAGAATTCGAACCCACAACCTGACGCGTTTACAGACACACGCGTGTGCCCCTGCGCTATGGCTGGCCAGCGTGATTAGGAAACCGTGCATCAGGCTCAGGCAAGTGTTAGTTCTAGATTTGACTATAACTTACAAAATTGCGTAAAAAAACTGCTTAAAACCTAAAATGAAAGAAATAACCAAAATATACCAAGATCTTACATATATCTTGGTATATATGTTGTTGAATTACGTTTTATTTCTAAATATTACAATCCAAAGTTCTGAATAGAGAATATAGAAATTAGCCTAATTAGTATGGCAGGTGATACCGGTGCTCTACCCGAAACACTAATACATTTAATATTACATTTTGAATATATCAATATAATAGCAAATGCTTCTAACATGGAAAATGCTTAAATTTAGTCGAAATTATTAAACCTAAATTGTGGAATACTGGAATACATTTATGTACATATTATTAATATTTGTAGTAGCACGCTTTATCCCGTGTTTAGAAATACATATATAGACAGAGAGAAAGCCGAAACAGAGTGGAGAAAAAGCATACAACCAGATTTTAGTGAGACATGGAAATCACTCAGAAAAAGATAAAAAAAATATTTAAAAAAAGTATATTACAGATATATCTATATTAAAAGTATAAAAAGTATCTATATTAAAAGTATTTAAAGTATATTACAGATATATCTATATCTGTAATATAATATACTTTTTTTAAATATTTTTTTAAAATACATCTGTATTTTATGAAAACTTTTAGTAAATCTCCTAAAGCTAAATGAAAATTAATTTTTGGATATTAATAAGCTATACTATAAGCGCGACGGGTTTGGATTCGATTCCTACTCGGGAGAATATAATTTTCAATATTTAATACAGATTTCCTCGCTCTGGTAACAAGGCAATGCGCAGCGTTGAGTTCCAACACTCAACACGCAATGCTTTGAGAATTCAGGAGAGATTTAAAAAAAAATAATATATCTACCATCTCGCCATTGAGCTTAATATTTCCATAGATCAATCACTTGCCTATTCCGTAAATCCAACCCCTTTTCCTCAATTTAGAACATTTATATTAGTGTTAGCAACACCTAGGTTGAGTTCGAAACTTTTTAGCAAAACAGTGACCGTTTCAGCTTAGGTTAATTGAATATTGTTGTTTTTAGAGCTTCGCCCGTTTGCGCGCGCTTTCATTGCTAAAGTTCACAGTTGAAAACTGTCTGTTTAACTTATAATGTCTGCTTGTTAATTTATATCCATATTTTAGATATGCGCGGTGCAGATTAAATTAGCTCTGTGTGTTGCTACACTGTAAACTTTTTGGTTCTATCATAACAGTTACATGAAGTTTGGTTAGAATATGTAACAGAAAGTCATGAACGTTGAGATTAGTCGTGGCGCAGTGGCATGAGCGTGCGGCTTTGAACGCAAAAGGCTGTGAATTCGATTCCTACTCGAGGAAATGAAATATGTAATACTGTCGTTTCCTCGCTCATGTCACTAGATTTCCTCAGAATGTCTTTACTCTGCTATATGCAGAATATAGAGTGAAGCTAACCAAATAGAAATGTCGATTCTAAAATCACTTTTATGAAGGTGCTATATTTAAATATACAATGTTATATCTTTGTTTAGTTGTTAAGGAATTTTCCCATATGGAGCCAATTGACGCTAATTGAGCTCCATGGATTTGATCAAAACAATCATTATTTCTATTATGTAAACTTGCAAATAAGAAAAGAGAAGTAGAAAGTAAGTGAAAGATATAATAGAAAGAAACTGGAAGAGAGTAAGAAAAGTCTGTAATACCACTTGTATTATTATCACAACATGATTGTTGCTATTAAATTGCAGGGTATGCTCTAGTTTACAGTAATTGTAGAATAATATTAAATATTAATATTAAATGACAGCGCGGTTAACGATTGTAACATAAATCTAAATGTATAAATATATATAAGTGTACAGTATAATATATCCTGCCCCTAGTAAAAGATTTAAAGCAATGAATAAAATGATATTTTTTGGTAAAAATCTCCGAACACTTTTCCATATTATTTACTTACTAAATTCGTTACATGAAATATACTTTCCCATTACAGTCCGTTAAATTGAAATTAATTTTATACTAAAATTTTATTCCTTTTTCCAGATCTCATGCCAGTGTCATCAACAGTGATGCCTCTGCCATACTACTCTATGTTCGGCTATGAGAAGAAATTACTCCGGGATAAATACAAGAAACGGCCCCAGGGGAAAATCTCGCTAGTCACTAAACACCCGAAATAAAAGGCTGTCTAATAACCCGCCATTATAGCCTTCCCTGCTCTACGGGGGAATTGGATGGATTCATTTATTGTAACGAAGACGATTTAATTGTAGTTAAATCTATGAGAGATTTTATTTTATTTGCCATATTTAGAATTTTATAATTGCTTTGTTTTTTTTTAATTGTAGATATTTTTTTATATAAAATGCATATTATTGTTAGTTTATTTTTTTTTATACATACAAATTCGTTGAAAACATTAACATACAACATCCTCGGTGTTAAGACACTCCGTTCCCCACCTTCTGCCGAAATCTGGAGGCATTGCGTGTTGAGTGGAAGAACTCAACGCCGAGTTTTGCCTCGGCACTAGAACGAAGAAAAATGGAAATAACATATAAATGTAATTAAATATTTCACTGCCTCGAGTGGGAATCGAACTCACAATCGTCGCGTTTACGGGCGGCACCCTTGTGCGACTGCGCCACGATAACCTCAAACAAATACAAATAAAATTAATAAATTAAATGAAAATGAAATTAGCCTCACGGTTATAGCCCGCACACATCAGGGTAGGCAGAAGGAACCTAGTGTTAAGACACTCCGATTCCCATTTTCCGCCGAAGGCATTTTATGCCAGAGCGAAGAAATTAAAATTAAAATTTAAATAAATATTTAATTGCCTCGTGTGGGCATCGAATCCACAATCAGTTGCGTCTGTAACCACACACTTGTACCCATGAGCCACGACTCGCTTCGCAAACAAAATAAACGTAACATATTACATAATATAAAGCACATGCATTTATTTAATAACTAAAATGGAACTCTTATACGTATTTTAGTATCGCACGAATATACTCGTACTGTACTCGTATAGGAAAATAAAGAAGTGTTATACAGAACTAGCGAGTGGCTATGATCGTAAAGTAAGTACTGCATTGCTCGATACCGTCACTCGAATTATCATAAACATCTCATATTAAGCTGGCTGTTGTACAAATGCACGATAAACTTCCTGCATATTTACACTGTTCGGTGCTAGCTTCTGGAATACTAGAAATTATTTAATATTAAATATTTAACAAATTGTGGTTTTTTTATGTTTCTTTGCTCTGGCGATAAGTCAAAGTGCGGTGTTGGATCTCACCAGTCAACATGTAATGTGTTGAAAATTCGGTTTAAATTGGAGAATAGAGTACCTTAGAACTGAGTTCCCTCTGCCCTTGCATATGTGGGATACAACGTGAAGCGGAAAAGTGGGGAACGAAATGTCTGAACACTAGGTTCCCTCTGTCTATTTGCGGGATACAGCGTGAAGCCGAGTGAAATATTCTGTTACCTGTTATTTATTTTATAGCTTTCAAACATCGAAAATGTCAAAATAAAATATTAAAAAAAGATAAAGAATAAAAAATATTTATTTTTGCAATAAATAAACAGAATATCGTTAAGCCGTACGCACACATTTAATTGCGTTCCTTTGCCACTTCTATACAATTACCAGTTCCAGCTACCAGTACCAGTCAAAACGTCGAGTTGCAAACGTATGTATGCCGATTTTAATTAAAACGGGTATAGTCGTGAAATGCAGGCGAAAAGGCAGCTTATGAGATGAGACTTGCGAACAGCTACAGCTGAAGGTACTCTGTGATTTTGTAACCTCAAGTGGCGATAAACAAACTTTTAATTAAGCATATTAAGTAATATAAGTTAAATTACTTTATAGAACGAGTTTGTGAAAATTTTGTATAATTACATAATACAAAATTATGTAATATACAAATTTTCTGTAGCCAGACACAAAAGATATTGTGAGGGTAGGAGGAAATCTGCAATGACTTCTTATAATATGATATTTTATGAAAGGAACTTCAGACTTTTAAGTTTAATATATTATATATGATGGATAGGCTAACTATGAGGAAGCCTTGGTATTGAGTTTCATATAACGGTTACATATTTGTGCCTTTTTATAGTAGTTAGATTTCTAATGTAAAGTTTTTTTTTTCTTGTTTTATTGGTCTTATATAAATATTTATATTTCCTATATGCGGGACCTCGCAGCGACCGAGATCCCGTGGGGCTGAAATTTCCTAGTCCCACAAATACTGAGATTGAATACAGGCCACGGGATTGGAAGCCCTAGTTATATCAAATAATTTCAAAAAACGCGGACATTTACTTTTTAATATAATTTAATATTATACTATGTTTGGTTTGGTTAATTTTCAAATTTCTAAATATTTTTTAAGCCTCTAAGACAAATCAAAAAGAAAACTAATTTACTTGTATATCAAGTAAATTTGTTGTTTTTATTTATTTTCTTGCAGCTTACATGTTGAGTGGGGGAACTCAGTGCCGCATTTTGTTTACTACAACAATAAAATAAAAAAAACTTAAATATTATCCATTATATATGATAATGAAATCATATTTTACTTATCATAATCAGCATATTGTTTATATTTCCATATAAACTATTTATTTTTCAACTTCATCCTGTATCCCGCATCTGACAGAGCAAGCAGAGAGAACGTACTGTTAAGACACTCCGTTCGCAATTTTCCGCCGAAATTTGAAATTTTTGCGTGTTGAGTGGCGATACTTAACGCAGCGCGTTGCCTCGACACCAGAGAAAGGGCAAATAAAAATATTTAATATTTCATTTCCTCTAGTGGGAATCAAACCCACAACCGGTCGCGTTTACAATCACACAACACTTCTGCCACTGCGCCATGACAGGCCTATACAAATCAATCCATTAGGAATTTTAATTCATTCAACACATATTCCAATAACAGCATTCTCAAAGCAATTAATACTAAATAATTAAACTTAATAGCATATCTATAGAAGGCTGTTATATCCATATTGCATGTTAAGTGCGGCTCAATCCGCGCAAGAGGCACTTGTGTTGGGAGCTTTACCTACGTCTTAATCGAATTCGCTAACGTATTCCAACTCTATTGGAAGATATCTTGTGGAATTAAAAAGATATTTAAAATATTTTTATAGCATTTAAATATGCCTTTTGATGATTTCACGCAGTATCCCGCATATAGGCAGAGAGATGTTAATTTTGAGACTCATTTCGCGAATTTCCGTTCAGGTTGCAAGAAATAGCATTTTAATGTCATCTTGAACGAAACCACAACAATTGGGTGAATCGCCAATTTTTTTTCGCCAAACCATGGATTATGAGGAAGCTTATTCTAAACAACCAAATATCATATCCGTTTACATTTCGATCTTTCATCAAAATACTCTGTCCACATTTTCTCAGACATTTTTTTTCATAAAATTTCAGAAAAATCTGGTAATATATTTAATTATTTTTCTTCAACTAACGCCTACCCCTTTTGTTCAAAGTGTGAAGGCATATTAAGCCCAATTTAATAATCTTATACCAATATGTTTCATAATACTTGATATTATTACCAATATCAAAATATGATAAACTATTACAAGAATATAGATAAGATAGGGGCTAATAAAGATTTGTATAACATAGAGTTATGCCTCAATTTAGGTCCATATAGTTGGTGGGGATGATCCAAAGTGTCGCGAGGGAAGTATTATAAAAATAATATATTAGTGGGATTTAGTTAAGCCAAAGACAGATCGGTCGGGAGCGACGGGACGGAGGAAAATGGCTGTATTAGTTGAATAAACGCTTCGTCAAATAGGCCATTTTACTTCTGTGTGTTATAATAAAAACAAGCCTGGACTTTGTTAACTTGAGTTAACAAAGTTGTTACTATAAGTTATAATGAAGATTAGAAGAGAATAAGCCGAGCTGTCGTTTGATGGCAGTAATGCTTTATTATGCTATATCTGAACGCTAGTGGGTAATTACGTTATTCTCCACAGAGCAGAATAGGCAGAGGTAGCGTAGTGTTAAGACACTCCGCTCCACTGTTTCCGCCGGATTCTGCAGGTCACAGCGTCTACATTGGGAGCATACGCCGGTTTTCTTCACATAACTCATGAATTAATTAAAAATAATTAAACAATAACCAACATGTACCTATACTTTGAAAATATTTTTTTATTCAAAACATCATATATCATACAGCGTAATTAATAAGATTTACAATATTTAGCACAGAAATAATTCAATATTTGTTATACAAAATTTTTCGCTCCACTTACAAATTAATTGGACCGTGTACCTACATTTAAAATTAAATAGCTTTTTGATTGAAACACGTAACATATCCATTGATTTGATGCTTAATCACTCAAAAACATGTTAGCGGAAAATTCAATTAATTTTTTAGCGCAATATATTCTATTTTACCTACAAAGAACATATATGTCGTGTAAATAATCGTCGTCGAATAATATATCGCAGAGGCACAAAGTGTGACTAAAAATGTATATTATTTATTTCTTCTCTCTGGGGTCGACACAAAAAGTGGCATTGAATTCCGCCATTGGACACACAATGTCTCCAAATTTAGGCGGAAAGTCGGAAACGGAGTGTCTTAACACTAGTTTCCCCTCTGTGTTCTATGTCTTCCCTGCTGTGGGTGGGATACGGCGTGAAGCTGATTTTTTTTTGAACCTATAATATGAATAATGAACGTACCAGTGTGATTAATATCTTATAACATTAGACCGTGACCTAATTATTTACATGTTTCAAATAACCCAGATAGAATCGAGGCTAGGCTGTGTTCAAATGTTTAAGTACTGCACACAAAACTTGGGCGAAATATTCTCGGGCGTTTTTTTCATAATTTTTTTCACTCAGATTTCTCCATTACATAATATGTCATATTTCTTTACAATTTTGTAAATTTTGTAATGCAACTGTCGCATACTACATACATATATCTGGTTTTCTTTGTAATCTTTATAAATAAACTGCTCATTTTTTTTTCAAAAAAAAATATTACAGGGTGGATCAGTTTCACAGGGTCAGTGTGAGAATTATAATATAAAAATACATGTCTCTAGAAGACTAAATAAAAAATTCAATGAAAATAATAATACGATAATTTTAGTCATATCCGACAAAACTAGAAACCTCAAAAACATCTAAAAAAATAAAAGTTTATTTATAGAATCAACGCTAATCAATCTCTTCAATATAAAACTGTTGTTTACGAGTTAATAAATTTTCTTTTTACTGCTCCATTTTTGCTGAATGGAGTTTTAACGAAATTGAATAGCGTTCATGTTTTCTTTAAGAGCAAATAGCGATACGTTGAGGCGTGTTAAATATTCGTCAAAAGGAATTTGTGCTATAAAATAAAATCTATAAGAATTAATATTTCCTCTGATATCGAGACAAACCGACGCATTGAGTTCTGCTACTCAACACGCATTGCCTAGAGAATTAGGTGAAAAGTGAGAAACAGAAACATCTTAATAGTAGCTACCCAGGTTCTCTCTACACGACATAAAATAATTATATTATTATTGGTGGATTTCACTGTCATGTACAATAAAAAAATATACTTTAATAAATATAATAATTAAAATAATTCCAATATTTATTATAATTTAAATTCGAAAACTGCCACCAAAAACGTAACAACACGAAAGGACAAAATCCAACGCGAATAACTAAAAAACCGCCGCATCACCGTCTGAGTTTAAACAACAGGCGCTCCGCAAATAAAGTGGTCGGCAAGTTTATCGGGCGCGATTGCTTCAGACGCTGCAATCAATCAAATATTTGGCGGAGTCATGAATAAATCTGAACGGGAAGAGTTTGAGAACACGCGCGGGGAACAGCTTGTTTATGGCTGTTAAAGTGCGGTCGTTCGATATTTAAATGTATGAAAGGAAAACTTGTGGAAACTAAATTTTTTAAATTTATTTTTGTCATTAACATTGCACGATGATGATTGACATTTTTTTTAAATACAGATCATAAATAAAAGACCAGAGACAATCCTTTCATAATTACAGGTTAATATATTAGAAAAATATAACAATACAACCTTAATAGGCGACAATTGACGGAATTACTCAACGATAGCACATTTTAAGGTGGCATTTATATAATGATCTATTATGGACTAAGCTTAAAGTGTCTTTAAATTTTGTGGAACTAAATTATTGAACAAATGTTCGTTTTGACCGATAATTTATAAAGTACAAAGAAAATTTATATTTTTTTTACATTTTACTCGTGACCACATAGTTAACACATAACTGACGTAAGCTAAAATGCATATATTCAGAAAATCTATTTCGAGGCTTTAAAATAAAAAATCATAGAAACCTAGAAGCCGAACTTTCACCGGCTGCGCTGGCGACATGAATAAAAAGCGACCGAGGAAAGCATAGTTGACGGAACTAAAGTTTTCAGCATACGAAATTGTATTAGAGGTGGAAAATTTTCGCGCCGAAAGCTAGCGAAATGCACACAATTTTCTCACTAGAACCAAAGACAATGCCGTATCACATAGTCGTGGAGGCAAAGTGAGAGAGTTTACAAGTACCTACCAGAAACGCAAACATGAACAGGTAAGTAAAGCGAGCTTGCTACGTACCTTCAAATACTGAAACGGCGTATGTATTTCTACATTACATTCAAGGTTCTACTTTAAAGCCTCGAAATACGTGCAACTTTGTATGACCACCATCGAATGAAAGAAAAGGCGGGATGCTCACTATTACTTACATTTATTCTCTCAGTCGGTATACGGCTGTTCCGTGATATGGTAAGCAAAAGCTAAGCAAACAAATTGGCTGAGATGCAGACGTGGGGCTGATGTATTCTAAGAGATTATTTCGTGTGAATGCACCTTTGGAACCAGTGAAACGGTTATATACGGTGGTGGCGTATATTTTGCGAGCTTTTAAGATTGATATGATGACATCACACTCGCAAGTGCCGCTATGAGTCAAGATCTCAGTCTATTCACCCTTGTTATCAGCAGGTCATCTTTTTGAGAATATACCTGCATTCATTTTACGTCTTAGTTGTTGCATAGCGTGGAAACTTTCGCTACGAAAACAAGTAGCGTATAAAAGTATCTTTTATGTCTCAGACTTCGATAAGGAGTCTAAAGTATAAAAGATTTTTGGGTGATACTTAGTAATTTTTAACAACGGAGATAGAATTTTGATTTATTTTCTAATTAATTTTTACGATATTGAAATAAATTATATAGCATATTATGATATAATATTATATCCATATAACACACATAATATATGAGATGACATATCATTGTTAGCGTCACTAAAAAAAAATCCATTAAATTGTTTCACATAAATGAATCACTGTGTGACGAATCTTAATGAAAATATTAAAATTAAAATAAAAACTTCCCACTACGAAAACCAGAATAGGTACAAAAATTTATCTACAAGGATATTGACTTAAAAGGCAATTAAGATAAACCCCATGGAGCCAGCAACATTATCCGTAGTCCCCGCGCTGCTTCGATATTAATGGGATAATAGTTCAGCGAGTTTATTTTATAAGGTCTCCATAGGATGTTACGGTAGCAAGATGGATAGGTATCTAACGCAGTGGGATAAACGGCCGCAATGAATCAATTTGCGTTTATTATACAAATATATATTATTTGTGCTTCTATTATAACTTAGTTTATTAATGATTATTATTTTCAATATTTCCGTTAAGATAATAAACTAAGGTAAAGTTTAAAGGGATATATTTTATAGTCAAGTTAAGGCATTAGTTTTTTCTGTGGTTCTTCACTTAGTTCAGTAAAGTAGTTTTATTTGACGTTTTTTAGCTTCAGATTCTATCCTAAAGTGTAGGCAGAGGAAACTTGAGAATCTACTCTTAAGACACTCCGTTCTCCTTAAGCAACTTCTTCCCCACTTCCCCACTTTCCTTCGAATTAAATGATTAGATGCAATACCTCTATGCACGCATGTGCCTCTACGCCACGGCGGCCTCTTTTACATTTAATCTTAATTACGCATCAAAACATTAATCTAAATACCTAATTGCAAGTACTGCACATCAACTAAACCAAACCAAATTGTCTTACATAAAATATTTATTACCACATTACAAGAGTCGATACAAAAGAAGCGAGCAGCTCGGTCGAATGATCGTAAAGGTTCAGAAAGTTCCACCGTCATTACAATACTTGGTGAAAGATTAAGCCGAGTTGAGGTATTCAAAGTGGGCGACCCTCTGAATAGCCCATAAAAATGTAGCTTCTCTTTATTGGATATCTGAATATAGGGCCGTGAGCCATCTGTCCTTAAATATTGTTTATGCGTTCCTCAAACTTTTAGGAGGGAAGCGATATAAATTTTGCAATTAGAAGAAATATTTTCCAGTCGACGTGTGATTTATTATGGCAGTTATTGGAAATTTTTCTTATTTTAAGACTGCTCCTGATATATTATAATATATATAAATCTATATTATAACTAAAACGAACATATTCTTATATTCCGCATATAGCAGCGAAGCCAGAGAAAACCTGGGAACGTAGCGCTAAGACTCTTCCGTTACCCACTTTCCACCAAATTCTGAAGGCATTCGTTGAGTGGCGAGTGACTAAACACTACGCTTTATACCTCATTACCGCAGCGAGGAAATGAAAATGTTAAGTATTTTATTCAAGCATGTGGGAACTGAACCCACAGCCGTCGCGCTTAGACGCAACGCCATATGCCTCAAAGTAATAATAATTATTAAAAAATCATATAAATAAAGAACAATTGACATTTATATACTACAATTCAAAAGTAGCTTCAGAGCAAAGCAACTTCACAAGAAGTGTATTACTACAAATGAACGTTACCGAATTCGTTACCGCTTCTTCGTTGCGTTTTGCTCCCTGGCACATGATATGTTGACATATAAACAACACGACAGCCTCGAGCGTAAGTTTGTAGCGCGTAGGTTAAGCTTAGAATATAAAGAGAGTTTCATTTTTACAAAAATATCTATATCTATAATAAATACTGAGAAAAAAATATCAGTAAAAAATATTAAAAGAAATAGAATTGGACATTTTAAAATATTTTGTTATTACATGTATTTTCTTGTAACTTTAATATACTTTAACGATAAAATAGAAATAATATTTTTTTTACCAATATGAAAAAGAAACCAAAAATTTACGAAGATTTGATTTACACACAAAATAATATATCAAATCAATAATAACAGCAGTCGTAGCGCAGGGTTACAAATGTGTGACTGTGAACTCGACAGGTGTGTATGTTTAATTCCCACTCGGGGAAATGAAATATTTAATATTTTCATTTAATCACTCTAGTGTCGAGGCAAAGCGCGGCGTTGAGTTACGTCACTCAACACGCAATGCCTTTAAAATTCGGCGGAAAATAGGTAACAGCGTGTCTTAACACTAGGTTTACTCTGCTTGTAGCGGGAACCTAAAGAAATATAATAATAATAAATATCTCAAATTATACCTAACTAGTCCCTTTGCCGTCTGTCTCAGTAAATTATGCTGACACATTCTACGAAGCTATCTGAGAGAAATCGCTCTTTTGAGATAATATCTCCATTCTTTGTGTAATAAGGAGAACTTTTTATTGTTTTTGCCTGAAATCCAACACGAACTAGAGCATGAAATTTTCAGTCTTGCGTTTTATTAAAAAATGCTGATGGAAATATTTCACTTAAATATTATTACTATAGGGTCATTTGAAGTGGAAATTAAAAATCATCTGATGTTGTCATTAAAATGTCATCTTGTCAAATGAGACGAGTGTCTTTTTTTGTCGCTCGGAAGTTCGACACTCGTCTAACTTTATACTAACAAAGCTCAAGGCACGCGGCGTTTCCGATAAAACTCTGCTGCCTTCGCAAAATCCAGCCAGATATTTGGTAGCGAATGATAAATTAACGAAGTTGCAAGATTCAATAGAGTTCATTATCTTTCGTCCTCATTATGTACTTTTGAATATTGTACGGCGTTAACTTTAAGACATTATAAGCATTTTCGTATAGCTACTTGTTGTTGTTTGACAACGGCATATATATTTGTGTTGCTCGCTTTGATTAACTCAATTTTTCAACTTTGAAACCCGTATAATTCATGTAACAAAAACATATGTAACGCACAGACGTACAATATATATATGTGTATATTAATATGACAATAAAAGTTTGCACCAGTTTGGCATTTAACAAATAAACTTATTAAATAAAATGAAATATGCGACCGATAGCCCGGAGAAGGCGAAGTTGGCAAACAATAACAGCGCTCATACATTATAGGCGATATCGAAGAGTAGTACACGTCACGCTCGAAACGTATGCGCGTGTAAGGACGCTTGGAAAGTTTATATTTGTATATATTTGTTACAATTTGAAAATTTTTTCATACAATTTCTAGGTATAATTAAATGTATGTCGTAATGTCACCGTTTGACAAGCGGCCCAGCACTTAAAATGCTGACAAAGAGGAAGAGGAAAGGAATTTCTTCTTTTCTTTGCCACAGTTATTATTCTAAGATGGAACAATGAAAGCATAGGTAATTAATTTAGGTTAAGACAGATTACTGTTCTTCTTCGAAGGCAGGTTAAAGCATTTTAGATATAATTTGAATTTTCTATTAAAAATTTAATTAATATATACAACCTACAACTGCAGCCCTCTTTAATCGCTAGAACCTATTTAGAGTACTCCTGTATTAAAATATAAATACATAAAATTTCATGTATATTATGTATATTTTAATACATAATTTTAGCTGAGTTATTTAAGTAAGAAGAGAATAATGATAAATGAACCTACTATTCGTGATATCCTCAGCGCTATACAGTATACCCGAAGTTACATTTCTTTTTTTTTCAGCTTCACGCTATATCCCGCACACAGCAATGTAGGCAGAGGGAACCTCGGTGTCTTAACACTCCGTTCCCCACTTTCTGCCGAATTCTGGAGGCATAGCGGGCGGCACCCTTGAACCACTGCGCCGCGACGGCCTTAAACTTTATTATTACAAGAACAAACTAATGAAATAAAATGAAATACACGACCGATAGCTCAGCGACGGAAAAGTTCGCAAAACAATAACAGCTCTCATATTTCACACGCTATCGAAAAGAACTTCGATCCGGGACACGCGAGCCCGAGACCGTACGCCCGAAATGGAGGGTTGATTTTGGAGATATTTATATTTAGTATGTTAATAATAGTAGGCCGTCGTGGCGCAGTGGTTACGGGTGCCGCCCGTAAACGTGACGGTTGTGGGTTCGATTCCCACTCGAAGAAGTGATATTTCTTTACGTTTATATTTCCATTTTTCTTCGCTCTGGTGTTGAGGCAAAGCGCGGCGTTGAGTTTTGGCACTCAACACGCAATGCCTTTAGAATTTGGCAGAAAGTGGGGAACTGAGTGTCTTCACACTGAGGTTCCCTCTGCCTATCCTGATGTGTGCGGGATACAGCGTGAAGCTGAAAATATATATATATATATATATATTAGTAAATGTAATATTATGGTTGTTGTGCTACTGTGACACTCCGTCTGATTTTGAACTAAAAAATTATTTTTTATAATATTAACAAACGGATATGAATTTAAAATAACATTTGATGATATACACAACCAAAAGTGCTTTCAAATATTTTTCCCATCACTAACGTGGGACGATATTTGAACTCCCTAGACATATTAGTATTGTACTTTATATACGTATATTATACATGTAAGATACACTAGCAAAATCTCTAGAGGAGATTACTATAAACATAAAGATATCTTATTTATTTCTACAATTTTACTCATCTTACGTTACTTAATAATATATTTACAGACAACACCGAATTCAATTTGAAATTTGATAAAAAAACATATATTACTCCCGACCTTTTATCCATAAATCAATTTTCATTTAAAAAATATATTAAAAGGAAAGTTCGATATCGAGAAAAATACTTTAACATAACGTCAGCGTTAACACGCCATTACCTGGACCTAAAAGTTGCTAAAAATCCGCTGAGAATGCAACCAACGCCGTCTACGACCTCCGACATTTGGGTTCCCGCAGGACAGTCATATTTCCGATATTCAATAAAGTGAACTAACACGTTTAGCTGTCGGGGCTCGGGGCTCGGGGCTCGGGGCTCGGGTCGGACCTTTCACGTAGAAATCCCCAGCGCTACATATAAGAGTGTGGTACTTTGGATAACCTTACTGCGATGATGCGAAATCGAAACGTCGTGTGATAGTTAAATGAGAATGCTTGGAAATTTTCGTTTCATTTTGTGTGATATATAACTAAAATAGGTTTATTTTGTATGTGTTAAAATAAACTTTACTCTGCTTAAGGTAAGCAGAGAATCCTGGGAACGTGGTCTTTTAAGACACTCCGTTCCCATTTAAACACATTTATTCCACACTTTCCGCCGAATTCTTGAAGCATTGCGGGTTGAATGGTTAATTCCCTCGAATGAGATTTGAACCTACAACCCAAAACAGTCGCATGCTTGTGCCGCGCCATGACCACCTATCTATATTTAATAACTTAACCAATGTTAAGATTTTTTTACTTTTAACACAATATTTGTGAAGAAACCGCGTAGGGTCACTTTTTATTTATTATAATAACTATAATATAATAAATCACGCAATGAAGGATTTTAATAAAAATTTATTGGCTTTTTAACCGGTGCGTGGCAGTTGAGACACGATTGATTGAACACTATAGTTGTGTATTTTAATTCCAATTGAGGGAATATTTTGTGATATTTCCCTCGTTTAGAGCGTTATTTCCGAGAAACAAATTAGATACAGTGTAGTTTCCAATGATCCATTTTTTAGCATATTGTAGAAAAAATTGTGTCCGAAAACTCCACATAAACACTAAACATTTAAAGAAATGAATGTCAAATTTTTATACAAAAATAAGTATTTTTTTGAACATTAAAAACGACTTTCGTGTTTGAAACGTGGATAGCATTCCTTCATATATCACATATCCATCCGCGTGGTGGGAAACGTAAGAAAATGCGGTATATACCTTTTCATTTAATCTAACATGTTTTATTTTATAAAGATGTTTTATTTTTATTTTATAACTCTTGGGCATAGCAATAATTTTACAAACAGTAAAACTATAAGGGGTAAATGTATAGATTTTGCATTTATAGTATGCTACGACAGGTCATAATTACTGAGAAGTTATTATTAGGTTCATAGGTAAATTTATGTACACACATATAAATAAGCTGTTGTGGTACAAGACAATGGCTATGGGTTCGATTCCAAATTCCAATTCTATATTCAACTAATATTTAGTGAAATCTTAGACGCGGAACCAAACCCACTACTCTACTAATATTTTAAAAAGGATTGACTTAAGTTTCTATTTCGTTCTTCTATTCTTCTTAAATCTTCTATTCCAATTAAACATTTTCTCGCATATTTCACATCTACTGATAGCGATAGGTTATAGTTATATATGTATATATATAATATAATTATATAAATTTATAATATATTAATAATAATTGATGACTGACTAATTTTTGTTAATAAGTCATTATAAAGCTGTTATTTAATTAATTCTTTAGCAACAACCTTTATGTATCGAAATAACCATTTCCTCTCATAAATTAATTTCGTTCATATTCGCATTTTCTAATTAACTGTATAGAACCTTTCAATGTGACGGGCGGTCTTTAAGCACGAAATATATATTTTGCTTTAATTAAGATATTATATTTGTGACACAAACTCAAAGAATATTATTATGAAAATATTACAAATATATATTATATACATATTTTATATAGGTGCTTTTAGTACTTATACTCGTAGTAGGTAAGTATAGTAGATTT
>JBAIZZ010000249.1:0-31233 GCA_037355905.1 Heliconius aoede | reverse complement strand
AGACAAAGCGCGGCGTTGAGTGTCGCCGCTCAACACGCAATACGTCCAGAACTCGGTGGAAACGGATTGTAGTGAAGTAATAATAATAAACGTACATTAGTTGCTCTAAGCTGGACACTCAATATTTATCTATTGAATCCCTAAGCTAGGTATGCTTTTACCGTTTTATGCAGATATTTCTGAATGTGTAATGTATATATATATAATCTATTTCATATAAGAACATTAAATTATTTTTACCTATTACTAAACTAAGAATATTCAATTACCAGTTTAATATGAAATTTTCACACGTGCCTTCTAAGACACATCATATGTACGCACCGCGAGGATTAGGCGTGTAAGACGGGTTTCAGGTTACGTAGCCTATCACCAGTTATAGCTGGTTATAGCCACTTGTACTCTATTATCGCTGCAAGGATCTTGCTAAGTAATAGATCTCCTTAATTAAATGCAGCATCATGGTGTATTGATAAACCTTCCTGGTACTCCTTATACAGGTGGAAGCGTCAGCGCTCCTTTTACGGGAACAGCATATAGGATAAAATATATATATATTTTATTTTAGGTATGGACCTAAGTAATTAATCAAGATACCTCAACAGTTTAGACGTAGGATTTTGTTTTTCATTTTATGATGTTAATCTTTACCTGTATTTTGTCTGACGCATAGATACCAATAACGTAAACACATATTGAGAGTGTCTTTACACTAGGTTCCTAAGTTTCCTCGGTCTACCATGCTATTTACAGGATATACATTGAATTACGAAAGTAATTTAGATGAATAAATAACTACTATACTATCAGCCTTTTGTAATCCACTGCTGGACATAGGGCTCCCTTAATGCTCGCCACTCCGTCCGGTCCTGCGCCCTTTGAATCCAGCGGTTTCCCGCTGTCTTCTTTAGGTTGTCGGTCCACCTGGAGGAGTATACTCCTTTTGCCGAGACGTGGTCGCCATTCGAGGACCTTTCTTCCTAAAAATAAATAAATAAAAAAATAAATAAATAATTGTTTATTTCTGGCGGACGAAGACGCGAGCAGGTCGCTAATAGTTTATAAAAATTAAAATGTTAAACTTTTGTGTGAGGATTGCGTGGCATGATGTAAAGGTTCTTTTATAACTAATTTGATATGTAATTATATGGGTAAGTGGAGCAGAATAAATTGTATCGCATGTGATATAATTATATATATAAAATATTTTGGTATAGTTGCAAAATGTATTATTAACATATATTTTATTTTATATTTATTATTAAATATTTTTGCTCGCTGTGGTAACAAAACACCGCACAGCGTTGAGTTCCGCCACCCAACACGCAATGCTTTCAGAATTCGTCGGAAAATGGTATTTAATATTTCATTTTCTCGAAATCCCCTAACCTGCCGCACTCCTGCGCCACGACTGACACCTATACAATGGGTAATCAAGATATTAAACATAATAATACGCTTATCCCAGGATGAACTGAAGAGGACCAGGTACAATATCACCAGGTAAATATACATGAAATGCAAGTACAAACATGTCTTTTTTTACAATAACACACAGATACAGATATAAATTAAACAAATAAAACCGCCCGTGTCGAATAAACAAACAATTATAAAACGATCGCGTCGCATACGCCATGTTTTAGCGCGAGAGCTATGAAAATGAAATAATTAACTTTAGTTACGGTGGCTGTATTTCATTAGCGAATACCGACGGAGGATATTCAACATCAATGCCGGGTATTACGTTATTATACGCCGGGGAGTGAATGCCATTCCTTATGTGATTTGAGATTAAACCTCTGTGAGGATACGTGAGGGGGAGTGATTACTTGTTATTGTTGTCTTTTGGGGATGTATGAACATTTTGTACAGGAGGGGGGGGGGGGAATGGTGGGGGGTAAGTGAGTTGACAAATAGTAGCAGTGTTACATTGCTATCTCACTAAGGTTTCCTTTTCGTTTCTCTATATTAATATTTATATGAACCTAATATATATGATAATAAATAGGTCGGTATCTTTTAAAATTGGCCAAAAGTTTAAAAAGTAGTCATATTAATATGATTATCTTCATTGATCTTGTAAAACTTATATTATATAGTCGTAAACGACTTGAATCCAATGACGATAAATAAAATATATATATATTTTGTTTGGCCGTTTCATTACACGGCATTGTGATGATTTCACAGCTCGGGGACACGCGTCGTTATGTATTTTAATTAACAATTTGCAATTACGTATGTAATAATCACAAAATGACACTGTAGCGATCTCAGTGTCGTTTTTATTTCTGTAGATTCGTTTTTAATGAGAAATAAATGTATTTAGAAAAAAAACTGGACACGCAAGCGAGGGTTCCGTAAAAAAATCCCTCTGATTTTTGTACGGAAACGTGTCTCGAGTCTTTTCTAAAAGCTTAGTTTATCGAGAGCCCTTTCATCTGATACCTCTCTTGAACTATCGGTTAATATCAAATATATCGGCTTTTTACCAAATTTAGCCCCCTTTTTTTAGAATTTATTTCAATCACAAATATATAGTTTTTAGATTTTTTACTGATCTAGTACTATTTGTAGATGCTAGCAGCCAAATACGAGTTTTTTTACCATATAAACGAATATTTCTTTTTTTAACTAAATGTAGAAATTTAATTATAAAAGATTTTTTTTTCAGGAAACAATGGGGCCGTAGATATAAATATATGGTATGAATTTCAACTCCATATCTTCAAGCATTCTTGAGATAAAGACTCTTAACAGAAAGACAGACTGACAACAAAGTGATCTTATAAGGGTTTCTTTTTTCCTTAAAATGTATGGGATCCTAAAAACAGATGTTTTACGGAAATACAACTTTATATCCAGAAATGTCAGGTTTTAAATGGCGTATTTCAGCTAACACTTTTGAATTTCTATTTTTTTATTATAAAAAATTCTGTGATTGTAATCTGATAGAACCCAGGAGAGATTAAACATTAAAAGAGAGATGTATTATTAAAAGTTTTCTAATTTATATAGATAGCAATGTGATAACTACCGAAGAGAAGCAAAATAGAAAATAGACAGGAAAAATCTGGTAAATTTAAAAAGTTTACTTACATAACTAAATCTAATCGTTTCAATGAAGAAATACTAACATAGCATAGTTGTTTCACAACAATATACTTAAGTGAGCAAAGAAACAGGTCAAATGGTAAATTAGTCTTGGTATTTCCAATTTTACCACATCCACTGTACAGCGAGTACAGTGGTGCGTACAGTGGAGCGGTACATTTTTTTTTTGCTGCACTGTAACAAGATTTCCTACATGTAACAAGATAGGCAGAGAGTCGGAGTCGAATGTCAAGACGCTCCATTCTCCATATTCTGTTGAATTCTGTAGATATTGCGAGTTGACTGGCGTAACTCAACGCCGCGCTTTGCCTCTACGTTAGAACGAAGAAATAAAAATATAAAATATTCATCTGGGTTATTTTCTCCAGTGGGAATCTAACCCACAGCCTGTTGCATTTACATTCGCACACTTATGCCCCTGCGCCACGACTGGCCTCATTAAATACCAAACATTTTTCCACGAGCGTACCATGTAATATTCATGAACTAAACTAATTTCCCAGAATGTAATGGCGTGTATCCACCTACCAATTCTACCCTCTTTTAAGATTATTAATTTCTTCGGCGACCATTCCTGAGTTTATAGCTTTCTTGATATATACATATATACATTGCTTAATTAATTAATTCTGAAAGGCAACTAATAGAAGCGTAATAGCTGTATTAATAGGGTGATCGTTCAGCGAACGGGATTTGCATAAATTGCTTGGAATTTTGCAAAATTATTTTGAAAGAGTGCGAATTGGACGTTCGCAGGATATTAAATTCTATTTTAATGGGTATTTTCATTTAGTTTTTTAATTTAAAAATCATATTATAATACGTTCAATGTATGGAAACAATTTAATTGTGTTCGTACCGTTCGTTTATGGACGGTGAAAAATATTCTGTTTTAAATAAATATTTGATACTAAATGTGTTTTATTTTTTTTTAACAGTTGTTCAATATTTTGATTTAGCCGTGCTTCGTGTTTCGATTCATTTATTCACAAAGGTTTGATCAGCCGTAAATTTAGAATTAGTCGGTGTAAAAGGGAATTCATACAAATATTGGAACGTTCATATCTCAATTATTTCTGTTATTGTGTACACAGCAGGGTAGGCAGAGGAAACCTAGAGTTAAGACACTCCGTTCTCCATATTAAAGCATACGATATTTATTAAAGTATTTGATATATAATATTGTATAACAGAAGTTTTGTGATGTTTTTGGGCGTATTAAATCTTATCATTAATGTCTGTCATCTACAGGCCTCAAGCTGTCACAGCTGAGGCGCGGATTAGTGCCTGCGGGCTGATTATGTAATTATCTATTCACGTCCGCTAAATACTTCCACCGTTGACTGACAGGGAGTACTGAGTTCCAATTAAATGTAAGCTTAAAATATGTACAGTGTTTTTATCTTTACCACTTTAAATGAAAGCACAGCTTTAACTACTCTATTAAACCCTAATACTAATGAAACGAAAGAGATTTTGTCAAAAATGAAAAAGTTATTTCTTCTAACGAAATAAATTAAAAAAAATAATATTTGCTGTGAAATAAAACGCTATTTGTTAAGAATCATGCACACAGACACTAACAACTCGACAATATCGCACACGCCTCATTCATGAAATCGAGTCGTAGGTATTGGCGGTGAAGTTTGAAGTCGGTGTTTTTATTATAGAAAATAGGTAATTGCGTAAAATAGAAGGAGAGATATCCCTGTCTCGTTCTGGAATGTATTTAGAGAATGAAAAGTGCCAGAACGGCGACGTTTAGTAGTATTTTTTGGAGTAGTACGTGTAAAGGTTATTGGTATCTATTCGTGATTGCTTCACACCTAATACAGTATGGACTGTAAAAGGAATTTTGATAATATATGAGTTTGAAATATTTTATCTTATATGCCCCCGCAGAAGGAGCGCAGACGCTTCCACCCTTTATATTTACCTTTTTAATGCATATTGAGATAATTAATTCTCCACTTTTAATTAAAACCAAATTACAATTTAAATTTCAATACAAAAATATAAAATTCTACCGTTTTATTAATAAGAAAATAGTCAGGTACCGGTATAGCATTAAAATGTAAACGAACATTGGCACCGGACGCGGTTAATTCGATTGTGTTCAGTTTAAAACATTTTTGCGGTGCAACTGATGAAACGTTTACTGTCGCATAAATATATCTGATACCCGCGATGTCGGCGAAGCGCGAAAATTATGTAAAATTTTATAGATTTGTGGATACATTTCGGTATTCGTTAAACTTCTGAGTATTTCTTTTTTTTTTTGTAATTTGTCACTACAATATAAACGGAACGGAAGTGCTATATACTTTGTCAGAAATAATAATTTTACTATAAAATAATAATAAAAAAAATACATAAGCTATAATAAAACCGCAACGAAAGAGCCCACATACATCTTTATGGTTATTGTTTTAAAGTGAAACTTTTTATTTTTTAAATATGAATTCAAATACAATATTAAAGTTATCCTTAAATTTATACTGCAAGCACTTACTGTACCTACACTTATGTATATTACGCACGACGACGTTATCTTTGAAGGAAAATTTTAGTAGGAATTTAGTTACGCATGTTACGGTGAGTAGGAAGTTAGTAATTCCTTTAGAAACATTAAACTTATGATGGATGTCTTACCGGCGAGTAATGACTTGGGCTTACTCGACTTAACTTGTTTATACCTGCGTTGCCCATTACTATTTCAATATGATAAATCTCTTGGGTACAGGTAGCTATTCTTTAAGGTAAAAGTTATAATATGCATGACTACGGCAGTACGTAAATTTTAACACAAATCGTTAAAATTTAGGATAGTATTCGCAGCGTAGATTAGATCGTCTACAAAATTAATATGACTCGTGTACGATATTATATACATATTATATTCTTTCATGAACATAAACCCAAAGGACGTATAATATATTAAAACATTACAAAATGTGTCTTGACTCGTGTCATGATTTTAAATTATATTTTATTACGTAATTAATAATTTTACATTAAGTAATAATAGAAAGGTATATCAAAAATAAAATAAAAAAAACACTTAAATTCTCTATTCTAAAACAAACTTGCATATTTCATAATAATAACACAATTTTTTATATATATCTAAATATTAAACGAAAAATAATGTTAACATTTTTGGGATTAATAATAAACGTGTGTTCTGCATGAACAAGCTAAACTATTAAACAGTACGCTTCACGTCTCTAGCGGCAATAATTATAACATAAATAAGAAGCATAATGGCTATTCATATTGGGTACAATGCGGGTTTTGATAGAATATAACATATAACTTAGTTCAAATATATACTAGATATCAGATTGCATACAAAGATGGCTTAAAAATATGGCAACAGTCAATATATATAGAAATTTAAAATATTATAATACAGACTTATGACACAAGATAGTTTCGATAAAATCCAGCCTTATAACAGTGCGTTTAGTGGTTCTGTAAAGCGCATAATGGATATAAAACAGTTTTCTCTGCTATATTAGTGATATACAAAAAGACATTTCACTAAAGTTAATGCAAGAAACTCAACGGGACACATATAGTTGGTACATTCGGAGGCGCTTGTACCAACTGCCATATATATTATGACCAGTAGTGTAAATAAAATGAAGCTTTTAGCAAATAACGTTGAACCTCTATTTCGCGACAAATATCTCGTACGGGGTTTGGCATGGACGTAGCGGCGTAATTCGTTCATAAATTAAGAAGAGCCTACTCGTTGCCGCTATCTTTATGAGGGTCCCTGCCCACTTGGCGTGGAATTAAGTAATCACATGTTGTACGCTGCTACGGCTCGCCTAATCAAAATTGCTCACTTGATAACGTTCTTGGCACCGCTCTCATTATGGAATATCATTTTTTGTGTAAATACATCTGGAAACTAGATGGATGTTGTGCTTGTTCTGGTCCTACTACCAAATTCATATCAGATGTTTGTTTCAATTCCACAGAAAAAGTATTTAACATATTTAGATTAAATATAAAACTAATATAGCTTTTATATCAAAATAACACATAGGTTATAACTAATGTAAAGATTTTATATATTTTTGTTATAATATGTTGATGGAAGTGCTACACACTATATTTTTATGTTACTTTTTCGAAATATTCTAAGAGAATATTTGATACAGCTAATACTGTATCAAATAGAAATAGCATAGAATCTATTCTATCCTATTCCTATTACTGTTATTTTTTTATTACTAATACTGTATCATCTATATATTTTTTAAACTAAATCTATATTCCTATTCTTTTATCTATAGGAATAGGAATATAGATTTAGTTAAAAAAAAACACTTTTTCATTTTTGACAAAATATCTTTTGTTTTAATTGTATTAGGATTTTATAGAATAGATAAAACTGTTCTTTCATTTAAAGTGACAAAACACTCTGTCTATATTAACACTATATTATTATCTGTTTCAGCAAAGGTGCGAAGATGGATATTAAATTTTATAAAATGCTCCACAGGGATAATTTGGGATAACGTCTTACGCAAATACTATAATCTCTTTAGCGCGTCACCTGCCGTTTATTAATGCCTAGTCGTTTATTAAAGTTTGATCAATAGATAGCTATCTATGGCTTCCTTTATTTGAAAATATTACTAATAATAATTTTACGGTTCCTTTCTTATCCATATATAAGCAAATAAAATAGTGTTAATTAAATAAATATATTATTCACCTTCATTCACCCTGTATTCCGCACCCAGCAGGGTTGGCATTTCCCTCTGTAACAATGTTAAGACATTCCGTTCTCCACTTTCCGCTGAATTTTTCGATGTAGAGCGAAGAAATTAAAATAATATAAATTACACCTCTGTGCCTCTAGGCCACGATAGTCTCAAATATATTTATCTATATATAAAACTAGTTCGCTAATTTACACTTACATATGTATTAGACGAAAATTATATATATTTTTTACATAAATTGTAGCCTATGTCATATTTTGATGGATAAGCTATATTATTGTAAATTATCATCTAAATACATCCAGTAGTTTTTGCATGTTTGTGGTTAAAACTTTTTATTTATTCTATATTAAGTTCTATGAAAGAATTCTATGAAATTTTATAATACTACAGTCGTACCCCATGTTAATTATGACTGTGCAAAGATATTTGTAAATGAATATGAGTCAACTAGTTTAAGCGTTATCCTCACTAGGATCGGCCATTGGCCGAGGAACTAAGTAACACATAACACTACAACCCTAGTGCTAGTGCTAGTGCTACTTGATTAAATATTTGGCAACATCCCAAAAGCATATGCCGGTGGTATTTTAATAAAGATATTGTGTTTCGTCTACCAGTACTTGAACGTCTGGTAATGTATTCAAAACATATGTAATGTTTATATTCACTTGAAAATAAAACACTGAATATGTGAAGTAGAATTAACTTTCTAGTCAGTTTTACGCTGTATCCCGCACACAGCAGGGTAGGCAGAGGGAGTCTCGTGTTAAGACACTCCATTCCCCACTCTCTGCTGAGTTCTGGAGGCTCTGCATGTTGAGTGGCGAAACTAACTGCCTTACCTCGACACCAGAGCGAAGAAATGAAAATGTAAATCGAACCCACAACCAGCCGATTTTGCAGCACACTTTATGCCCCTGCGCCACGACTGGCCTCAACTATTTTCTTACTTATATAAATTAAGCTTTCAATTATATATGAGATAAAATTAAGTAATCAACGATTAAACGTAACACGTGTACTTTGCTGTTTTGTCATAAAATGTGACAGTAAAATGTGGGAATGCCATGTTATTTAATCTTTGTTGTAATGATACAATTTCTAAGCTCCAAATTCAAATTATTTTCAGATTTTCTAATTTATAAAAAACCCTTTTAGCAGTTTTTTAAGCTCACTTTCACAACATTGAATTTGATAATCCAAAAAACTCTTGTAGAGATAATGAACTACTGCATGAAAGTTTGCTTGCGCGATCTATAAAACGTAAAACCCGTTTCTGCCGTATCTATTGGAATTTTGGGAACGCCTATTTTTGATAGATGAGCTTAGTCCTTGGGAAGTGTAGTGTTCTATTACACTTACCGAGGCCACACATGGCAATTTTCAGCGTTCTACGCCGCGTAATTCATCTGTGTATAGTCTATCAGTCACTCAATAATAATATAGAACGGTTTAATAGTAGTATAATTGAAATAGATAAATAAATCTTCTATCATATTTCCGCATTGCTCCTTTGAGTAAAGGTTATATGGTAAAGCTACTCTAAAGCTATATGTCGTCCACAGACCGCATCAGCCTGTAAAAATAAAATAGAATACTTAGTTTTTCAATATCTATACAAATATTATAAGAGCTGAAGACGTTTATTGGTTGAGCTCACTAATCTCAAGAGCTTACTGGTTTCAACTGTAATATTATTTTTATATTGGATAGTCTATTTATCAACGAAGACTTATAGGTTTACCTGACGTTAATTAGTTACCTGTCGCATTTAGAATATGTCACATGTTAGTTATTTTTAGTTTGTTATTTTCATTTGACGACCAAATTGTTAACGCAAAACGGCGGCAATGCGTCTGTCTGTGTGTGTTTACAGACAGCGACTAGTCACAATTTTTTGTATGTGTAAATTTGATGTATAGATAAATAATCTAATATCATAAATAACAACATTTACCCTTATTTTAAAGAAGTATTTAAAACAAAATAATAAAAAAAACCATGGTATTTAATTAAAACGAGAACGCTACATACATTTGTTTAACTCGAAAGCTATATTGAAAATAAAATAACATAAAAATTCCTCGTTTTTCATTAAAACTTCATGCCAAAGTAATTTCTATAAAGTCTACAATGGAACAGGTAAAGCCACAGAAAAGGCATAGTATGTAATAAGTTAACCGCGCATCGCTATTAGCGAACATAATGTTCGAATGGAAATTAATTATAGTGTGCATTAAGGGCAGTAAGTGGTAATACCAGATTTACAGGCTTAGTCGACGTCCAGCGATACAATTTTCCGCTTCGATTGCTATAGAATACATCTGTAGTACCTCTAATTTGGAATTCAGGATCAGTTAGTGTCGATTTAAATCTGTAATATAAAATTTTAATATGTATATTAATTTAATAAAAATATATATTTAAGGGGGCTCTCATCTATCAGGTTTTTTTTACCGGTTTTTTAGATACGGAACACTTTGTGCGTCAGTCCAACACGCATTATCTGTTGTATTTACTGGGATCCAAACTCTTTTGTCAGAAAACAGCCAAGACTAACAAGTTTCGGTGCAAAAAGAGTAAAGTGTGATTTGAATGATGCAGTCATACGGGGTCAAGCCAAACTACTAGAGAGATCTGCATACGAATTATAACTATTTCAACTTCTTCAACCACTTTTTTTTGCTATAAATTTACATATGTCTTTTTCTGAGGCTTCCTACCTAATACCTTATCTTTCTTTGCGTATATAAAATTATATTTTTGCGTTAATAATCCTAGATGGGAATTCTATAAAGTTCTATAAGAGATGGTAGAGCTACCCTAAACAGATAGAACGTCAATTTATTCGGCAACAATATAGACTTTATAACGAAAGAAACGATAAACAAAATACAGTTTCTCTTGACTAGATCAAATTTATAAAGTACGTGACAGAAAGACGAAGCGTCTCATTGCTAAGCTTCGCAACACTGCTCGATTTAACTTATAAACTCTACTCGGCAATATTGGCTACGAATAAGAATTTCTTTGCCTAAATATTTGTCTTCTGTGAAAGCCAACGTTAGTCATTTGGGTAACGTAGGAATTTAATTTTTCAGACTCTCCAGTTCAGTCTGTAAAGTTATTCCCATTAGTTTTGATCGTGTTGGTTTTTAAATAATGTATTTGCCCGACTGCTTTGAGGGTTATTTGTTGTTATTTTATGACATAATAATATAAGTACATATATTCGTGCTTATTCTGGCAATGTGATTTCTTTTAGAGTATACATACGCTAACTTGTATTGGAAAAAATCGGTTTTGACATTATAATTTATAAAATTTAATTAAAATTGATATGAATCTGTTCGTTCATAACGGTTATATGTTAAAGACCTGCGATATTGTGTTTGTATAGCCAAAGCGATGTAACCCTAGATTGTATATTTATACTGCAAATAGATATAAACAAAAAAATATTATTATTTCCAGCTGTTTCTTTGTAATTATTTAATCATAAAAATATCAAAATGTAAATTAGTGAAAAATCAAATACACACGCTCATAGAAAAATCATAAATTAAAATAAAGGCGGATAAAATATCCCGAAACGTCCAAAGTTTCGATACTGGAACTTGTCAGCAATTAATTTCCAGCACAAATTATTTTCAAACTAATTCAAAACATAAAACCAGATCGAAAGAGTCATTTGATCGCCGAAAATTTGAAATGTTAAAATTTTCGTTATTAAAATTCACTCAAAACTTAATTAACGAGAACATTACTTCAGCAAACATGGCGGAGTGAATAAATAAATTTCATCAAAATTCATTATTATTTATTCCTTGATTGAGAAGCAGACCCGAATAATATAAATATATTATATATATGTAAAATATATGTATATATATAAATGTTTGTGCTAAATTAGCATAAGTCCTCGTTACTGCACTTTACATTTGCTCTGGCACTTTATTACGCAAATTTGTCAATTTAAACAAAACACTACAACAAAACTTTCGGTGGACTGGAATGGCCATTATAGGTGCGCTCTTATTGGCAGTAAAGTGCATATATATATATATATATATATATATATATATACTACTTACTATTTACAGATTTAGGAAGAATATAGCTACATTTTCCTGACCTGACTGGAAAAGCTATTGATATGGGGTTCGATCCTCTTACGGAATAAAAATTATATTTATATTATTTTCATTTTCATATTAATGTTAACGCTCTGGTAGGTAAACGCGGCGTTGAGTTCCAACGCTCTACACACAACGCAACGCCTGTAGGATTCGGCGGAAAGTGGGGAGCGAAGTGTCTTGACACTAGGCTCTCTCTGCCTATCCTGTTACATTCCAGCATAATGAAACAATATAATATATAACTCTTAACTGCATCGAAAAAAAAATATCAAAAAATATTATATATACATTCAGTCTCTACGTGGAATATTTTTAATGTCTGTCCAAGTATTATACGATAATTAACCAGTCTTCATATTAAATTACGGCAGCGGTGTATAAACGCTGCCTTTATGCAAATTGGACAAATATTATGCTTGATTTATTGTTGCAAGCAGATGTTTTTACACGACACAGAGTATTATAATACTTATGTATATTTGTTCTTCAATACGACTATGTATTTATTATTAAAGATTTATTTGTAATTTTATAAATATTTATCTCTGGCCATCTTAAAACGTTATGGAAGACTTAAATGTATGCCAGGGTGATTAAGAAACTAAAAATGATTAGTATTAATTGTTGAGGCCAGTCATGGTGCAGTGCAAGTATGAGTTCGATTCCTATTTGAAGAAATTAAATATTAAATATTTTCATTTCATCGCTCTGATGTGGAGGTCACTAAGTTGGGTTATGCGATTCAATACGCATTGTCACCAGAATTCGGCGCAAAGTGGATTAAGTCTCTCTCTGCCTACCCTACATGTTACATGGGGGATACTCACGCTTAAAATGATGATAGAGAGATTTTTAATTTAAAAAATTAAAGGTTGGTGTAAGAAAGTTCAAAAATTGTTACAATTACAAAACTTCCTTTGTTCTACTTAACTGTTTAAGGTTGGACTTTATTCTTCATATATATTTAGAGCATTTCCGCATCCTTTCTCTACAAAAATACTTTATATAGGGCTTATTAGGAAGTTTTCAAACTATTTTGGCATAAACCTACAATATTTAATCGGACTTTTATGCCTTTAAGTAAAGTATTTAATCAAATGTGTTTAATTTACTAAACTTTTGTTTATCAAAATTATCATTCAAGTAAAAATATATTCAGTTCTGGTTAAATTTATATTTAAATGTGCCGAAAAATGTTTTAAAATTAAGCTAAATTAATCCGAATTTCAGTCTAAAGTCCAATTTTGGTGCTTAATAAAGCTGCGGATGTTTTGATGTGAAATTATATTCAATGTAATTTACTAGTAGTCAGAATTATGCGAAGTAATTTTGTCAGTTTATTTTAGCGTTATACGAATTATGTACGAAATAGTTATATACAAATTATATATATATTGATAATGATTATAGATAGCATAGAATGTGAATATCTGTTTTTAATGATAACGTGAATTATTTTTATATCTCTTCATAAATAAACATAATGGAATTTAATCCCCTGATTTAGCTGTCCTATAGAAATGTAATCTCGTTAACATCGTCACCGGCCGCTGTTTATTAAACTAACTACAATAGGAAGCGTCTACGTACCTAGCTCCTTTTAAATAAAACTAATTTTCATACAAAGGTAGCTAAGTAGGGACATTGTTTGTAACGAATGTTTTTGTAATAAACTGTAATTTACATTTATTTCCTTTTTTATTATATTAATTTTTTAGTATATGGATAAAAATCGTGAAATGCGGCTTTGAGTTCTGCCTCTCAACACGCAATGCCTCTAGAATTCGGCAGAAAGTGGGGAACGGAGTGTCTTAACACTACAGTTCCCTCTGCCTACCCTGCTGTGTGCGGGATACAGCGTGAAGCTGAAAAAAAATTGAGTGAAATGAAAAAAAAATCCTGCGTCTCTAAGCTGTTAAGGTATCATGATTAATTTCTTTAGATAGGTGGGTTTGAAATGTCTTACCGTATATGCTGTTCTCGTTTCCAAATTTACGAAAAATTCCGTCTAATATTTTCGTAAATTTAATAAGTATAGTGTAGCGTTCTGTATATTATTCTACAATAATATTGCTAAGGGCAGTTCTCGTGCAGGGGCACAAGAGTGTGATACTATGGTGCTCGCTCCGCTAATGTAAAGGCAAGCGCGGCGTTGAGTTCCACCACTCAATACGCAAAGTCTCCAGAGTTCGGCGGGAAACAAAAAACGGAGTGTCTTAAAATTTGGTTTCACGGTTACCTCGATGTGTGGGATACTGTCTGAGGCTAGAAAAACTCCGTTAATGGGTACATACTCTCTTCATGACGTGTACATACGTTTTATATTATATATATGTATGTGATAAGTATAATAAGAAGACCGGTTTCAATGATTGTATAAAGTCACAATGTACACTTGAAAGTAAATTGACTTTTTATAAAAACAGATAAATGAAACGTTAAAAAAGTTAATTTTCTATAGAAGCTTTTGACCAACTTTTATTGCAAGATACATGGTAGCCGTTAGAATAAGTTTATTTAACTTTGAATAAGAAATACGTAACTGGAACGGTCGGAAACTTAGCGGTCTTTTTAAACTAATACACGATCGAAAAGTATTGAGAGCATAATGAACTATATTATACTGTAAGAGTAAGAAGTGGAAAGTCCGTTGCTGGTTTACCAACTCAAATGGGTCAAATATTTGCTGCCCGCATCGTCGGTAAACAAAACTTCACAGAAAACGAGCCTAATAGATATAATTTTATTGTAGACTGACAGAAGCTCCTGTTTATTTACTGTTGTTTTATGTGCTTACGATAAAAAGAAAACAAATAGGTAATACTAAAATTTATTTTTGTAACTCGAAAATTGTAATTTTAGCTTTCCATATTTCAAACAACAAAACGGAATCCGTATATGATCACTTTGGTGCCAGTTTGTGTGTCTGTCAAGAATATTTTTGTATATCATAACCACTTGCACGTATCGCGCTGATATTAATATAATATATCCAGTCTACGGCATCAGTGTACTATATTACTGCCGATACATTAAATTGTAATAAAGAAATATTATAAAAGAAATTTAGGACACATATTGTAAGTATGGCGATAGTTCACAGTCGAATTAAAAAGCTGCAGCTGTTTTAATTTTTGTTATTTTAATAAATTCAACAAATATCAACCTTCTAATTGGCACCCAATACAGTAACTCTGTTTCGCATGAGCCATACAACTAAATATAGGTCAGCGCTGGCGGCAAGAGTGGCGTGAACTGGCCATTTCCGAACACCGTAGCACCGCTACAGCGTAGCACCGTAGCACCGTAGCACTTAACAACGTATACGATCGAAATTCCAGCAATTTGGCCGTTACATAATACAGCGGTAACCTCAAATGGCAGTTATTTCGATTCAGCATTCGCGCCGCCGTAAATAACAATAACAATTAGCTGGTGGATTCAATGCGCCGCAGTTCGGCATCTCATTTGTTCAAACGGTGTCCTCATTACGGAACCTTTGTGCGAGTGTGTTTGTTGGTTACTTTGTTTCTAATAAACTGTGATTAATTGACTAAAGGTGGGTTGATGAAAATCATTGATACATTAAATATTCGTCTTTTATTGTTTTTGGAAATTCTTAAATTGATTTGTGGTTGTATGCTATGATATTATATACAAGTCGTTTGCCAAGTTTCATATAGGAGTAAATAGCTCTATCCGCCAACACGAGATATATTGTAATTTTGACAATAAAATAATATATAGTTACACATTTTAGCATCATAAAACTGAATTAAAGTGAAATATATCAGTCGACTTTCCAGATAATTTGATTTTACATTTTGATGGCGCACAGAATGCCAAATGTGAATGATGAATAATATTTTATGGATAACGGCTTGTCGAATTATGGAGATGGCAACACCCATTTATTTTATGACTCATTCTTTGCCGAGTGTTGCCAGAAGCGAACAATAAACTTTTTGTGTTAATAAAATATTATTATGACCTGTACATTACTACTTTTATGTTTGTGGATAAATCCATTACTTATAATATATTAAGCCTATACATTTTGAATGTACAATCAATACATAAAAAGAAAACATGTATTGAGTATTTTTTTTTTGATTCACATTTCGCAGTAATAACAATTAAAGAGTAGAGGTCAGTCGTAGCCCAAGGGTACAAATATGCTACTGTAAACGCGACAGCTTGTGGGTTCGATTCCTACTCAATGAAATATTTTTGGTATCGTAGCAAAGCGTATCATTGAGTTCCGTCACTCAACACGCCATACTTCCAGAATAGGGCACGATGTGGATAACTATCTTACTAGGAAAACCTTAATACAAGGTTCCGCAGTTTCCCGTACACAGCAGGGTAGGCAGAGGGAACCTCGGTGTTAAGACACTCCGTTTCCCATTTTCTGCCGAATTCTGAAGGCATTGTGTGTTGAGTGGCAGAACTCAACGCCGCGCTTTGCCTCGACGCATTATTAATAAAATTATTTTAAATAATTAAAATTTACAAAAAGATCTAAATTGTTAATTGTTAAACATAATTACCTAAAGACTTATAGAAAGTCCGTATTACAAAAATACTTACACTTTGAAACAAATCTTCACCAAAAAAGAGAAAGATAAAGATCACCGTGTGAAACGTTCGTTAATCGAGCTACAAAGGGAGGGCGCTGATGAAAGAACAACTTGGAAGTTATGACAAGACGGCATAAAACTTGAAAGCGTTTATAAAGTCATATGTATTAATGTATCATGAATGCCGAAGCAGTCATAAAATGAAAGTCGTTATCACGCCGTTTACGAGTACCAGACGTCCCGTCGTATCACGCTTGAGTTTATCGTTCACTTTAGGCCATTAATAGACTAGCGTTATTGAAATGTAACATCTTTTTTTTAGGTTAATATTATATTCCGTGTAGGGTAGGCAGGGGGAATCTAGTGTTAAGACATATCGTTCCCTAAGTTTTGTTGAATTTTCGAGGCATTGCGTGCTAAGTGGTACAACTCAACATATACATTAAGTAATCATCAAAATATTTTTTAATTGCCATATAACATGATGTATTGTAAAGTTGAAAAATAAATATGATATTTAATATTTAATTGTATCTATTGCCATATGTAATGTTACAAAGAATCATTTCTGTAAATTTTCATGTTATGTAATTATTGAAATGTAATTTAACTTGCTAAAAAATATTTTTATTTTGTAAACAACCAACATACGAAAACTTAATTTTGTTTTTAATCATTTTAATAAGCAAAGGTTGCGTTACGATTGTGTGTCAGCAGCCTTATATTCCATTTAACAGTAAACTTTCACTGGGTTATTTATAACGGCTATCATCACTACGTCTTTACTAATGTGCTGTAAAATTTCAGCTTTTTCACGCAAGAACTTTTAACTTTATATACTTAATATTGAAAGTGTGCTATATATATATATATATATAAGACCCAGCTTAAATATAACAAATAATGAAGTGCCTTAAAAAAGCGTGACAGACATATCTCAGGGATATATAAAAATTAAGGATCTGGAACATCTGATGATATCCAAATAAATTTATGCAATTACAGAATGTCACCTTAGCAATTTTTTCAATTTGTTCAATTCATAGAATACTTATTTTGCTTATTATAACTTACATTTCACACAATAAAACAAATAAACGAAAGTTGTAAAATTGTTTGTTATCATGTCATAGAGGCTTAAAATATCGCAAAATATTATCTAAAAGAATAACAGATAAAACATACGTATAAATATTTCAAACATTATTAGTAATGGAAGTGAATGGAATATATATATATACAAGGAAATGAAAAAAATATGTCAAGTTATTAAAAACCACATTAAGAAGTTCACATTTGAAAAAGAAAAATATTATTTGGCAAAAAGGAATAAGCGAAGTAGAATTTTATTAATAAAGTTAAATAGCAATTTGGTGGCTGTAACGCAAATAGTATTTGTTTAGCAGCGCTCCGCAGAAAAAGAAAACTTAGTGGCAAAATGAGTTTCTCCTACCTCGTTGGGAACTATATTTTGTAATATTTTTACATTTTAACTTTTACAATTTTAATTTTAATATTATGTTATATATTTTCTAAATATTTAAAATGCTATTTTTTTTTATTTCACAGTTTGATATCATTGTAAACGTCTGTCGAGGTTGGACAACATCTTGTTATAAGCAATCTGAAAGCCAGAAACAGATACCGTCAAGTGGTAATCGAACCGACAACCGGTTTGCAATCAAATGGTCTGCTATCCCACTACACCACAATTGATTATTACATTGAGTTATACATTAAAAATTTTATTCCATGAAGTCGTAAAGTTTTGACTACTACAATATTTTTATCGCATTTTTAATATGCACAGGTTAAAACGTAGGTGCTTATTTGTGAACTATAAAACTAGCTGCCATAAGAATATGAATTAAACTCGTATATTAATTAATAAGCTATAAAAATAATAATGAGTCATTGTCCTGAATAATATATTCAATAGTTTAAAAGTAGCTTTTTTCTTTTTATTTCATTCTCACGAGGGGGAATCAAAATATAACGAAAATTATGTGCCCATAGGGGCAACTTAGTTCTCCCCCAAAATTTTCTGGGGGACCCCCAACTAAGACCACTTTCTTCTTGTAAAAGGGCATAATTTTAATAACGACGTTTGATCATCAAAAATATATATAACATAAAAGAATAACATTACAGACTCTTTTATATAGGATATTATTATAAATGTCTTCAAAATCTGCCCTTGCGTAGACAATAAAGAATGTTGTATTGCACTTCGTTACCAAATATAAAACTAAAAACTGTTTTATTTAAATCATCATAGTTCTATTAATATATCCTATAAATACCACACAGGTGAGGTAACGATCGGCCAATTGACAGGGGACCTCGATTTGTGGCCGATATCTTATGGCAAATCGACCCTAATAATTTGTGCTATAGATTCAATAATTTACCTGGTATGCGTACCTAAGACGACTGTTCTTGTAGAGATGTTGTTAGATTGACATACAAATATTAGACGGTACTAATAAAATGTAATAGAACGATATTAGACTCTTTGTATCATTCCAAATATAGCAGGAAAAAAGAATTTAGTGTAGTTCTCCATTTACCGCCCAAATTAGAGTCACAGTGTGTTGACTGGCGTAACTCAATGCCTTAATCTTATTAACTTGAGCGGAAAACGGAAAATTATTAATTCCATGGAGTGGAGATCGTATCCACAACCATGGTGTTTACTCTGTATCAGAGATTATGGAGTTTCTAAATTATTTTTTTATTAGGCGACGGTACCCTTGGAACAGTTCGCCATTAAGACTACCGTTTTACCCTTTCTGTCGAATTCTTGAAGGATTGCATGTTACTTGTCGGAACTCAACACCGCGCTTTGTCTCGATCATTAGACAATAGTAAAAATTTTATACATGTACAATGTGATATTATATTTTAACATTATTTAACTTACAGTCTCCATTGAGTGGAAAGCGGAGAACCGAGTGATTTAAACTAAATTTCTTATGTCACTCTAACAAAAAATGGACTATATAAACAATATACTTCTATAAACATTTGTGTATTTAAATAACTACAAATATCCACGGCCAGCTACTCAGGTGACTCGAGCCGTATAAACTCGCGTTATTTGAGTCCCATAATACTAAAGTGTGAGCTCAAAGCTTACCGTTTCGTAGGTAATCCTGGGGAACGACAAAACGGGCATTAGGTGTTTAGATGCGTTTACGTCGCACAAAGACATTACTATAAGAAATTATTAAAACGACCCCAAGGTTTTTATTACACAAGTGTATACGGCTTTTGCAATTCTATTTAGAAGTGGGATTATGTGATGTTGTACTTAAGTGGAAGTAATTCTGCTATTTACTATTGAGTGCTACTACTACTACTAAATGTGTATGGCTTTAATTTTCGCTTGAGATACGCTTTCTAGAAGATTTATTTATGATATTGTGTACGTTCACTGTAAAATAGTAGAGAAAATAATAATAATATAGGAATATTTGTTTTTTCAGTTCAGAAGCGAAGAAATCAAGAATATCATGATATATCATGAAATATAATTTTATGAACGAGGCTACTATTAATTAGTTCGTGATTATAATTTAATCTAATTAAATAATTAAAAAAGACATCCTTCCATAACTGCCTTTACGTCAAAACGATCGCTGTCACATATCCCAACTTTAACATAATTACACACAGTCGATATGAGCTGGTAATCGAGCTTCATTTGCCAGATAATTTGATAGAAATTAACTCACATGATTTAGTATTAGTTCCATGATTACGCTGGCCGCGCTAGCTCGCATTAGAAACTGGCAAAGCCGATGTTTCATTATAGCGTGGTACTAGTTCGAATTAACACTAACACGCCCATTTGCATGTGTTATCAACGCATTAATAATAGTTTACCTCTCTGAAGGGGCGATATGTTTTAACTTTGTCGTTCGGATGGAGTGGAATTTAGAATTAGTATTGTCGATAGTGGGTTTAGAGTGTGTTTTTAGGTTCACGCTGTATCCCGCACACGGCAGGGTAGGCAGAGTGAACTTTCCCTTTCCCTTTTTTTTATTTTTGGGAAAAGCTGATTTTTTTTTAGGTTCATACTATATTGCGTAAACAGCATGCCGAGGGTCTATTATGAAATTTATAAACATTTTTTTCCTCATAACCTTATTAATTTTTTTAATGCATAGTCCATGTCTTTTGTATAAAAATACTCTGTGTACAGGCAAAATGTATAAATTTATTTAGTCTATCGTATTATTGTTTAAAGAACTATGACTGCTGTAACTATTTTTGACATGTCAGCTAAATATAAAGGGAATAGAAGCTGAATGCATTTCTAGTACAAAAGCGATATTCCATTAATTGATAGTTTTATTGACATTTCTCTCTAAATGGAGAACTTTTGCATTTTTATATAAAACAATAAGGATTAAGGATACAAAAGAATGAATATCACTCCAAAATCAAAACACTTATAGAAAAAAAAAAGAAAATCTATACTTTATTAGGTTTGACTTATTCAGAATATGTTGTTATAAAGTGTATATTATGTGTTATAAAGCTTGTTTATTATTTTAAAATTCGATTCATCTTCCTAGTTTAAATAATAGTAAAATGTTTTAATACTATAAATATCCACTGGAAAATCACATCTAATAAAAAAGTAATCATACAACCAGAACTAACGCACGTCGACCAGAACAACGCGCTCCAGGTTGAACAAACAGTAATTGTACCTTATCTATTCCGCCCGAATCGGGACGATCTAAATAGCATTCATTAAGTAGAAATCCTCGTAATACGGAAATCACTAACTATAAAGACAATGATCCTAAACAGATTCCAAATAAATCCCCAGTCGACCGCACCGGGACCCAAAAGGGTGCTTTACAAGCGTGATAAAAGGACAGTCTAATTAATGGCTGAGGTAAGTGTCTGTAATTCAAAGGGACAATCATTCATTGGTTAATATTTAGATCGAGTGGAAGAATTGGATGTACCAATTAGAGTGACGGCTATAGAATAATAATTCTTGAGCAATTCTTCGTTGTTCGTATTAAATGATTACTATTAATATTTGAGGTTGTCGTGGCGCAGGCGCATAAGCGTGTCACTGTAACGTAGTGATTGTGGATTCGATTCCCACTCGGGGGTATTAATTATTATTTGTTAATGTGTTTTTTTTCTGTTTTTCGCTCTGATGTTAAGGCAAAAAGCGCAGCGTAGATTTCTGCCTATCACGTAATGTTTAAAAAATATACCGTCAGCTTACCATTAGGTACTCTCTGCTTGCTGCTGCGAGATAAAGCTAAAAAACTAAAAAAAAAGAAAATAGAGAAATAGAAAAAAGGAAACTGTAAAATATACATTTTACAGTTTCATTTAAAATTTAAAATAATTTCAAAAATTAAACTCACTTATTAGAAATTATATAGTCTTTCTCTTACATAAAATACATTGTTGCCGACCACCTCTAGAGACGTGAAAATAATACGTACTGGAGGCTTACGTGATTAACGCCGCGGTGCACCATAAATATTGCTGCTTAAAATGTACTGCGATGCATTTTACCAGCTTTAATTTAATTTTGTTGCTTGAGGTGCCCATTTTTCAATAATTATTCATTGTTTTACTGTGTCGTATGTCCACGTATTTCATACAAAATGCAGCAAAAACAATACATAAATGACTGTAATCTTTTGATTTTATTGACCTTGTTTGTATCAGCTCCATACAATCTCGAGATAAAGTATTGACAGATGAGCAGATGGACGACATGGATACCCTGTAAAGGTTCCGTTTTAACCTTTTGAGATAGAAACACCTGAGGTACCTATAAAAAATCGGCTTACATATACAAAATATTTAAAATATTCTCGGACAATACACGCAAAAAAACCCTTTCATAAGCTCATACATCAACAATATTTTCCAATTATCTCTAAATCCTTGAAATTTGCATAAAACAAAAAAAGCTGCTTGTTACGAAGCGATATTTACGTTGCAGTATTAATCGCTGTAAGCCTCGAGCGCGTATTATTTTCACGTCTCGAGGGACGGCGACAATGTACTTTACATCGTGTCACAGCTCAATATCAGCTTAGATGGGACTTTGTTAACATGAAACTAATTATTATTATGTTTGAGGAATTTTTTTTGTACAGATTTATATACAGAGATGTTTTTTTGACTATAGATTTGTTTATTTTTAAATGGTTTGATATTTTTCTTGACTTTGTTGTGGACCTAGTAATGTAGTCATTGAAATTTAAGCCTCTTCATATTTAATGATGGAATTTAATTTTATATATATTTACTTTAGGTGACAATAAAATTATATCAAAATCAAATCATATCAGCTTCACGCTGTAGCCCGCACACTGCAGGGTAGGCAGAGAGAACCTAATGTTAAGACAATTCGATCCCCCCTTTTGCGTGCTTTGCGGGTTGTGCCTGCGTCTTACCTCAGTCATCATAAGATCATATCCTTTTATCTTCTTTTATCTAAGATAGATAATTCTAGATAGATAATTTCAGTCAGTTCAGTTTTAACTTAAATTCCTCAAATACAACCTCTTTTCGCAAGCAAATATTAAAGAAGAATAATACCTCCAAAATATTTGTACTAGCGCTACAATTTATAGCGAAAGTTTCAAATGTTTTGAAAATCTGATACTAGTAGTGTAGTAATAAGCGAGAATTCCATTTCATTTAGCCGAATGCCTCTTACAAGCAAATATTTCAAACAAAGCGTCTACCGTACTGCTACTACACTGAATTAACTTCTACGGTCACAGCCAAGCCGATTGGACGACGCTCCACTGCTGGAGATATTTCTGAACATGCTTCAATAACAACTTTTAATTGAGCTCTGAGTGTTGTAACAAATTATCATTGCTATGATAATTGTCATAATATTCAGAAAATGAAGTCTTTGTGGCGTAACGGCACAATCTCTGGGTATAAACGCGACGATTGTGAGTTCGATTCTCATTCGGTGGGAATTAATTATTTTCAAGTTTCAAATATTGTCAAGATATAATATACGTATATATGTATATATGTAGATTAATATATGCTTTTACAAAAATATATGTTTCATATAAGTCATACCTATTTTTACATCCATTCTCCTTTTTTTACAAAAAAAATGTAAACATTCGTGATAAGCTTCATCAAAGGATGGGAATTCTCGAAATACAATCTCAATACATACAAACACATGGACAACGTGCTCGGGCTCTAACATCCGGAAAACTGGGTAGCAAACACAAGGGGCCGGAGTATCCCACTCTCTCTAATCCAGAAAGGTCGGAGATTCAATAGCCACTTAAGAATGGCCGCGATTGTCCCTGCACTGATAACAGAGGGACACGGCGGTCTGTTCACACTGGTGGACCTGAAATGAAAATAATAAAATGAATTAAAAAAAGAGAAAAAAATTGATATTAGTTATTTTATTAGTATTAGTTACAAAAATAACTATATAATATTCATACATTGCTGACCTTATATTGATTTTATTTGATCGGGTAACAAAAATAACTTTCCTTTCAATGACCCAACACGCAGCAAACAGTCTCATAGATTGTGCGGAAAGCTGAGAATGGAGTGTCTTAACATAAGGTTCCCTCTGCATACCCTGCTATATTTGGGATACATCACGAAGCTAAAAAAAATATTAACTTATTTAAAGTAAAGTTAGCATTGAAGTATTATTTATTAACAGTACACTTCCATATTACATCAAAGACTTAGAAGAATAATCTCCACATAAATACGTGTCGGTATCGCAGTGTGCACACTTCTATTTGACACTACAGTAATTTTTCTTTCCGTGAAGCAGCTAAGTCGGATCATCTCAGTGTCCATCCTCAGGGCAGTTTCATACGATAGCGGCAGTCCAATTTACAAAACGACGTTTTATCGTTTAAAATAATAATAAATTACGCACATAAGAGTTGGGAAGGTGGTACTCGGAAGTTAATACCGTATAAGAAGATTATATGAAGCTTAAAATGTATTGTGAAATTTAGTTATACTTTTAAGGAGAACTTACTGTAGAAAAGATTTTTTTTTAAATTTATATTTGTATAATAGTAAAGTCGTCGTATAATAGTAAAGTTTTTTCGTCACAATACCCCAGCTAAAGGCACCAACAGATGATAAGGCACCAACGCTATAAACATTTTTTATTAGTGTCCATCTTTATTGTCTACGTACGTATTTCGAAGTGGACGTTTTTTCACATACAAAAGCGTCAGCTGAACTATCCCTGAATTCGTTCATCGATCGTGTTTTCTTATAAAACGGTCCGATTTATGCAACGTCGCTTTTTTAAACCAATGAGACGAATAAACGCTCACTCGATGCGCTTTCAGGCTATTCAGGAGGAAACGTTTTTAGTTCTTGTTTATTTTTTTTTGCTATCATTACTTTGTTGAAAGAATATCTAATAAAAAAATTATTTCAGTAAGGATTACAGTCATAATTATTAATAATTATTAACAAAAAAACGTATGGAGGCATATAAAGATCAAAAAGTTTATGTTTTTAAATTTGCAACTTTTCAAAAATTAATATCATCGGCATCTGACAATATAGCAAGTTATACATATATGAGGGCCGTTCTCATGTATTTCCATGATTGAACCAACGGAGTAGGTGTTGATGCTAATTTTTTTCTCTTTATGCTCAAGTCCATGTTCACTATAATCATTCATTTTTGCATAAAGAAATAAAACAAATTTCCATCGCGTAAAACCATAGCATAATAACTAGTATAGCGAACACAAGCGACAGATACAAACAATATTAATAAAACTTATATCATCATGACCTTAACACGAAACAATTTAATAACAACGTCGTAAATAAAAGGCGAAAGGTGAGATAAAATTAATAACACGGCTTAACTAGATCCCAACTTAGAAACGAGTTACAGTTCCTTTTATCTTTTATTAGCCGCGCACATGGCCGCCCGACCATATTGGTGAAACTTTCGATATTAAGAGATGCGTAAACGTGCGGCCGAAACGCTCGTATTTTTTGTATTGTACAAATATATGTAGTGATATAGTATGGTAGTTAAGTAAATTTAGCTAGAAAGTAAATTTTGATTATAGATTTTTGAGTGTATAGTCCAAAATTTTCTTTTTCTCAGCATTCTGTGCATTAGATTAGTTAGACCTAACTTTAGGGGGGCCACGGCCTAGTCATTTGTATATTTATATTTAAGCTTTAGCCGCAAAAATATTTTTGTATGAGAAATATTATATAATAGATAGATTTTATGAATTTGAAACATAAATTATGCAAAATAGAGTAAAGTATACCACCAGCCACCAAAGAAAATAATAATCTATATTAATAGTCCAGTAATAATAAGAAATATGAAATGATTTTATCCTTATTTTATTATTTTATCCTTTAGATTTTATCCTGTGTAAGCACAAAATTCAGTACTCATTTATGTATATAGATCTATCATTCTATTGTATCTGTAGCTGTATTTAGCTTAGCTCTCATTTCAAATTTATATGATTTTTATGAATAATACATAACGCAAGTAAAACTACGGGTCAAAACTAGATTATGTATGTTTAATACGCACGTTTGCACTACCCTACACTACCAGGACTTCACATATGTCTGTGCGGTCGGTAGTAGAACTTGCACTTCATTAATAATTCGGCTCCACAGTCCGCCCTGAATCACGAACGGGGGTCAACGTTTAATATATACAGCGTATTCTAAGCCCACGGATACTACACGTATAGAATTTCTGCAAGCTGATTTACATCATATACTACTTTGAAATATATCTTTGAAATTTAGTTTTCTGCAACCTGATTTACTTCATATAGCACTTTTGTAATAATATTAAATTTTCATTTGTCTTTCGTCTATTAGTGTATGGGGAAAAGAAATATTAAATATATATATTTTTCTTTTTAATTTCAGTGAAATACTGGATAACTTTGAATGGGATTTGAATCTATTTGTAGGTGTAGCAGGAAAATATAGATGAAGGAAAATTTATCAATGAAGTAGATGCCGTTGACACTACTGAAAATGGCCATAGCTTCACTCTGTATCCCGCATACAGCAGAGTAGACAAAGGGAATCTCGGTATTAAGACACTCCGTTCCCCACTTTTTTCCGCATTCTGGAGATATTACACGTTGAGTGGCAGAACTCAACGCTGCGCTTTTAAAATGGCAATAGCTTATAAAAAAATATTTTATTACATATTATTTTATGCATTATCACAGCAAATTTAATTACAATCATATATTATTTAATTTAATTACAATCATATACAATCGTATTTAATTTTACAATGCTCCATAGAAAGCTGTTATTGAAGTCGATACTTCAAAAAAATACTGCAAAATAAATTCGCCGAACATTATAATAAAAAAAGAAACGAGCGCGGCGTACACTGGCACTGGGACTGGGACGGCATCAAAATACATTTTCATACTAAATATCGGAAAGTGCGGCGGTCTCATAAACTGTCGCGTCGAAAGTTCGCTTCTTTTCGGCGACAGATGTTCCGATATTACGGGGGCGATATTTCTTTATAGCGTCATTTAAATAAAGAACCACTCAAGGCCTACAATGGTTATAGATATCGTTTGGAAGTTTATCAATTTTTGGCACTTGAACGACGTTGAGTGCTGTTTCGGCATAAAATGTAAATAAAATGGAATTCTTTCATTTGGATGCTTATTTTTTTGTAATCTGCTCACTTAATATGTGATAGAGAATTATATTAGACAATAGGTACTTTCTACTAACATAAAATATATAATATATATAACGTATATTCTTCGACACATTTCGACCCTCGAGAACACAGAATACTAGAGGTCACGTAAAACGTAAAAATGATCGTAGGCGTTTGGCGATACTTTCTCTCTGATTACCTTACTACGATTAAAGCGAAGCGAAGCTAAATAAAAAGGTATAAAAAGTTATTTTTTCGTAATTTTTATTTTCACACAAGTACAAATATATGTATAACGTACTCGTAATTACAAACCACATAAAATAATACATATTTATAATTTATTACCTATGTAACCTATCACAATAACATAAACATAAAAATTATGTTCTATAAAATATATAATATATAATTTAAGCATAATAATTATTATATGGAAATTGAAGCATTTAATAAAAACGAACTAATTGTCTGCATTAAAGGAAATAAATAAATAATGAGGCCAATTATTTTCCTATTAGACACTTGATACAAAATGGCGTATTATAGGAGAAATTAATTTTATGTTGTGCTTTAACAGACATTAATACAATTGGTCTTTCAAAATATTTTATGAATCAATTTCTTTATTCTGTCTTTGTAAAATAGCAACATCCTCTATGGTAACCTCGAAATTAGTTCCCTGGGCGTGGGGGAAGTCAGAGGGAATGTACTCGTAAATCACGCTATGACCGATTTGGGTCGATGATTGTAGTTGAAAAAACTAGGTCACTTTATGCTTAAAGTAGTAGTTCGGTTTGTTTTTTTATTATGTAAAAATCCAATTATTTGACATATTAAATATTTTTAATATGTCAAAAAGTTGGCCGGAAAGTAGAAAACCGAGTGTGTTTATTCTGCTTACTCCGCTATATATTGGATACAGCATGAAACATTTAAAACTTTTGAAATGAAAGGAATTTATATTGTAATATAATTATAAAACATATTTTAAGTCAGCTTTGCGGCTGATTTTCACAAGAAAAGTTCTATATTAATATAACATAACAAAGAATACACATAAACTATACTTGTTAAGTTGTAAAGTGTCATCCATTAAACCTATTCAATTATTCAAAATAAAATAATGGTAATAGGCGTCTGTTTCACACTTTACTAGCACAAAATAAAAGCGATTATAATCCACTTAACGTACTTTTGTATGATTGATTTCGGATGTTAAAGATAATAATTTTAGATAATAATAAAAATGCCCTTGTTATTATAATAGATGAGGCCAGTCATGGCGCAGGGGGGCACGTGTCACTGACACCGCTACAGGTTCCCACTCGAAGAAATGAAATATTCAATATTTTCATTTCTTAATTCTGGTGCTGAGACAAAGCGTTGCGTTGAGTTTCGCCATTCAACACGCAACGCCTCCAGAATTCAGCGAAGTGGAGAATGGAGTATCTTAACACTTGGTTCCGTTTGTCTACCCTGCTAAATATGGAATGCAGATAAATTTCATAGATTTAAAGATTTTATTAAAAGCGTGTTTTATTCACTCTGTATTCTGCACATTCAATATAGGTACTTGCGTTTTCCACTCTTCACCGATTTCTGAAAGGAGTGCCAAACACTACTAGGTCTGCAAACGACTTTCGCCTCGTCATTAACCACTTCATGTCAATAGTGACCTCGTGCTTTGTACACCCAGTGTCATGGATGCGTTTGCGTTGTTTTCAAAGACATTCGAGGTTTTCCCTTGGCTGTCTTAATATTTACTCTTGCTTTATAATTCTTTAATGAAATATATCTATTTTAGTTTTATTTATTTAAGACAATATTTTTGACAAAAAAACTTCTTAAAAATGTTTATCTTGCCTGGTTCAATTTGTCACATTTGAATTTTTTCACCAAACACAAAAACCCTGTAACTGTTATTAAGTGTTTGAGCTGAACCTGCTATCTTCTGCTTCACTGTCAGTTTTATCCACTTTACTAGGTTAGTGAATACTAATATAATTGTGATTAACATAACACTATCAAGAGACCAGGCCTAGTTTGCAAGACAAGGTTATGTATATTACGACGCTAGTAAATAGAATGTGAAATAACACAATACAATTTAGTTCTACGTATTGAGTCTAAGTCTTCGAATTAATTACATATAATAATAAACTACAAAGGTACTTATAGTACCTGATTTTATGTACGATGATTGTAGGTTAGATTCCTGCTCGGTGAAATGGTTATAATTAATTATTTTTAATTTAAAAAAAATCTTGGGTTGGGCTACTCATGTAATTGGAAGAATTTTTGTTATTTAAACAAGAAATAATTAGGATATTTAGTAAAGAACCATATACTTAAAAACAAAATTAATATTACAAAATATAGGGATTCACATACTAAAGGGTTCACAGCTTTCGAAAAAGCACAAATCGAATTGTCCGGTTAGCAGTTTTCTAAAAAGAAAACGTTACTGTCTTACCTAAAGAGATGATCCTTGCACTCCGTTACGGCGCGATCTTGATTTTCAAAAAATTCAAGGCAAATTTTTGCAGACTCTTTTCCATCTCACGTTATAATCAGCTGGTACAAAAACCCTGTAATTTTTTTAGTATATATTACCAAAAAATAGATATTTTCACAATTTGTCCAATTTCTTTAGTCTCAATTGTCTAAGGTCCACTCATTTCGAAGTTGAAAAATTGTGCCGCCTATTCGCTCTTTACAATCTTTATCTTTAAATTATTAACATAAAATCACTCGCGGTAAGGTTTTTTTAAATATAAAATGATTATATCCCAAAAATTAGTGGTGTCCCCGGAAAAAGAACATATTTTTACTTTTGATATGTTGCCTTATGTTGCACTTTAATGTTTAATGAAGTGTGAAGTAGTGTTATGTTAAGAGCTTTTAGAAGAGCTTTCTCAGGTAAGCTTTAACAACGTAGAAGTATGTTGTGCTGGTATGTGCACACTACAATTACAGGCTACATTTAAAATATTCATCATATTGTATGAATTATTTTTCAACTCCGGTAAGAAAAAGTGCGGCCATCCATTAAAAAATAAGAAATCCGGATCAGCGCGAGACGAACAAGCTAATTTTGATTCCCCTTATGGTATTGAAATACGCATTTTTTGCTATTTAGACTAATATTTTTTAGGATTTCACCTCAAATATATAATGCTAGCTGCCAAATATTATAATTCTAGTTTAACCAGAGTAGCCGTGTGGTCTCAGCTTAGAATCAGCCGTGTGGTCTCGGCTAAGAATAGGATCACCCTGGTACTGTCGGTGTCGTAAGAGGCGACTAAAGTTCGTGTGGTAGAGTCACGTCGCCAGTAATGGCAACACGCATGGGCAGACTCGACCGGATTTAATACCACCCCCGACATTTTAAACCGGCGTGAAGTGAACCACTGCGTTTCGCATTAGGTAATGCCGGGCCCCGGTGCCCTTCATTCAACCTTAAAGGCTGGTAACGCACCTGTAGCTCCTCTGGTGTTGCATGGGGTCGTGGGCGGCGGTGATCACTTACCATCAGGTGACCCGAACGCTCGTTTGCCTTGTCCTCTCCCATAAAAAAAAAAAAAAAAAAAGAGTTAAGCACGAAACTCTTACAAACGGAATTTCTTAAAAATAAGAAACAATATGATTTTTCTTCTTTTATTGAAATATCATTAAAAAACCGCAAGCGCAACTCGGGTTCACCCACCAAGGATTCCGATTTCTCTTGACAGACAGGCAGACAGACGGACGGACAACAAAGTGGGTTTCTTAAAATAAATAGGGGTTCCTTTTTCCTTAAAATGTACGGAACTCTATGTATTATACATTTATAGTAGTTTTGAAGTCTATTTATTAATGTATTGCAAGAAACTTATATAGCATAAAAAATCTACTATACTTACCTACTACGAGTATAAGTACTAAAAGCACCT
>JBAIZZ010000248.1:1649938-1688950 GCA_037355905.1 Heliconius aoede | reverse complement strand
TACCCGTGGGTGTAGAATAAAGACCATACCCACCCCAGAATAGTCTTGTTTTACTATCAAAATATAGCCCTGAAAAGCTAAAAAAAAACCTTTACACGAATACATCTGTTTGAAGCTGAGCTTGTAATATTTACGCAGCAAAGAGTGTTAAAAGGCTAAATGATAATATTCATTACTGACTAACTATTTGCAATTATTGGTTATTTTTCATTTATTTTGATAAAGATATACAAAAATAAGGAAAAGTTGTGGGTTTGATTCCCACTTGAGTAAATGAAACATTTAATATTTTCATTTCCTTGATTTGGTAATTCTGCGGGAAAGTGTATGGTGGAACGAAAAATTACAATAACTTTATGTTGTCATAAGCTTTCATTTTATTTATACTCAAAAAAAATTACTGCTACTTTTTTATTTAGAGAGGTGATAGAAGAAGGTTCGGCGGGAGGACGTGAGTGCGGGGCGACCCTCCAACGCGCCACTTGCCAAGTACCGGAACCGAGATGGGTGTTGAGTGAATGGTCGGTGTGTACGCCGAGACGAGCGCTGTGTGGACGAGCTATTGTCAACCGGACTGTCACGTAAGATATACCTTTTTTTTTCCAATTACACGCTGTATTCTACACACGCACGATAGGTAGAGGGAACCTAGTGTTAAGTCACTCCGTTCCACATTTTTCGCTGAATTCTGGAGGCATTGTGTGTTGAGTTACGGAGCTCAACAACGCGCTTCGAGACCTGAGCGATGAAATTAAAATATGATATATTTTATTTCCTCAAGTGCACAGCAGGAGTGAGACCTGAGAGTAAAAAAGAAGTAAAACCACTTTATTCATCCAATAAGAAATCGTATAGTTTTTAATATTATCCTCCAGATGCACAGACGGCGGAAACAACAAGTTAGAGGACATGATGTGCGAAACGTCCGGCGCGGGCCCAGCGCCCGCCCGCGACGCCCCGTGCCGCGCCCCGTGCCCCGCAGACTGCGTGGTCAGCGCCTGGTCCGAGTGGAGTCCTTGTGAACAGGTGAAAAAAAATAGTATATATATTAACGTCACCGCAGCTAGGCTTAGCGTTTATTAAGTTACTTTTGAGTTAACGTAAACCCCTTTTTTTAACGAGTCGAGACTCGATGGAGTTATGTGGGACTCGTAGACTGGTAGATAGAAGCCGTCTGAATACCCAGTAGAACCTCACGATCCTCGACCACCCCTGGCCACGAGACAGGGGAACTAGAGTTTTTCCTGAACCGCTGCGAAGGAACATTGAACCATGAAAAGTGCAGGTTGCACTTAAAAACTAAAAAAATGTAGCTGCATTGGCATCACTACACAAATAATTTGCAACACAGTAGTTGTGGATTTGATTTCCAAATCAAATCTGGGAAATTAATTATTTTCTTTCGTCGTCTTCGATGAACTAAGTGCGGCATTGAATTTTACTACTTATTGTCATTTATCCAATTCCAAAGCGAAGTAAATGTTTAACAATCTAGTACCTGTGCCTACTGTACTTTTTACTGAAATACAAAATCATATATTTATAACATCCTACAGACAAAATGGGGCGGTCGCCGCGACAGGACGCGTGTGGTGCTGCGTGCGGCGGCAGAGGGCGGCGCCGCTTGCCCGCACCTTGTGGCGGCGGAGCCCTGTGCGCCGCACACCCACTCCTGGCACGTGGCGCCCTGGGATGACTGTCAGCCGCTAGGTAGGTATACAGTATAGTGCGGTGACGAGTAGTGACTGTCGTTGGTAAAAAAAAGTTAATTTACTTAAAAATATATAATTAATTATATTAATGTGCACATTATTTTTGTCCGCTTAGGAGGCTCCCCCTGTGGAGAGGGAACTAAAAAGAGATCCGTGCGTTGTCTCCGTAGTGATGGAATATTTGTCAACGATTCATACTGTCCTGTAAGTTTGTAAATAGCATTAATTAATACATAATAGTAATAACTTAACATTTCCTATTAGTTAATAATATATTAAATATTATATAATATATTAAATACACGACGGTTATGGATTTGATTCCCACTCGGGATAATGAAATATTTAATATTCTCATTTCCTTTATGTACGGGATACAGCGTGAAGCTATAAAATACATATTATACGCATTTGGAGTATTTAATTTATTACTGGTTGCGTTTTAATTTCAGGTGAAATAATATTAAGTTCTCGTAAAACTTGATATATTTTTTTTTATAACCAAAATCTGTTTTTTATAAACAACGTAGTCCAGTGGAACAGCATCTAATTGTAACGCCTTTAAAGCGAGTTGAAAGTGGGTGCGGAGTGTCTCTGTCTCTACACTTGGATCCCTCTATCTGCCACCCAGCAGTCGCTGGATGCGTGAAAATAAAAAAAAAACACTAAAATTACTAACAAAAAACCTATCAATCACAAAAATCAGAACATAACAACATCGGAAGCCCGCGAGTCGTGGTGCTACGTGCCGTGCGGCGTGGACTGCGAGGTCGGCGAGTGGGGCACGTGGGACGCGTCCGCATGCACCTGCGGGGACACCTCGAGCGCCCGACATATGAGACGGATACGGTGGGTTTTGTTTATTATGTATAATACGGTTAATGAGTTAAGGTTTTCTTGAAGTTGATTGTAGTTGGGTGCGCTGATATGATTAGATTATTCTCTACAGAGCGGCCACGACTCGTGGACTGTACTATAAACCATACAACACGTGCGGGATACAGCGTGAAGCTAAATAAAAACAATAATAATCATAATTTATAAATATAATTTATATACCAGCCAGCACCTAACATCAGCGGTATGGCCTGGCCGCGCGTGCCCGCCCACCGAGCAGCGCGCGCCCTGCCCCCGCGAGCCCTGCCTCAGACTCGTAGCAAGACCTCTACTTGGTTGCCACGTACAAGTAAATTAGCATGCTTTTTTATATTTTGTTGTCATTTTTTATAAAAATTTTATTGATAAATCAAAGAAAATTATTTTGAATGTTTTCATAGAATCCTAAGAAATATAACCACCTATATGTACAACAAATCTGTTGTACATATAGGTGGTTATATTAAGAAAACTAAAGTCTGATTTTTAAATAAACTTTATAGCATTTTTAAGAACATTCTTTCGAATATAATTTAACCTAAGTATAAGATAATTATTGATAATTTAAACAACACTACTCAACCGAGAACAGAAATCTAATCTCTCATATCATACAGCCTACAATATCCCATAAATATCTTTTACCACAGACGTCATCTGCCGAAGAAGCGGACACGGCGTGCGGGTGGGGAGTGAAGCTGTCCCACGCGAGATGTGAACTTACCGGTGTTAGTGATGAGCCTTCTGACGCGTTCCTGCAGCCCTGGCGCTGTGCTGCGGCTTTGCCTGGCCGTATTGTTACACCGCCTCTGCATCATCAGGTTTGTTTAAAAGGAAGGAAAAAATAAACTAACTTTTATAAATATTGCTTCTTTTTTTAACTAGCACCCCTATAAATAATATTGTGTTAAAGGCACGGGTTTGTGAATGCGAACTTATAATAGTTATACTTTAAAAAATAAAATGATAATATTGGGTATTTTTGTACCCAATTGATATTTTTATACTATCTGTTGCTTGTCTATCATAGCAATATAAATATCCTGTAAAGTAAAACAATTAATTAAAACTGTACAGATTTTTCAATGGTTAAGAAAATAATATATGTTTTACTAAAGCGTATATATTTTTTGCATTTGTTAAATATATGGAAATCAGTGTGTGAAGATACTTCTATTTCCAGATTTCATGTCGACTGGCGGAAGTTAATGCCACGTTAAAATATATATATATATATATATGTACGAACTCATAACTTTCGTACTGCGCCCCGATGACCTCGACAAAAAAAATGTGGAAATTTTGTATTTTGTATTTACTAGCACTAATAAAAGAAACTTTTGATGTTTCTTATAAACAGGAGGACGAGGAATGCGAAGTGGAGTGCGGCTGCAAGGAGTCGGAGGTGGGGCAGGCGGGCCCGTGGGGCTCGTGGGGGGCGTGTCGTGGTGGCGCGCGCTCCCGCACCCGTCAGCTGTTGATACCGCCGCGCCGCGCCTGCAGGACTTCCTCCAGGTACCCTCCAAGCTGTAACATATATGCAGTCCGAGAGACGTTCGAAGCTGGAAACTTAGTAACGCTCTTTCCACCACTTTCCACCAAATTCTGTGCTTGTTGAGGGGTGTTAGTACATTATTACGTGACTTATTTTGAACGGCCATTATAATTTAACTTTACCGTTTTCTAATAACATTGCAACTATCCGTCTTTATAGACAAAAAAATTTTAGATACTGCCAGCTTCTTGCTGCACAGATTTCGAATATTATCTACATGTATTTCCAACAGATACGTAACTATAGAGTGGGCCAACTGCACGGGGGACGCTGACGAGATCCCGGACTTGCTCGCGGTGGAGCGCGACGACAAACCGCGTCGCGCCTGGCTCGACCGCCCGCGTAATGTGTACCATGATGGATATATTGGTAACCGTGTTTAATTTTAAAACTTTAAAAATATAATATAATAAAATGAAATTTTAAAACTGTAAAAATTTATTTAGAAACGTATTAAAATTTGAACGTAATGGGACTCGAACTTAACTACTTTAGCTATAAATTACCATTAAACTACGTCAAAATTCATACAATATGCCTGTTACAACTTATATACCTGCTTACTTATTTTCTATAGATAATATTTATTATTTAATTAATGTCACAAATTTTTTACATGTTACGCATATATGTATTTTTTCTTTCTCAAACTTTCCAAAGAAACATCTAATAGCAATAGAAAATAATTTTAAACTTTAAACCGTTTCATTGTGAACAAAAAAAACACTTTGCAGATGAATAATATTCACAATTTCAAATTTTGATGTTAAAGTTCATTGTAAAAGTGTTAATTTTTTAGTTTATGTAAATTAATTAGTTAGTTTAAATAATGTATAACTTTAGAAAATATTTGAAATAACAGAGGGCAGTACCTCCGTGTTGGCAGTTGTGTGGACGGCGACTATATTCCTCAGTTTGTATGGCGCATTCATGCTGTACCGAGGAGTGCTCAGGTAACGTATATTATTTATTCTGCTTAAATTCATACATTTACTTATTTTCAGTTTCATTTCCACATTTACCATGTACAATTTTACACAGATGTCTTAGAAGCAGGAAGCTGAAGAGCGTTACCAAAGTGTAAACTACGAGTATCTCACCAATATTGGCGACCGCTTCTCCTGACTCCGCGACACCGCTGACCTCAGGCCCTGCTATTGAAGTTTTGTTTTCGTTACCTATTCTAATACATTCAACGTTGTTTGTTTTTTCGTTATTTATTGTACCCTAGAATAGATTTGTTATTTTATTATGAAATCGATGTCCGACATCATTATACCAAAGATTGTGTTATTCCTATCAAACGACTTCAACCTCCTGCCGTGTCATATCACGTTGACCAGAGCAACAGCCGCGATCTGTCCGCATGAGTGCTTCCATGTTTTTACTACGTATAAATTATGCTAATTTAGACGATTTTTTCAAGTCCCATGCGAAATAGCCGCAAGAGGAGAGGCTTTTTGATGGACAATATCTCTAAAAGCTACTCACGTAGCCTATAATATTGTGTCGTACTTAGCTAAGAATTAGTCGACGCGATTTTCAGATACCATTTGATTCACGAATCATTCGCGTATTCAGAACGGAAGGTTTATTTTCATATGAAATTTAAAATTATCAACACAATAATTTCTATTGACGAATTCTATTTTGATATGAAAACGCTATTTTAGGTATTTGTTTGCACAACGATAAGTGTTAAGCTGCATTTTTTTTATGTTTTCTTTTTTTTTTTTTTTAAACAATTAATTATTGATAGGACGAAAATAAGGGACTGCCGATGGTGACTATCAGAGCTACGTAGTACCAGTAGCGACCAAAAAGAAACACATCAAATCACATATCAGTGTTTTAATAAAATATACTCTGTATGTCGTCCGCAGTAGAGGTACAGCCCGTAGCTGATAGTATCGCTTGATATCGAAATCTTAGGGCTTCGGCGCACAAAACTAATATATTGATAGATGATAATAATATATTAATATTACCCATTGACTCGCGTCAATCGTGTACCATGTAACACTTTGCGTAGATTTTGCATATAAGCCCATTTATTGTGTCATATATTTATCATGTGAGTGTGTTCTTCGTGCTAACTTCTTTAGTATTACATAATACATACAGTACTTTCATTCTTTCCACTTATTTCATATGTCTTTCTACTATTTTATATTGTTTATGGCTCATTTTCATTGATCGTTAGATCAGTCGTTATAGAGCATACGGGTTATAGAGTGCCCTAATGCGGAATATCAAATAAAGAAAGTAGGCTGTGGATATTCCCTTTATGGCATGCTTGAACGAGAACCTCCTGTAAGCCATACCCTATAAACAAATGAAAATGACATTTGCCGGTTTGCGAACCGTAATCTCCCACACCTCAAAAATGTACCGCAACGACCAATGAAAATGAACACTTGTTACTTAGAATACTATTTACTATTAAGTAAAACATAATTACAATTATATCTATGATAATTTCAATTCTTAATTATTAAATCTATTATATTTTAATGTATATGCAGATTACATTATCTACATCTCGTTCCTTCATGACAATATAAATTAGGAAAATTCTATAAAATTTTACATTCTTATCATTCTGTATGTATAATTTTATAATTGTTGTTAGTTCTATTATCTGTATACTTTGAACTGTTCTGTCGTGACTTCGTCTACTTTGTCCTTGACATGTATTAACCGTATTATAATTATTCCATTATATGATATTGATGTGAAACATGACAGTTAAGGAATCGTGTTAGACAATACAATATTTGATATTTAATAAAATTTGATTGTGTTTTATACAGGGTGGTTTTTTATTTCTCTCCTTTCTTCTCCTTGAACCCTTATTTTCTATTACAATTATAAACAGTGAGGATCTATGTTCATAATATCTATGTAGACGTATATGGAAGTTATGTGGAAATACTGATGACTTCGACAAACATAACATCTTTTAGGGTACCCCATTTTTTAAGAAAAAAGAATCCTTATACGATCACTTTGTTGCCCGTCTGTCTGTCTGTCAAGACCCCCTATTTCAGGAACGCTTGGTGATATCGAATTGAAATTCAAATCATATACTCTATGGGCTCATGATTTTCTGAAAATATAATATACACAACAATATACACAAAAATTAATATTAATATTAAAAAAATATATACACAACAATATATATTTTCTATAACATAGAAAATAAAAATAGTTATTCACTTTAAAGTTTTCCTTTATTTTTCAAATTGTACAAAGCAGAGGTTTCATATCTCAGATCTGCCAGACCGCTTTTCACTATATCGTTGACCCGAGCTGCTCGCAACTGTCGCTGTCTCTCTAATAAATCCTTTTCAGCTACAGACAGATTTTCTACATTGTTCAAAAGTACCTGAAAGAGTCACAATTGTCTTTTAAAAAAATGTATAAATATTTGACCTTGTAACACCTAATATTACTGTAAATAATACATTTATCTGTTACTGTTACTGCAACGGGTTGTGGGTTTAATCCCAACTCGAGGAAGTGAAATATTTCCATTTCTTCGCTCTGGTGACGAGGCAAAGCGCGGCGTTGAGATCTGCCTCTCAACACGCTATACCTCCAGAATTCGGCAGAAAGTAGGGAACGGAGTATCTTAACACTTGATTCCCTCTGCCTATCCTGCTGTCCGCAGGATTATAGCGTGCAGCTAGAAAAAAAATATATATTAATTTCAAAACTTTAGAAATTGTATTCATCGATATTTAATACTTACCTGATGTATTGATTGGACAAGTTGTATTAATGCTTCCTTAAAAAGTAAAAGAGTTTCCGTTGCCCTCTGACACCTGAAATCAGTCATTTTTCTTAGCGAAACTAAAAGCTCTTAAAATTTAATAGAACTCTAATGTCATGAATTACTTATATTATTTTCTTCATTTTCAATAATTATTAAATAATTATTTAACAACATGACAGTGTTAAAATTTTCCAAAGAAAAATATTTTTAGTGGCGCTGAGGCACAAGCGTCAGGTGAACGCGACAGGTGGGTTCAAATCCTTTACAATAAAATTGCATATTTTACATTTACTTCCTGCTCTAGTAACAAGGCGAAGCGCGGCATTGAATTTCCCTACTCATCATGCAATGCCTCCAGAATTCGGGGGATAGTGAAAAACAAAAGTGTCTTAGCACTAGGTTACCAGGTTCACTCTGGCTACCTTGCTATAAACGGGAGACAGCATGAACCGGAATCTTACTTATAATCATGCATGGTATCTGTAAAAGCGTAATCCAGAGCCAGCCTCAATGCCCTAGCGGCCCGCGGCGCGGCCGACGCGGCAAGCACTCGCCGCGCGCCCCTCTCCGCACATCGCGCGTGAATTAGAAGAATACATGCGTCTGAGCACGCTGAAGTGCGCTCCCAACCGCTTCTTTGATAAATGAGTAAAAGTTTAAGTTATAATTAGTTTCTTTTTTATATTACAATTATTTACATTAAAAAAATCAGCTTCACGAAGATAAATCACATGAAGATTGGTAGGAGAGGTAAAGTCCAGTCGTGACGTTAAGACACAAATGTGCGATTGTAAAGATGACAGTGTGAAGCTGATTATATAATTCGTGTTCTATTTACTATACATGATACTGACAAGAAAAAAAAACAAAAAGAAACATACTTTCCAATGGATGCTAACTTCCATGTCGGAAGTGCATCGTCCAACAACTTCAACGCCGTTTGGGCATACTCCGCCGCAGCTCGCAGCCTCGAGCTCACTGTTGCAAGAGCGTCTCTTAGAGCATGAGCTCGAGAGAGAGCTTCTTCTAACTGCATGCCAGGACGTGGGTGATTATTCCATATGGAATCTGAAAATATTGTATGTCTTTACTAGTATGTTTACAGTATGTGTTTGTCCAAATAAATTTGATATATTGAATAATCAATCAGTAGGCGCCCAGAACGCAATATCTGTAAATAGAATATGGAGAAAAGAATGACTTATAACAAGGTTTTCTCATTTTTGTCAACGAAACTTGCAAGAAGTGCTTACCTACTATATATTATACTTTATTCGTCGACCATAAGTTTTATCATTGATTCACGTAAACGGATTGAAAGGAAACGTTAGATAATGGATAACAAAAATAAAGAAAAAAATAAATTGTGAAATTTTTCTACACATTTTATTTTTATCCAATTATTTTTGTTTCATACCTAACAACTGTCGCAGTGTTGTATAAAGAGTGCGTATACGCAATAGTCGATCATGCAGCATTCTTCTTTCACGTTGCAACTGCTTCTCTCGTGTTCTAAGCCACACTAGTTCTATTTTTCGCATTTCCTAGAATATAATTTACCAATTAAAATAATATCATGTATTTTACACCTACATTTTTTAAACTTCAATTATTGTACAATATTATTATACACAGATGAATATTTATTTATAAGAATCTAACCTTTCTATTAACATTTGCGACGAAATCTTCATTCTCCATAGCCAATATAGATCGTCTGTAGAGGTCTAAGCTGACAAATATCTAGAAATATATATTTATAACAAATAATCTGAGCGTATTTTAATCTTTTTAATATCAAAAAATAAATAAGGTATTATTACCTGATGCATAGTTTTTGGATATGAACCACTCATATTAGCCACCGATGGCGTCGTTTCTGCGAATTCTTTTATTTCCTAAAATTAATAATGTATTCTAAATACAATTATAATGAGTAAAAGAGTATTGATAGTTATTAAGCAGATCTTCTACAGAATACTTATCAAAATCTCCAACTTAAGTTTCTGCATTAAATAAAATACCTGTTGTATGCTTTCCAGCTCAGCAGACACGACTATCAGTCTCTGGGCGGGGTAAAGCTTTTCACTGTTTAATATATCCTGGTCCAGTCTCGTCAGAGCGGCGAGCACCGTCTCCTTGCTGAATTCATTTTGCCATATTTTCTGCTATAACATTAACTTTTCTTTTAAATAATAATTTTATTTTATAAACAAAAGATTATATTATATTACGTACTTTAGACATTGGAGTTGTATCAACACGGTGCGAACTGACAATGCAGCCCATTCCACTAATATACATTTAGAGAAGACCACTTCCTTGTATCGCGTGCAAAATCCGAATAAGTGCTTCAACTTTATCTGTTCCTTTCAAGTTATATAGATAACTTTTTAACAAATTTAACACAAAAGAAACGTGTCAAGGATACTACGAAAATTGCGAATTTGGTGATTAAATTGTGAAAAGTCTATAATGAAGGCTCTCATTTATATTGAACACAAAGAGTGTAGATCGTAGGGTGGTACACAATTAATAATTTACACCAATATTTGGAAAGAAATCGTGCGTTATATTTGTAACTGTAGGCACTTGTTTATACCGTTAACTTTTTTGTAACATACTTTGTAATATCTTTGGTGTAATATAGTAAAGGTATTTTGAAAAATATGTAAAAATATAAGATTTTATATGCGTATAACTTAATAAATTGGATATAATACTCCCTCCACAAGACTGATCTATTCCAATATTTTAAGCATGATTTAGAATATAAACATGCAATCTATATAACGTAGTGACTAATGAGTTAACGTTTTCGTGTTGAAATATAATTATAATATAACTAACACGGACGGTTTTGAGGAATAGATATTATGCAGAGCCTCTGTATGCATTTTATTTCCAAATCAGACAAAATATTTTTTATACATACTATATAGTTAATTTACCTAATTTATTTAATTGATAAATATCATTATCCAAGTTTCCCTTTGGGGTTGGGACTTCCGGAAACTCTTCTTAATTTATTAGAACATCAAAAAATTTTTATACACGCCGGGCTCCGGCGTGTATATATATATATATATATATATATATATATATCTCTATCTATGTGTATCTCTTTCTATGTAGACATTCAGTCTATATATCATGTGCACAGAAAACAAATAAATATGGTGACACATGATATATAGACAGACCGTCTTCAAAACAATTAAATATTCTTATATATTCAATGAGCATTTATTTTTTTATTATTATATACACATTTAGTTCTAAATACATAAAATATTTAATAAATACATGAAATGTTGATAGTGCAGACCGCTTGTATCTAGCCTAATGTCAAGAATTGTCAACGTTGACTTCTCCCTCATTCAATAGAACCCGAATCATCTTGACACATTCGTCCCAGTAATTTTATCATATTTTTGAGTTGCTAAATTATTTTAGTTTATTTTTGGTTTATTTACTGTCATTTATCTAATATTTAGTGCTAATAAAATTCATAGTTGGTAAGTAGTGTTTGAAGCAGGATTACTGTGTTGTGCCACATGTCGTGACTTCAATTTTAAATAGGTACCTTTAATAACGTATTTCGTTTTATACTCATTTCAGAGGACCAAGCAGCAGTGCAGTAAAGCCTCAGGCCTCGGCCTAAGGCCAAATACCATCTAAATATACACATAGAACGTAAACTACTTGTCTTCCATATCAGAACCATACATTCTATGTTTCACAATATTTATTAAGTTTCTATTATCACCATGTCTCAGTGGAACAACTCGTATAACTACAATAATCAATTTCAACCTCCTAATAATTGGAATGGTGAATATCAATATGTGAACCAATCGTACTATCCCAATCCTAATAGGCAATATGACCACAACAGTCAGTATGTCAACCTGAATGGATTTTTATCTCAAATGCATATGTCAAATGCTCCTCAATCAAATCATGCTAACTACAATAATATACAATATCAGAATTATCCCAATAGTCAATTTAACAATGTACCTAGTTATCATAATGGAGCTGCAGCTCAGAGTTCTCAGTCAGAATATATGTATGCATCAAACACTGCCAATTTCCCTAATAACGAAGCATCCTACCAACCCACTACACAAGATCAATATAATGTTAACCCAGTGAACACAAACGAAAATAATTATACTAGTGAAGTTGTTCTTAAATCAAAATTAACACCAACAGCGACTGAATTTGTTCCTAAAAACTTTCAAGACAAACCTGATAGTAGCTCTAATCAGGAATCAAATTCATCAAGTACTACATTAAGTGAATCATCTAGTAATTATTCTAAGCCATCTAGTTCAACAAATTGGAGAGAGAGGCCACAAAGTTCCCATCAAGGCAGCACTTCATCTTTTGTAGAAAACAATTCATTTCAAAAGTCTAGACCTCAAGATTCAAATAGCAGAAACAGAGAAACAAAATATGAATCTAAGAATCATAATCAAGAATATCCTAATAGCCATAATGAATCAGTTAGTTATAACTCTAACTCTAAGAATAACAAAGACTCTACAAACCGTCCCAATGAATCACAGCGTATTCGTAACCGTAAACCCAAAAATCGTTCTGCTGACAACAACCATGATGCAGTCCATAGAAACCATGATCATTCAGAGCACAGTAATAACCACAGATATCGTAATAATGATTCATACTATCTAGAAGCTACATACAATCATGATGAAACAAACTATGTCCAAGACTCTAATAACTATGAAGGGGGCCAATCTAAATATTCTAAGGCTAAAAATAAAGAGTCTGATGTAGGGCGTACATTTTATAATAGTTCAATGCCTAAAGAAAGTCAAGATGTAAGAAATGGGAGGGAAAATCATGGAAAGGGCCGTAAATGGGCTGGAAGCCAACGAATCAGAGCTGTGGAACATAGCTGTGTTGAAGATGAACAATATGCTTATTCATATTTGCATAACAGAGATGAAAGGAATAGAAATAATGTACCTAATAGTCCTATGAAAGACAGACATAAATCATCTATGGTGTCAGGTATTTTTTTTTTATGTATATAATAAACATTATTGTATGTAGAAGAATATAGAAATATTTTCTATAATTTTTCTAAATATTAATATATAATAATAGTGATGTGTTATACAATAATAATGTGTTTTTTCATATTCTTATAGTCTTAAGAAAAACAACTTCAGTAGAATTGGTTGATATATTGTCTTCTTCAATGATTAGCCTTAAATACTTAGTAATAAGGAAAAATTACCTACATATAAAAATATGATTGCTTCTGCAGCTTCAGCAAATACAGATATGACACAGCGCGAGCGTCTCAGTGAACAATTGGATAAAGGGACTCTAGAATGTCTAGTATGTTGTGAGAGAGTGAAGCAGATAGACCCAGTGTGGCACTGCGGCAACTGTTATCATGTGTTCCATTTAAGTTGTACTAGAAAATGGGCTATGAGTAGTGCGGTTGGTGAGTGTGAAATTTTTATTTCTTGTTACAATTAAATAAAAAAGATTAAATTATATAACGAAAACAAATTAAAACAGACTAAAGTTAAACTTTATTAGTCATTTATTGGAAAAACATCACAACCTCAATGAAGATCTACCTAGCGAGATGGATATTCTTCTATCAAAATCTCTTAGGAGACACTAAATTATTTCTTTATGGCAATGGATATATACCATCAATGTTGATCATTAGCATAATGACCAGATCAGGCAATTGCAGGTTTTTTGGATGTTAGAAAAAATGTATTAAAGGAAAATTTTATTCTTTAATAATCATTAAATATAGAGAATATTGGTTTCTTTTGACCTCTATTGCAAAATTTTACAACAATATGGGTAAAGTATACCTTGAGGTAAATAAAATCAATAAAAAAACAAGAAGGTGAGAGATTGTAATGCGGCAATTTGACGAACGTGAGTAATATATTGCATTAATACTATGCCCCTCTGCCTACCGTCAAAAAAGGGGGAAAAGCAGGAGGCTGTGTTTTTAATGATATGTTGATAGCAAAGAAAATTATCATTATTTCCAAATTAATTGCTCATATAAATATATGTATACAATTACTCCACAGCAAGCAAATGGCGCTGTCCGGCCTGTCAAAACACAAACCAGACAATACCAACAGAGTACAGATGCATGTGTGGGATGGTCCGCAACCCAGAGTACCAGAGGGGCTCCAGCGGTGCCCACACTTGTGGCAAATCTTGCAAGAGACCCAGAAACTGTCCTCATCCATGCACTCTGCTTTGTCACCCTGGCCCTTGTCCGCCTTGCCAGGCCACTGTTAGCAAGTAAGATTTGCTTATTTATTATATTGAACATATAGAAACATTTATAAAAATGAAGTCAGTGTAACAATGAGGTTGATACTAAATTAATTAACACTTAAAAAATGAAGCTTGTAACTTCTTATTTTTTTTAATAATATTATTTGACTTTATCTTTGATGCCCAGTGCTCAGTATCTAAGTGCGAAAGTTATAGGTTTATTTTAAATTTTCATTTAAATAAAACAGACAATGCGGGTGCGGTGCTGAAACCCGCTCAGTGCTCTGCAGCAGCAAGTTACCACAACTGTGTGGAAGAGAGTGCCGTAAGAAACTTGAATGTGGTGTACATTCCTGTACTAAGGACTGTCATGAGGGACCCTGTGATCCTTGCAAAGAAACTGTTACTCAAGGTAATTTAGTTTTATGTGTAATAATTAAGGAAAACATGAGATTAAAAAATAATAACAAAAAAATACAAATTAGCAAATGACAAAAATAAGAAGTATATAAAATTTATCTGCACATAACATTTGCAATGACATATTTTATAATAAAATATATATTAAAATAGACAAAAATGTTTCTATTTCCTACAAGAATATTATATTTTCTTAGTTATTGCTACATGTATAATATAAATACATATCATAGATTAACTGTATTAATTTATTTCTTTTAATTTTGTAACTATGTTTACCAATCACGTTTCTTGTATGGGAGCCCCTTAAGTATTTCTTTTATTCTGTTTTTCTTTAATATTTGTTGCTATAACGGCAACAAAAATACATCATCTGTGGTAATTTCGACTCTTTAATTATCATATAGCCTGGTGACAGATGGTCAGAAAAACAGAGAAAGGAGTCTTAGAAATAGGATTTTGGCCCTTTGGATACAGAATCCTATAAAAAATATTTACATATAACTTAAAACACCCCATATCTTCTAGTTTGCCACTGCCCAGCAGCCAACACCCGTTCCGTACCCTGTACGTCCCTCGCGAGCCGCACGATGACGTGGTCGTGCACCGCGGAGTGCGGGCGCGTGCTGGCGTGCGGCGCGCACGTGTGCCGCACCGCGTGCCACGCTCCGCCATGTGCCCCGTGCCCGTTGAGACCAGACAACGTGAAGAGTTGTCCATGTGGTGGTACTAGGTGGGCATTTGTTTTTTTTTTTTCGTAATATTGAAGTAGCCAAAAGAAAAGAGGAGAAGTTACTGCCCAAGCTTTGTTCTCTGTTTTCTTATTGAAATTCCAAATATTATATGCTAAATAGTGGCGGAGCTGGATAAGCATTGGGAAGCTACATTGACTTTAATGATTTTTTTTAACTGTTTTTGTATTACTTTTTGTCTGAAGTAGCGATATGCCATTTTTTTTATTTCTAACTCTTACAGTATAGGAGGGAGGAAGTTAAAAGGGTAATATTGAAGTATATTTTCTCAATATTTATTGCAGATACTTTTATGAAATTTAAACTATTTTTTTTTATGAGGAGGACAAGGCAAACGAGCGTTCGGGTCACCTGATGGTAAGTGATCACCGCCGCCCACGACCCCATGCAACACCACAGGTGCGTTGCCGGCCTTTAAGGTGGAGATGAAGGGCACCGGGGCCCGGCATTACCTAATGCGAAACGCAGTGGCAAGGGCCACTACTTCACGCCGGTTTTAAATGTCGGGGGTGGTATTAAATCCAGTCGAGTCTGCCCATGCGTGATGCCATTACTGGCGACGTGACTCTACCACACGTACTTTAGTCGCCTCTTACGACACCGACAGTACCAGGGTGATCCTATTCTAAGCCGGGACCACACGGCTGAAAACTATTACTACTAACTCCAAGTGTATATTATTTAGCAATGTATGTTGTATTATGTATCAATCTGGTGTAATAAAGAAACTTATAACTATTTTTTTTTTCAGAATTCAAAAAGATCAACGTAAGTCCTGCACGGATCCAATACCGCTGTGTGGTAATATTTGCACTAAGCCTTTGCCCTGCGGTCCTGCTGAAGACAAACATTTTTGTAAGGAAAGCTGTCATGGTGGTAAGGAAAATATTGTGTAATTTTTTTTTTTTTCAAGTTTACACTGTATCCCATACGTAGCAGGATGGGCAGAAGGAACCAGTGAACCTAATGTTAAGATACTCCATTCCCATATACTTACTTCCATTGAAATCTTGAAGCATTATGCTGGGACTGACAGTGCCTAATGCCCTACTTTGTCTCGTTAACAGATTGAGAAAAAAAAATTGTAAATATTTAAAAAAACCTAGTGGGAATCGAACCCACAACCATCACGTTTACAGTGCTGTGCCATTGTGGGCACAATGGCACAGCATAGTTTGTGCCATGACGGCATTCACGTGCAAAAATTATGAAAAATGAAATTGCTGCCAGGTGCGTGTCGCGTGTGTCCCGGCACAACGCTACTGCAGTGTCGGTGTGGACACTCCAGTCGAGAGGTGCCTTGTGCTGATCTACCAGAAATGTATAACAATGTATTTTGTCAGAAAAAATGTAATAAGGTATGGGGATTTTAGTTATATTTTTTTAGCTTCACGCTGTATCCCGCATATAGCAGGGTAGGCAGAACGAACCAAGGAACCTAGTATTGAATCACTCCATTCCAATTAAGGCGCTTCCTTTCCTCTCTTGCCTCCAAGTTCTGGAGGCATTGCGTGTTGTGTGGTGGAACTCAAGTCCGCGCTTTCCTTGTTACCAGAGGGGGGTAAAGAAATTATTAAATAATATACCATTTATTTTTAATTACTTATTAGTTGTTTTTACTCTATTATACAAGTTAATTGATCTGTTATATACATGAATACGTCAATTACAATTTGGTTGCCTTGAATAAACGATTTTTAAATTATTTAAGATTGTTTTTAGACGTTTTTATCTTATTTATTTATATTAACAGAAATTATCCTGCGGTCGTCACCGCTGTCGCACAACGTGCTGCGCAGCCGCAAGCCATCGCTGCACAGTTGTGTGCGGTCGCACATTATTCTGCCAATTGCACAGATGCGAGGAGTTCTGCCATACTGGGCATTGTGCACTGTGTCCCAGAGTTAGTGAGTAGTCCAATGTTTCGTTGCTATACAGGAAAATAATGTGAATAAAAGAATGTGAAAATAAGAAATGAAAATGTTGTAGTCTCTGAAAGTAACGGTTGTGGGTTCTATGCTCATTTTGGAGAGAGATTATTTTTATATCTTGGGTCTCGTAACAAGACAAAGCGCGACGTTTAGTATCGTCACCCAACGCAATGTCTCGATAATTTTGCGGAATGTGGATAACATGTGTCTGAATATAAACAAAAACAATATTCTTCAAATAAGTACCAACATAATTACTTGAAAATGTTCTTAAATAAATGTTTTCAAAGAATGACTTTACATATTTTTATAAATATTAAACTCAAATACTCCAATCTCGACTCCAGGTTTCGAAGAGCTCCGCTGTGAATGTGGTACAGAGGTCATCCTACCACCAGTACCCTGTGGTACCAGACCACCTGAGTGCAGCGCTCCCTGCCGCCGCCGGCGATCCTGCGACCACCCGCCACACCACTCGTGCCACTCCGGCAACTGCCCACCGTGCGTGGTGCTGACCACTAAACGGTGCTACGGTGACCACGAGGTATGGTGAATTGGCATTGAGTAGTAGAACTCTACGCCTAGTTTGGTCTTAACAGAATGAGAAAGTTATAATAATTCATTTCTCTAGATGAGAATCTTAACACATTTACTACTTATTTTAATCAAAATTTAATTTCGAGTTTCATTTTTTCTAATTTCAATCAAAACACCTTCCTTTGTTTATTTATTATTCAGTTTAACTTTCATCACTAAAATGTATTTAAGATTTTCAATCTTCAAATTATATTTATATATTGTTATTTCGTTTTTACAGGAACGTAAAACAATACCATGTTCTCAAGACCAATTTTCATGTGGTCTACCTTGTGGAAAGCCGCTGCCATGCGGGAAACATACCTGTATTAAAAAATGTCACACGGGCCCTTGTGATACTGGCAAGTGAGTTATGTGTTTTATTATTATCAATGGTTTAATTTTTATGGCTAAGCTTTTATGTCGAACGTGGGTGAAGCCAAGACACTAAAGCACATAAAATTTGCGATGACACACACATTATATCGCCAGATGCACCCAACCCTGTACCGAGAAACGTCCATCATGCGGTCATCCATGCGCCGCCCCATGTCACATCGGCTCCGCGCACACCACGCCCACTACGTGCCCCAGCGCCACGCCCTGCCGCCGCCCCGTGCGCGCCACTTGCCCCTGCGCGAGACGCACCGCGGAAAGGGCGTGCTGTGACAACGCAAGAGACTATGCCAAGTGAGTGCTGCTCCTGCTACACACCGAACACACCGCGCCCACTACTTGCACCAGCCCTGCGCCCTGTGATCTTTTTTTTTTACAAAACTGGAAGGAAAATGCTAAATATATCCCAGCCCAAATAAAATATGTATATATATATATATAACTTGTGAAGCATTTCTAAACTATGATTGCAATTGCTTATGCATTGTATATTTTATTTCTTAGAATGATGAGCACGCTAGCTGCATCGAAAATGCAAGAAGGTGGGACCGTTGTATTATCAGATCCACAACATCCAGGGAATATGTTAAAAACGTAAGTTATTTTATAAATTTAGTATAGTATTTAATTACATTCGTTTTTTATAAAATAACTATTTTAAAAATGTTATATTTATAATATATACAATAATTTATAAAATAATGGATATTGGAGTAATTTGTTAATATTTATTCTTATTTTATACACAAAGAAAGAATTTATATTATATGTTAAACAAAAAAATATACATTGATTACATTACGTTAAAATTTTCTATTCTAAATTAAACAACATTTGCATCAATTCCAGGCTAGAATGTGACGAGGAATGTCTAGTCGAAGCTCGCTCGCGGCGTTTAGCACTGGCTCTACAAATACGTAACCCGGACGTGTCCGCTAAGTTAGCGCCGCGCTACAGCGAACATGTCCGCGCAACTGCAGTAAGAGATCCAACGTTTGCGCAGCTCGTACATGATCGATTGACTGATTTAGTGCAGCTTGCTAAGAAGGTATGAAGGGGTGTTAAGTCTTATTTTATTATAATAAAATAGAATAAAAGAATAAAATTATAATTCATACATGTCCACTAAGTGCTGCGCACGTTTTAGTGCTACCAGAGTGCTAACACAACCTACAAAATATTTTAAAGTGTGTAAATTTCTTACATATAATAATAGTAGTATGTTATTTAAAATACATAAATGAACTACTTTCAAATAATATTATTATTACTTTAACAAGTAATGAAAACATGCGAATGATAATATTAAGATTTTTTTTATTATCTTATAAAAATATTAATTAATGCCATTAGTGGTCCAGAGGCACGAGCGTGCGGCCGTTAGTGTTATAAATTATGGATTCGATTCCCACTTTAAAAAATGGAAATAATTCCTCAATTAATTATAAAATTATCAATAAATTTCAGTCGAAGCAAAAGACGCGTGCGCACTCTTTCGCGTCGATGAATCGTCAGAAGCGACAGTTCATTCACGAGCTTTGTGAACACTTTGGCTGTGAAAGCGAGGCGTACGACGCGGAGCCCAATAGGAACGTTGTAGCTACGGCTGATAAAGAAAAGGTAGATTTGTATTTATTTTATGTATTTGGTTTTGGGCGACGGTGATCACTTCCCATTAGAAGACACTTTCCTTAAAAAATAAGGTGTGGGGAGGCTTTATAGTTTTAGATGTGTTATTTTTTTCTTAGCATCACGCTGTATCCCGCATAGGAGCAAAGTGTTAAGGTAGTTTTAATTTTCGAGACATTGCGTGTTGAGGGGCGGAACTCGTCCCCATACTTTTTTTTGTTGCCACAGCGAGGAAATGACATTAAGTCGGAATCGACAATACTATTCCTTTATTACTATGCAGCACATAAAATGTATATTTTATTTTTATTCACAGTCATGGTTACCAGCAATGAGCGTGTTGGAAGTGTTAGCGCGTGAAGCGGGCAAGCGTCGCGTGCCGGGGCCCGTACTGCGCGCTCCGTCTTCCGCGAGCGCTGCTACTAAGTATGAATTTAACTTTGTTTACATTTATAATTATATATATTCTCATATATATAAGATTTTACAGAGTGAAATATAATTATCAAAATATTGGAATTACTTGTGAGAGAATGAAATTAAGGAGATAATCATGAGAAATATCCTATATTTTCTACCATAAAGGAAAACTAGAATATAGATTTAAATACTAAAATAGAGCGAAATTAATTATAATTATACTTTTACTTTGCCAGCTCAAATGAAAATATCTAAGACATGCTGAGAGTACAAAAAGATTTTTTTAAATACTGAAATTAGCGCGTTCATCGATCAAACCAACTCTTTAGCTTTATAGTATTAGTAAAAATATAGATTGTTCTACACTTATAGGCAAAATAACACTGACATTGAAATTCATTCTCAAGTATAATATTTCCCTAAAAGAATTCAAAAGTCAATACAAGAGTGAAGTAAAATATTAGTTTTTGTAATCACGCTGTAACCCGCATAAAGTATAATAGGTAAAGGGAATCTACTGTTAAAACATTTCATTCGCCACTTTCCGCCGATCTTTCAAAATATTGTGTGGTGAGTTACGGAATTCAACGCCGCGCTTACCTATTACTTACTTCAAGTTGTACTCTATTAAATACAATTTTAATACAATTTCTAGATCGTCTGGCGGTTGGGCGACGTTAACATCTAACAACGCGTGGGCGGCGCGCAGTCAAGGAGCTGCGAAGCAAGAGCCCAAGATAGACTATTTCGATAACCCGCCAGAAAACTAATTACTGAAATATTAGCTCAATTTACTGACTAGATGAGTGCGTGTAACTTTCTTTTTTATAAAATTTTTTTTTCAGCATCGCTGTATCCCGCACATGTCAGGGTAGGCAAAGGGAACCTAGTGGTAAAACCCCGTTCCCCACTTTCCGCCGAATTCTGGAGATATTGCGTGTTGACTGGCGTAACTCAACGCCACGCTTTACCCCGGAGTGCTTTGCTTTTACACCAGAGCAAAGAAATTCAAATATACATATTTCATAAATAATATTTAATAATTTCATCTCCTCGAGTGGGGATCTAACCACAACCAGTTACATTGTGCCTGAGCCGCGACTGGCCTCAATATTAATATTATATATTATCATTAATAATAAATAATTACTATTTGTAAATTTTATTCTATAGTAAATTTTATTATATGAATAAATCGTAACATCTTTTCATTGTGGGAGAACCCACAGTTAATAATGGTTAATAAATAAATGAGGCCAGTCGTGGCGCAGGGGCAGAAGGTTAAGCCTAGGTTCCCCAGGTTCCCTCAGCCTACTATGCTATGTGCGGGATAGAAATAATTCAATAGCATTCTCTTTAGCCAAATGATCATTATTAAGAATAATATTTGGATAGACAGAAAATTTTACAAATTTTGACGAACCTTGATAAGGACGTATGGCCTAGCGGTCAGAGCGCTTGAACGGTTTCCAAGAGGCTTCATTATTTTATACTTATGAAAGACTTTACTTTGAATAATAGTGACGTGGAATGTTTATCTTGAAATAAATCAATTATCAACTGGCATAAATATAAACAAAATATAGCTGATTTGCATTACAACTGTATGTTTCGAAGTAACATAATATTGTCATTTTTGACTAAAAAATATATTAATATAGCATATTGTATTGTTTTGTCTTTTTAAAAAACATTAAGATGCTTGAAACTAATAATAGCTTAATTGAACTAAACTCATTATAATGTGATTTTAGTTACGCTGGTCATATAATAATTTAATTACATATAAATAAGATTTCAAATACAAACAATTTATTCATATTAAAGAAGACTTTTTTATTTTAATTTATCACATTGCACTCATCTGTGTCGATTTTTATATCAAACCTATGAGTCATCTTGATATGATTAAAATGTGACATGTAAAAATATATAATAGAACTTTTTTTAATACAACTAATATTAACAAGTCGGCTGCACTACTTTATAAAGCTTATTAAAAAATAAATTTATAACCAATATCGATTTTATATATAGAAGTAATAAAATTCAATTGTGACACAGCGTCTGAATGTGAGCTCGACGGTTGTGGGTCGATTTCCACTTGGGGGGAATGAATTATATATGTTTTTCTCCTTCTAGTAACAAAATAAAGTACGGCGTTGAGTTCCACCACTTACCACAAAAAATGGGCGATGCGTGAGAATAAGGTAGTCTTACATTAGGTTAGTTAGTAGTTAAGCTCTCTGCCTATCCTGTGTATGCGGGATACAGCATGAAATTAAAAAAAAGTTCTATTATAAATACTCTGCATTAAGATTATCATATTAAAAGATCTCTCATAGGTATGTAGTGTCAATTTTGATATATTGCTATTCTTATTATAATAAAAATACACATAGATATATAGTGTAGGCTATATTAATGTTTAATCAAAATCACTTTCATAATAATGTTTGATAATTACACTTATGGAAATATACAGGTTATATGCTTTTTGTATAGCTTTTATTTGTATTGCATGGAATCTTGAAATTTAGATTACGAGTACAACGTCAGTATTGATGAAATATATTCAATCATGATCAAACGAAAACAAAACCACAAGCCTGGGGATTTTTTTTGAAATTTGTTTTTTTTTTTAATATTTTATTCGATAGCTTATCATTGATCTGCATTAGAACACATATCGCATATTGTTTGATGTGTATTGAATAAATATTATTAATGCGCTTTCTAGTATTTTGTTGTAATAATGAATGTCTATATTATTATTACCTGTTTAAAATAAAACTATGTGTTCAGCACAAATAAATATAATATAGTAAATATTAATCATTTCATATAAAAAGCTTTTAAAATATTTCGTATTTTCATTTATTATTGTATTCGGTTAAATAATAAACACTATATATATATTTATATAGGTGTTTGTGTTGTTTGAAACCGATATATGTATGTGTATTGTAAATTTTATATATTAGCACTAGCACAATAGCATAGCCATAATATAAAATTTACAAAAAATCTCATGTGTTCTATAAAACAATATTTGTTGGTCGATTTTACCTATACGTTTCAAATGTAAAATGAGTAAGAATAATTAATTATATGGTATTATATTATAATAACTTTGTAATGCATGCAACACCTATTAAGATATGTGGAACAGTATGTAATAAAGCGTTACATATTTGCTAATTGGAGTTTTATTTTTCTTAAACAAAAATTAGAAATTCAAAGTTTTCAGACGCTTAGTTGTTTGTATTTCAAATTAAATGTATTTTAACGTTATAGTGGACTAGAGAGCGTAGCGTAGTAGATAAATATAAAAACTCAGATGAAAACGAAAATTTCAATTGCTTCCTCGAGCTGCTCAGCTACATTGAGCCGAGCCGAGACTGCCGTTATATATCACATATCACTGTAGAACTTAAAATAGATTATGCAATTTTTCTTCACTTAAATTCAACTGAATAAAAATTAAAATACTCTATAGAATATTTTGTTGATTTATTCATAACAGGTTACGTAAATAAATAAAAGGCAATACTTATAAATTTTTAATTTCATCAATATCTTGCAATATGCTATCGATATATCGAGTCATTTGCAAGATGGGGTCCACAACACGTTTGACGCAACGACATTTACAATTATTTTCCTCAAAAATACCACATTTGACAAAAGTATCCGGCCATTCATTATATAATTTACAACTTCTTTCTTTTTTGCCAAGCTTATTTGTACTACACCAGGGCTCGCTCGCCCCGTGGTATTTAATTTTACGTGGATAATAATTATCAGACGAATGCTTAGACTGGTTCCGACATTTGATCTCTGAATTATATTTTTTGCCCACTGGATATAGTTTTTTTAGACTTTTATTTCTTTTACATTTGTTTATCTGCGACATAAAAAAAAATATTATAATTAGGTGTTCTTTACAATCTGCATTTAAGTTTAAGACAGAATAAAATGTTACCTTCGTGCCATTGGTACTTTTTAAATATTTATTATTATTTTTCCCACTTTTCTCTTCTTTATTTTCCATTAGAATATCTGTATCGCTAGCGGCATACTTAATTGGTGAGACATACGGCTGCAAAATATAACCTAAAATTAAATTTTTTATTGTTGGAGAAAATGTACAATTTAAACTATTTTCTCTTATAATTAACTTATATATTGCTGTTTTATTTAGTTTCTCGTGATAGTTTTAAACAAGTTTCATTTTTAAAACTTTTAATTAAAAAATACAGCTCTTTCTTAAAAAAGTAATATTTGAAACAAAATATAATATATGAATATATTATAAAAATACTTACACATACTACTAATGCCTCGCCGTAAAGCGTCACACATCAATATTCCAATGAGAAATTGCGAGCTGCAGTCGTAATAGCAGTTGTCTGAAACACAAATATAACAATAAATATAAAATGCAAACGAAAACAAACAAAAAATATATATATATTAAGATTATTATCTGACCGTGATTTAATTTTATAATATTATACGCAAACGCCACCAGTTTAGACCACACGAATAAAACACAATTTCCCGTGGGCTCATTCGCTTTAATCTTGAGATCGCAACATAATCCTTTGCTATCACAGTTACAAAACTCGTAAAAGCTCTCCGAATCTGTTACTTTTTCAGAAGCATCTAATTTTGTACGTTTCTCCAAAGGTTGGATATTATCTTTAAGCTGAAAATTAATATTTTCTACGATATTTTTATTGGCAAAGTCTGGTTTATCCTTAATATCGGTTGAGTATAAATCATTTGGTACATCACCCGCGAAATTAGTTATATGCGAATTATTATCCAAACATTTATTGAATTCATAGTTCTTGCTAGTGTTCGAGTCGTACGTGTAACCGTGTTCTGGATCTAGTTCATATTCTTCGTGGAGCTCATTGAAGCTCTCGAAGAAGTCGTCATCACTAATACAACTTAGGGACGCAATTCTCCGTATATTGTGAATGTTTTCTAATCCAGTATCACTCCGTATTTCGTCGAAAAGGCTGCGTCGCGCTCTCCGTTCGTATAGCTCTTGTTTTAAAATCCTCTCTTGATATGTTCTATTTCTTAATCTATTCGCAGCGTCCAACTGATTTTTCTCTAAAGATTTATACTGTTCGTACAAGTACCACGATCTTACTCGGTTACATTTTGTATGTAACGAATCTTAAAAAAATTAAAAGATAAAGAATATACAGTACAGTCATCAAGTCGTGGCTGCCCTGCCGCCCTGGCCAAGGCTGCCTTGAAGTTAGCTGAAGATGGCTGCGCAGATTTGATTTTTTTAGGATTTTCTTACTTTATTTTTTTGCAGAGTGGACAATGCGCAAAAAATCGGAAAACCTAACATCAGAGCGACCACGACTTGTTGACCGTATTATATTTAACATTAAAATTATTTCACAAGTCATAATTGTATAAATTAAAACCAAATAAACAATTTACCGAGAGAATCCGAATAATCCATTCAAAATTGAACAAAATCTAAAATTAAATATTAAAACAATTTTAAAAAAGGCTCATTTATGAAATTTTATGGCGAATTTTAGACTTACGAAGAGATATTCTTTTTGTGACAAATTAATATATCACACTTTTTTTTATTCTTTCAACCAAAAAAAAAAAGAAAACATTATTTCTTGCCAATTTTTTCTGTATAATAATTTATGTTAAAAATTTAAATATATTATAAGGTATATGCAGCTTTAACAATGTGTTATGAAAGTACAAATTACATTCAAATGAAAACAGAATCTGGGGACTTTCAGTTTCAGCAGTGCTATTATAATCTTGTATATGACTTTACTTGTAGAAAGAACATTTATAAAACACTTTATCCCTTATACGGCCTATATATCTTCCAGGTGCTGTGGAACAACGACTGTAAACGCGATAGGTGTAAGTTCGGTTTGCAATCGTAGAAATAAGTTATTGACATTAGACCGACCCTGATCTACTAAGATAAAGTGCGGATAAAGTAACGATCTGCTCCTCAATAATCGAATGGAGACGGGAAACGAAGAACGAAGTGTCTAGACACTGTAGTCTCTCTACACTACTGCGTGATGGAGAGTGCAAGGGTCAGAGTCAATCCCACTGAGGGACCATGTATTGACAATGCGAAATTAGATTTTATATTCCAGTAGTCTTAAAGAAAATAAAAGATACATACATGCTTATGTTTTTTTATATATTATTCATGTTCTAGATATCTAAATCGCGTTATATGTAGTTGTTGTAGAAAGAAATTTAAAAATATATATGTATATATATTTTACATGTAAATAAAATCATTAAGTTGTTATTTTCAAACAATTGTAATCAAACAAGTGAATCATATTTACAAGAATAAAATTTTAATTCCAAATATGTAATATGAAAAACTTAGTAATGTTAATAAAAGAAAATGGCGCCACCGGCGGGCTGCCTGCTGTAGCCAGGATTTGTTTGGGAGGAGTGTACTCCCGAGTTCATTAATTTTACGCTGAACGGTGACTTCCTCTCCGTTATGCCGCCACGTTTCATTGGGTGTCCCTAGTAAAACAAAAATTACTCAAAATAAATATTTTAAAAACATAGAAACATATTACTGGTCTGTCTATTCGTCAACCATTACACAATTTCTTGGCCAAACCCATAATTGTACAATAAGCATGGGCCTAGGAAGAGAGAGAAAAGGTGGGCCGTTGGAAGAAGCAATAAATTGAGGCCAGTTGTGGCTTCGTGTCACAGCCGTGCGACTGTAAACACAACAGGCTGTGGGGTTCGCTTCCAACTCGAGAAAATGAAATATTCAATATTTTCATTTCTTCGCTCTGGTATTGAGGCAAAACGCGGTGTTGAGTTCCGGTACTCAACATGCAATTCCTCCAGAACATGAGGTGCAGAGTGTCTTAACAACAAGCTTCCTCTGCGTACAATTCTACACGCGGGCTACAGCGTGAAGCTGAAAAAAAAAGAGCCTGTGATCGAAATACTTTCATGGAAGCCAATTTAAAAAAAATCTTTTTTAAACAAATTATATTGTACCTTCTTTATAGCGGTAGGGGGCAGCTTGTCGTTTGTATTCCTGAGACGGCGCCAGGTGCTACATCCGATAGTCTCCGGCTGGATATAAAGATCTTCTTTGTCGGCAAAACGCTCGGTCGAATGATTGTAGGTGGCTGCTAAAATAAAATCGAGACTGTCGTCCGGCAAACTGTAAACAAAAGATTTCTATTCTATATAATATATAGTAATAAGTTAGTTTATAATATAAACATGAAAATTATGAGAGCTTTCGACATTTTTCAAATTTATGGCTAATATTTAAATATTTCATCTACCTAGGAGATGGATAGAATTATTATAATATCTAATAAACGTATAATTTATTACACAAAACTTACTAGAAAGGGTGAAAAAAACTTAATTTTCTGACGCTAGCTAAAGTATGATGAGAGAATAGTCTCGATCCTGTTGGCACACCGTGTTTTTCTTTTGTCGTAAGGACAATTTCTTTGAGCAATTCGCCTTCTTTGTGTAGGTCCGGTAAGAGTTTTTTATTTCTAACTTGTATAGTCCCGCTCATTTTTTGATTCTGAACTTACTGAATTAATTTGGTAATTTAAAATACCTACATTAAGTTTAAATATATTAATTACACTCTGACGACTTAAATATATTCGGTTGCTCGGGCAACGACAGCTTTTTTGTGTTTATAATCTAAAACAAATGATAAGGTATAATTTTTAATAAATTATTTTTACTAACAGAACTAAACTAAAATTAAGTTTCGTTTTTTGTTAAATATTTTTTTATATAGCTTAAACTTATATTCTATTAAATATTTGTACTTAATTATGTATACATATTTCCATTTAATTTATTCACCGTTTAAATTTTTCAAATAATATTATGACGATATGGTATGGTGGATTTCAGATATACTAACACACATTTTATACATTGCCATATTTTACCTTATCGAAAGTTCATGTCCCAATAAATATAGTCTGTGGCACACGGAGTACCAACATTAGAAAAAATCAATCGTTCGCATATCCGGTTATACAAATAACTCAATCAGTTTCCGATGCTTTGTCACTGGATATTTTCATTCTTTCATTCTACAAGTGCATTGCGTTCACATAACGTCGGCGCAAAATCAACGAGACGCCATTTTGATTTGTGATTGTGTTAATTATACTGTGGATTTCTTTATTAATTTAGTCAATTTGATCAATATTACTCATCAAAATGAGTTACGGAAGACCACCGCCGCGGATTGACGGCATGGTTTCACTAAAAGTGGACAATTTAACATACCGTACTACGCCAGAAGATTTACGTCGAGTTTTCGAAAGGTGTGGAGATGTTGGTGATATATATATCCCAAGAGACAGATATACACGGGAAAGCAGAGGATTCGCTTTTGTCAGGTATATACTTCATCATATTGTACCTTAAATAATGCCTTGAAGCATCTTCTCTATAGGTTATGCCGCCATAATGTCTTTGTCGGTTTTTAGATTTTACGATAGGCGAGATGCTGAAGAGGCTTTAGATTCTCTCGACGGCCGCATGTTGGATGGAAGGGAGCTTCGTGTACAAATGGCACGATATGGCCGACCGTCGTCACCATACAGAAGTCGATATGATCGCCGCCGCAGGTAAGCCATGCTTTGGTTTATTTTTTGGGTTAATTACACTAAAGAAATAAATATTATCTTTATTTTATTTATATTTTATAATTTTAGTTTTAAGATAACGAGAATTTCGCAGAAGGGAAGAAGAGTGAGCTATAATTACCATTTATAATTGACGTACATTATTAAAACTAGTGTTGTGATGGTATTTTTTTAGCCACTCGCGTTCACGGTCTCGTTCACGTCGTCGATCCAGGTCTCGTTCGCGGAAGCGTTCGTACTCCAGAAGCCGTTCCCGCTCCCGCTCCAGGTCCAGGTCACGCTCTGACTCGAAGAGCTCGCGCGGCCGCTCCCGTAGCCGCAGCCGCAGCCGTTCGCGCTCAAGACATTGAAATCCTGGGTATGGTTTATAATTGTTATCGCTTACTATACTGGTCAAGAATTTTCAATTTGTTCAAATTCATGTTAAAAAATGATTTCAAAATTTAATTGTAGCATTTAATATTAACTTAACACAACATCTAATTGTGTATAAGCAAGTACTATCAATCACATTTGAAAATAGTAGAGTAATTAATTATTTTCCTCTATCTAGTAGCAATACAACATAGTTACATTATCCAGTATGTTATATATTGATAATTATATGAAAAAACCACTGCAAGCAGAATACTGCATAAAGATAAAAAAATATGTGATAATAGTAACTTATAAAAGTTTTTTTGTAACAGACAAAAGTACCACTGAGAGCTGAAGTGCTGTGCTCCGTGTCTCGGAACTTGCAGCCTCGGCCCAGGTACTAGCCCACTCCTACATTAAGAACTATAGACCTAACTATTATTTACATAGCGGCAAACATGCAACAAAACAATTAATTTTAAGTTTCATTTATTGTATTAATAGTTGTATTTTAATATTTCTCTCTTTTCATGTGCAACATAGTGTGTTTATATTTTAATTTGCTTAACAATTTTCTCCACTTAGTATGGGTTTTAGAAATAACTTAAATGTGCACACTTTGGGCACTGATTATGCTATCCTATGTCAGTATTGTGTCGTTACTATTAAATGTATCTTTTTAATAACTTGAATCATCATGAGGTTTATGAAATTATTGTAATTTTTAGTATTTAATTAATTATACATTAGATTTGACCGACGGTCATTAGATGTAATTTCAGGTTAAACTAAAAAAAAATTGGAAGATCATGTACACAAAATTGGGCATTTTACGACAACTGCATACAAGGCATGGTAAATAACTGAAGTCGTGTCTATGTTATTGATTCAGATTTAATATATATATTTTTTTCTAATTAAGTACAATAAGATAGGAATATCTGAACAAAGTATATTTTGCAATCATTATTGTTTATGTATAACATGTTGAAAGTTAACACAAACTATGTTTATTTATGTACCAAAATGTGATTTTAAAGTTTTTAGTGTTGCGATTGATGTAACATTAATTTGACTGTTGGTATGCTCAGGGCGTGTGGAGTGCTCGGGTGCGAGGCGGTAGCGGGGAGGGGGGTAATGCGGTTTGCTGACAACTGCTGAATTGCTGTTGTTGCTGATCATAAGTTATGAGTAAACTTTTATATTTATTGACAAATGCCAAAAAAACACGCAATATGCAGGCCCCAATGTTTTTGTTACTTAAAATTATTAGATGTCACTCATTGTAAATTCATTTAACGGGTCAATGACCTTCAGTTCTTAAAGAGTAAATAAAAAGTCATCGACAAGCGTTGCATAGTGGATTTAACACATGAATTTGTTTGGCAGGCCGGTGCTGCTCGCTGGCCTGTTTGCTGTGGCAGCTTCCTGTGCTGATTGCTGTGATTTGCAGATACGCGCGTCTAGGTTGCTCTAACTGTGCAGGAGTTCCCCCTTCCTGCGTCTATTAAAGCGTACATAATTTTCTTTTGTTTTAAAGTTAGTATCAATTTTTTTACCCCCTTTTTTAGTTGAGAGGCTCATTACGCTACAAACTTCTTCGTTATATAAGAATCATTTTAGTAAATGTACTTTGCGTAATGAACCTTCTCGCTAAACATTACATGCGTCAAGAGAGAAAAAGCTGCGACACCTGGAACTCATTGAGGTTTAATTTCCTTTAATAAAATATAAATAAAGATTTCTGTTTTTCTTTTACCACATCTTAACGGTTCATGTATGTTTGCATAATGTATCTTTTATTCATGGGCCAAATTTGAATTACCAAATTTTTTAATAAAATGTTTATAAAAAATTAAGTACATTCTAAACACAAAAACTAATAAGAGTAATTAGCATTGTAATTGTTAAAGAAAAATCTTGCTAATAAAAATATAAAACAATTTTCGTTATATTTAGTTGGCACTGGTCAAGTCATAGTGCCTAGACTTTTTTTTATAAAAAGAAAATAGTTAATAGAATTACACTAAAACTTCCGTTGATCGAACCCCATACTCGGATTGCAAATAAAAATTAAAATTTTATAAATTGTTCAGCTTTTCACGGACTGTATCGTGTCCTATGGTTTCAAACCATTCTATCGATGTTTTTTAAGAAATATTTAAGCCCTGTTTACAAACGGCTCTATTCTGAGATAGATCATGAGATGCCATTGATAAATTATATTTCTATAAATGTAAACGGCATCCCAAGATCGATGTCAGACTGAAAGAAGCAGAGGAATTATAAGTGAGGAACGACACTTTAAAAACAAATACTGATTATTTTATTTCTCTTTAATTTTATTTAAGAATTCTGCAGGCTTTTTCTTTCTTTTTGAGAATAAATTATACTGGTTTATTCTAAAATGCCCTATTTTTGTGTATGAAAAGTAATGTAATAACTATATAGATTTTTAAAGTTGACGTAATCGTCAAATCACAAAACCGAATCGCAACGAAAACTAATAAAAATGTATTAATTTGAAATTGCTACCGTATATTTAAATTACGCTTAGAAGACCTCTTCATAAGGCTTTTTAGTTCGGTGCTATTCTTTAATTGGGAGAAGAAAAAAGTAGCAACATTGACGTTAGACTGTCATTAGAGGCAACAACCTGTCAAACGTCAACTGCCAGTTCAACGTGTATATAACGTTATCCAAAAGTTTGCATTTGAAAGTGATGAAGAATTTATAAGATATAAATAAAACTAGTAAAAATGTCCACTTCATTCTTCTTAAAAGGTAAATCAAGACAAATACATAAGAGGAAAGGTGACCAAATTGTCAAGAAGAAAGCAAAGAAACAAAACGCTCCTAACCTAGAAAATGGGGAAGAATCGTCCGGCAGTGATTTAGATATCAAAAAGTTCTCCGATGCTGAAGAATCTGAAAGTGATAATGAGACAGCGGAACAAAAAAAATTACGATTAGCAAAAAAATATCTGGAAGAAATTGAAAAAGAAGAAGCGAAACGTGCGGAGCTTAAAGAATTAGACGATGCTGTCGAAAAGAGACTACAGAAAGATTATTTAGAACAAAAAGGCAAATTAAGAATAGAAGTAGCCGATAACTATGTGGCACCAAAAGAAAGTGACGTAAAACTAATACGCGCGAAAGAACATCGTCTTCCCCTGACTTGTGTGTGCGTCACAAATGATGGTGAATTTGCGTTTACTGGATGCAAAACGGGTTCTATAATAAAATGGGGTATCAGAGAGAAAAGAAAACTAGCGTGTTTAACTTACAAAACACATTCAAAATATATTACAAAAAGTGTTACTTCGGTAGCAGTATCTACAGATTCCAAATATTTAGCTACAGCAGACATGTCTCCTAACATTCAAATATGGGACCTTCATACTTTGAAACATATACATACTTTTAAAGGCCATAAAGACACAGTTATAGGTCTGGTGTTTAGAAAAAATACCCATGATTTATATTCCGCTAGTAAAGACAGATCTGTTAAGATTTGGTCATTAGGTGAAATGGCATATGTTGAGACATTATTTGGCCATCAATCACCAATCACTTCAATTGATGCCTTAACAAGGGAAAGGGCTGTCACTTCAGGTGGTCGAGATGCTACAGTTAGAATTTGGAAAATAGTAGAAGAATCCCAATTAATTTTTAATGGACCCATAGGTAGTCTTGATGTTGTCAAGCTCTTAGATGAAGAGCATTTTGTTTCTGGTAGCGACAACGGCTCCATCTGTTTATGGAGTGTTTTAAAGAAAAAACCCTTATGTACAATAAATGAAGCTCATGGTTCATACAATGAAGTTCCTCGTTGGATAACTAGTCTTGCAACACTTCTGAATTCTGATCTTTTTGCCTCTGGTTCCAATGATAATAATATAAGATTATGGAAAGTCAGTGACTCTTATAAAAATATTGTGTCTTTATTCAGTGTAGAAATAAGTGGTTTTGTTAATTGTTTACAATTTACTAATGATGGTAGTCAATTATATGCAGCTATAGGGCAGGAGCACAAAGCTGGAAGATGGTTTAAAGAAAGCAGTGCTAAAAACGGCCTTGTAATTGTAAATCTGTCTGTCATGAGAAATAAATAAATATTTTTCTTATATATAAGTTTTATTACCTCAAAATTATCTACTGCTAGAATTAATATTATAATTAAATATATAATAATTATTTTTTGAATGAAAAAAGAGTTGATGTAAGTATTGCAAAAACTTTGAAATTAAATTGTTTATTGTTTAAGAGACACTTACAAATGTATAACATATGGTTTCTAGATTATCCTACAATAGTATTTGCCCCTCTTAATTGCAGATATCCAGCAGTAATGTCCATAGGTAAACTTCTGACAGTTGCAAATTCTTCAGAATTACTATAATAGAGTTTAGAGTGTCTATCCACATAAGGGGCAGGTAAACCAGAAATATCTGAATATTTTTTAGTTGGTTTAAATGTAGGAGGTGCATTTATTGAAAAATCTGGAAAAAAAATATATGAAATTATTTGTGTATGTTTTTAATTCAAATTAATCCTTAATTAACAAATTATGACACAAAACAAATATTATTAAAACTAAATTTATGGTGAAAAATATAAAAGTTTAAACATAGCAGAATTCAAACCTATGTATTTTTGAAACCTTAGTCAATTAGTCATACATACTATCTAGTATTTGAGTATATTGTTAAAGAGGCACAGGTCCAATTCCCTCTACGTTCAAATTTCAATACTCTTCTAAATATTTTCTTTTTCTTATTATGTGAAGAATACTTTAAAAGTATAAAAAAATATATCATAGTGTACTTGTGGTGTGTAGTGTACTTACATAGCACCGCGTCATTTGGCCATGGTAAAGTTCTTTCAGTTGTCAATATCTGTTTAAGTGACCTCCACATGCGTTTTTTACATCCACTTTTAACTAAAAATTTATTTTCAACTTTAAAACAGTGGCTTTTTTCAATTTCACCACTCATGCTTAAACTCCTTAAAGTTATTTGTGTCGCGTTTGTAAATCTATTTAATGTATAAATATATATATACGAACAACTTTTAATAGATTTAATAGTTCATTAATAATTTAAGAATTCGTAACATCGAAAAAGTAAATATACACACAAAATACAAATCAAATTGACATTTATCTAGTAACCACAGTATATATAAATCATTGAATTTAGACTATAATATAGAGACAAACAGAATCATAAATTATACGTTATATTGAAAACATTTTCTCTTTATTTATGTTTTAACCACAATCATTTATTTTGCAAAATCACAAATATACACAAAAGAATCAATTAAAATTATCCTTAATTTTTTAATTGCATTGAAGGTAACATTTACTTACATAATGACTGAGATATATTTTCTAGTATTATATTTGTTTTTTATACTACACATTTAAAGCAACAAAAAATGATTATTGACACTGACAGCGAATTGAAATGAGTTCTCACATTAATTGTGATTTGTCGATTTATTGTTTTTTAATGAATCTTCTATTTTATAAGTTATAATTTAAACATTAATAAAACTTTATTATTGTGCCTTTTCATAAAGTAATGAAAATCTACTATACATATAGTATCAATTTACTAAGACGAATACGTAGTAAATCACACGTGCTTATAACATCAAAATAGAAACGTGAAACGTCAGTGAGTGAGGTTAAAAAGGTTTGAATTATCTCAAAAAATTTAAGATGGATATTGTAAATGAGATTTTAGAAAAGGAACAGAAGAAAGCGGAGAAATATAAACCTATTACTGTCGAGAAACATTTAGATTTGGATTTTGATATTGGCACTCTGCTAGCAGCAGATACAAATGATTTGGACGCTAAATCCTTAAAGTTTGTTACTTTAATAGTTTTTTTTTTTATCATAGTCTTATTATTATAGAGAATGATAATGAATTTCTTAATTTTTTCCTTTTAGATCAGATAGTCAAAGAGATATATATCTAGAATCATTAGCTCGTGATAATACACAATTACTCCTAAATAAAATATGGGAATTACCCACAGAGCGTATTGATGAAGCGATCGTGGTTAAATTACCACAGCCTACTACAGTTTTACCTAGATCCAAACCTGTACCTAAGCCAAAACCATTGACAAAATGGCAAGAGTTTGCAAAAGCTAAAGGTATCACTAAGAAAAAGAAAGATAAACTTGAATGGGATGAACAGTTACAGAAATGGGTTCCTCTTTATGGGTAAGAAATAAAAAAAACTTCTCTGTTTTGTAATTTTTATTAACAATTTTTTTGCAGCAAAGAAGTGGGGTATCTGATAGTAAGCAAAAAAGTTGTGAGTTTGGCTTATTTTCTTGTCTTCATTCTGATAACAACTGCAAATAAGGCAACTGAGGAATAGTGTTTTAACACTAGATCATCTCTGCCCACCCTGCTAGGTTTACTGTATATATGATATATGAAGCTACAGAAAAATAAAAAATATTTATAAATTCTTATAACAACAATGAACAAACATATATAACTATTGTGTAATTTCAGATTTAAGAAGGCAGCTGCTGAAAAAGAGAAAGACTGGTTGATAGAAGTACCACAGCATGTAAACCCTATGACCGACATGTATGAAAAGAAAGCTGGTGAGAAATCTGAGAAAGTTGCCAAGAATGAGTTACAAAGGCTGAAAAATATAGCCAGAGCTAGAAAAGTAAAGATTCCTAGAGTTGGTATTCCTGTAACATCGGATAAAGCATCTGCCACTCAGGTAATGTTAGGTAGTTGACCTAATATTATAGTATTCTTTAATATAAGCCTCTATGTGTTTATATCCCAATTTTGGATACAATTAAAATTACCACAATCAAACCATACCTCTCATATTGACTGGACAAGAAATGATATTATTAAAAACATTTGAAATGTCTTTATATTTGTGAATCTTTTCTGGTTTAAGACATCATAAAATCAGTTTTAAAATGTTAATTATTTACAAAATTAATTAAAATGTAAATACAATGTTTGAAATATTGCATTTGTGTTGTATGTATTCCTACAATTATATTCATACATTGTTGTGTCATGGTTTAGTTACAATAATTTGTTTTGAGTATAATTTTTTACTTAATAAAATTTTGTCAATTTTTAATAGCTATCCACAGCAGCAACAGTAGCCAAGGCTTCGACAGCTTCACTTGGCAAATTTCAAGAAAAACTGCCAAAAGAAAAAGAGGCCAGGGGCAAAGGTATACACGAACTGATACCAGGCAAAGATAAGAAGCGTAAAGCACCAATACCAACACCTCAAGTCGAGAAGGAAAATAACCTGAACATGATTGATAGAATTCTGAATAAAAGACCTAAACTTGATATGGAGAAAGCTGTCTCTAAACATATAAATGAAGAACAAGTGCAGTGAGTATATTTTGTGCTGTTATACAATTTATTTTCTTTTCAATTTAGTTAGGTTCTGTTTATGAAATCCTGATGTAGTCGGTGCGTTTTGTTAAACTTAAAAAAGGTGAATCTTTTTGTTTGTTCAATATTACAAATTACAGCAGCCAAAAAGCAGCTATTGCAATGCAGCAGATAAAGTGGAAACTCCCATAGTTGTGGGTTCAATCTTCATATGGGAAATTAATTATTTTCATCCCCTACTCTGTTGAGACGTAACATTAGGTTACTCAATACAGTGTCGCAACTTTGGGCAGAAAAAAATCATGTCTCCTGTAAATTTTGCTGTACGCTATATGATTGTTAATGTTTCCCTTTATTTTAAATAGGAGATCCGAAGAAAAGAAAACTATGAAACCTGGTAAGCTTGGTAAAGGAGGTAAAGGCAAATCTAAAGGTGGCAACCCCACTAAATTCACAAACAAGAAACCTAAGGCTGGTAAAGGTCAAAGAAATCCAAGTAAAAAGAATCCTGGCAGGAAGAGGAGGTAGTCATATAAACAGTGTGTTTTACAGCTTCTTATAAGTGTAAAATAAATGGTATTTTGTAAGATATTGTTTTTTTTATTTTTTCTTAAAAAAGGTAATAGTTGTCTAGGTGAATGCTATTTTTTTAGTTTTACGCTGTATCCAGGATAGTTTGTTGTATATTAACAGGCCGGCAGGCATATAATCACGCCGTTCTACTCGCCGCACAATTTTCGAGACATTTCGGTGGCGATATCAAAATCGAATTTTGTCTTATGTTTTATATGTAAGTATTTGCATACCAAAGTGGGGAAGAAAATCATTTCCCCGAATGGGAATTGAACCTACAACCAATGCTTATGGCTTCAATGCCATTCAATATCATTTGATTTAATTCATATGCAGTTTAAGCAAAAGGTGAAAATAAAAAAAAATCAATTATTGAATATTCTATATAATTAAATTAATTGTTTACATAAGATGGAGAAGGTAATAATATTAATACAGTATACAACCAACGTCTAACAACTATGAACACTAAATAACATTCTACTGAAATAGATAATAATTTTAAAATATTTGATAATAATTCATTTTAATTTTAAGGCAAACATTTAAAATTTGATTAGTTTAAATAAATAATACTATATTAGTTTATGAATCAATAAGAATGCATTTTTAAGTATCCAATTGTTAATATGCGCGTAATAATTAAATAAATGATAATTGTCAAAAATTTAATTAATTATTATGCTGAAATTTGACATGATTGACCTTACACTTATCTTATATTTATCCTTCAATATCTTAAATTATAACAACAATTATTTTCAATAGGAAATTGCATTTTAATTATCAAACAATACAATTTAATTGAGGATAATTTATTCAGTTTCGCGTCTACACTACACACATTGACTAAAGCTATATTGGAAGCGTCTACATTGTCTATAATTATTGATTGCTCTTAAAGTGTTATTGTGATATTTATATCATTTTATATAAATGGCATGTGGAAAGTTTACAGACATTAAAAGAATCAGCTTCACACTGTATTCTTTGTGCCACGACGGCCAACTAAAATATTAACATTTTAAATTATTATTATAAAAATAAAGAATTACGGATTGTTTTAATTTTAAAGTAAACATCTTGATATATCCAAGTTTTGCTTTTTAGATTCATGCTGTATCCCGCTCATAGCTGTACATTCAGAAGTATTTTAATCTTTTTATCTATTTCAAATATCACCAGATTTACATTTTATAAATATATACTTGTACTGGAAATAGGTTTGTACGTCATGTATATTTTTTATAACCAACATCTGATAATGGGGGAAAATAGGTTAGCTTTAGTAGGACTCACCTATTTCCTATCAAAGGTAGGCGTGTGGTATAACCTGAGTGAAATAGAGCGAAGTCACTTGAAGGCTATTTCTATATAAAATGAGATTATATTTTTAGCTTCGCACTGTATCTCGCATATAGCCGGGTAGGTATAGGGAAGTATTACGACACTCCTGTACCTACTTTCTGGTGAATTCTCGAGGCAATGCGTGTTGAGTGGGGGAGCTCAACGACGCGCTTTTCCTCGTTAGAGTGGAGAAATGAAAATATGAAATAATTCATTCCCCCGTATTGGACACGAACCCACAACCCTCCAATTTAGTCACACGGCCTCAAAAAATATTGAAAAT